>JAUJPP010000006.1:2863665-3222425 GCA_030562195.1 Nipponacmea schrenckii
ATGTGTGATAAAACAAGATACATTAATATAAAAAAAACATATGACAACTTTTGTTAAAGTAAATTGTTTTAAAACAAAAGTTTTATTTTTAACGGTTAGATCACTCTTGTTTTTGTAGAATATAATATTACTAATTACATTTTACATTAGATGTATGTCACAAACCCCCCTCCATAACACATTGGTTATTTGTCGCGTGCAGTTTCTCTTTTTACATTTCACTTTTGTCATATCTATTTTGTCGTATCTTTTACGTTCATCACATGACCAAAAAATAGAAATCATTTAAGAACTGCTCCAAGTGGAATTTATAGTCTTGTTCTTCATGACAGACGGTGAATGAATTTTCGCCACCAATTTCCATGATAATAATAATGATTCTTTATTTGGGTCAACAATTTATTATGCATAACATTTTCGATTTCCCATTTAAGTTCGATTATTTAAGCCTTTGCTTAAACTGTCTCTCTGCTAAAGCCCCTTTCCAGGTTAAGAATTGTTTTTCTTTTCTTTATTTTTTGGCATTTATCTATTTCAGTGGTTTTCAACCTTGGGGATGTCGGAAAACTCTGAGGTGACGCGAACAACATATAATCGCAAAAAAAAAAACTGTTGTGTCTGTGAACATGTTATGGTTTAAGATTTAATGCAAGGCCTTTAAAGTCAATATTTGAAATGAAATGGGAGACGCGAACTTTTCATTAACCAAAAAATGGGGACATTGCTGGAAAAGGTTGAATACCACTGATCTAGTTAGACACATCTAATTTTTAGGTCGCGGAGCTTCTAAGACAAGCTGCATCCCACCTCACTTCAAATTCCGATGATTTGCCTGTGCCAGAAAACACCATCTCACGGGCCTTAATACCCCCCCCCCCCCCCAGTACTACTGGTACTGCTGCCACCAAAAAATCGGCCCCTCTCCATTCCACTACTACTATTAGGCCTCGGTCGGGGTCGTTAACTCCTTATCGGTGGTTTGTGACTGGTTTTCTGGCTCAGACAAAACTTCGGAATTTGAAGTGAGGTGGGATGCAGCTTGTCTCAGTAGCTCCACGACCTTGCTTATGTTGTCTGCTAAGTACAAGTATCTGAATTAAGGGTTTTGATTATCGAAGCTGCTATTCCCTTTTCTTGAAGCGGTGAACTATATTTTTATTTCCGAATGATGTGTCCAAATATATAAATGCCAAAAAATAAAGAAAAGCAAAAAATATTCTGGAAAGGGGCTTTAGCAGCGAGACAGTTTAAGCAAAGGCTTCAACAATCGAACTTAAATGGGAAATCGAAAATGTTATGCATAATAAATTGTTGACCCAAATAAAGAATCATTATCATTATCATGAAATTGGTGGCGAAAATTCATTCACCGTCTGTCATGAAGAACAAGACTATAAATTCCACTTGGAGCAGTTCTTAAATGATTCCTATTTTTTGGTCATGTGATGAACGTAAAAGATACGACAAAATAGATATGACAAAAGTGAAATGTAAAAAGAGAAACTGCACGCGACAAATAACCAATGTGTTATGGAGGGGGGTTTGTGACATGCATCTAATGTAAAATGTAATTAGTAATATTATATTCTACAAAAACAAGAGTGATCTAACCGTTAAAAATAAAACTTTTGTTTTAAAACAATTTACTTTAACAAAAGATGGCATATTTTTTTTTTTTTATATTAATGTATCTTGTTTTATCACACATGTCATTTGAATTATTACAATGGAATTAGACACTTCTTCATTGCATCTAATTATGGCAGCTATTCCCTTCCATAATTTTTGACTAATTTTTGGTCTAGGTCTGGAATTTGTATCTGAAATTGGATTTTCTTTCAGATTTTCTGAGATAATGAGAAATTTATTTGGCCGACGGTTATTTCTAAAAATAATGGTTTTGTGTGTATTGAAAGTCAAGCGGATGTTGATAAAAGGTAGTGGTTTACTTTCATTTTGTTCATATGTTATGAAACGTGCCTTTGCCAGAACAGTTTATATTCATTGAGGTATTGTACACCTGAATCAGAATATTTTATATTTATTGTGGTATTGTACACCTGAATCAGAATAGTTTATATTTATTGTGGTATTGTATACCTTAATCAAGACAGTTTATATTCATTGAGGTATTGTACACCTGAATCAGACAGTTTATATTCATTGAGGCATTATACACCTGAATCAGAACAGTTTATATTCATTGAGGTATTGTACACCTGAATCAGAATATTTTATATTTATTGTGGTATTGTATACCTTAATCAAGACAGTTTATATTCATTGAGGTATTGTACACCTGAATCAGACAGTTTATATTCATTGTGGTATTGTACACCTGAATCAGACAGTTTATATTCATTGTGGTATTTGTACACCTGAATCAGAACAGTTTATATTCATTGTGGTATTGTACACCTGAATCAGAATAGTTTATATTCATTGTGGTATTGTACACCTGAATCAGAACAGTTTATATTCATTGAGGTATTGTACACCTGAATCAGAACAGTTTATATTCATTGAGGTATTGTACACCTGAATCAGAACAGTTTATATTCATTGTGGTATTGTACACCTGAATCAGACAGTTTATATTCATTGTGGTATTGTACACCTGAATCAGAACAGTTTATATTCATTGAGGTATTGTACACCTGAATCAGAACAGTTTATATTCATTGAGGTATTGTACACCTGAATCAGAACAGTTTATATTCATTGAGGCATTGTACACCTGAATCAGAATAGTTTATATTTATTGTGGTATTGTACACCTGAATCAGAACAATTGATATCCATTGAGGCATTGTACACCTGAATCAGAACAGTTTAAATTTATTGTGGTATTGTATACCTGAATCAGACACTTTATATTCATTGTGGTATTGTACACCTGAATCAGAACAGTTTATAATCATTGAAGGATTGTACACCTGAATCAGAACAGTTTATATTAATTGTGGTATTGTACACCTGAATCAGAACAGTTTATAATCATTGTGGTATTGTACACCTGAATCAGAACAGTTTATATTCATTGAGGTATTGTACACCTGAATCAGAACAGTTTATATTCATTGAGGCATTGTACACCTGAATCAGAACAGTTTATATACAATGAGGCATTGTACACCTGAATCAGAACAGTTTATATACAATGAGGCATTGTACACCTGAATCAGAACAGTTTATATTCATTGAGGTATTGTACACCTGAATCAGAACAGTTTATATTCATTGTGGTATTGTACACCTGAATCAGACAGTTTATATTCATTGTGGTATTGTACACCTGAATCAGAACAGTTTATATTCATTGAGGTATTGTACACCTGAATCAGAACAGTTTATATTCATTGAGGTATTGTACACCTGAATCAGAACAGTTTATATTCATTGAGGTATTGTACACCTGAATCAGAACAGTTTATATTCATTGAGGCATTGTACACCTGAATCAGAATAGTTTATATTTATTGTGGTATTGTATACCTGAATCAGAACAATTGATTTTCTCTGAGGTATTGTACACCTGAATCAGAACAGTTTAAATTTATTGTGGTATTGTATACCTGAATCAGACAGTTTATATTCATTGTGGTATTGTACACCTGAATCAGAACAGTTTATAATCATTGAAGTATTGTACACCTGAATCAGAACAGTTTATATTAATTGAGGTATTGTACACTTGAATCATGACAGTTTATATTCATTGGGGCATTGTTCACCTGAATCAGAACAGTTTATATTCATTGAGTCATTGTACACCTGAATCAGAACAGTTTATATCCATTGAGGCATTGTACACCTGAATCAGAACAGTTTATATACAATGAGGCATTGTACACCTGAATCAGAACAGTTTATATACATTGAGGCATTGTACACCTGAATCAGAACAGTTTATATTCATTGAGGTATTGTACACCTGAATCAGAACAGTTTATATTCATTGTGGTATTGTACACCTGAATCAGACAGTTTATATTCATTGTGGTATTGTACACCTGAATCAGAACAGTTTATATTCATTGAGGTATTGTACACCTGAATCAGAACAGTTTATATTCATTGAGGCATTGTACACCTGAATCAGAATAGTTTATATTTATTGTGGTATTGTACACCTGAATCAGAACAGTTTATATTCATTGAGGCATTGTACACCTGAATCAGAACAGTTTAAATTTATTGTGGTATTGTATACCTGAATCAGACAGTTTATATTCATTGTGGTATTGTACACCTGAATCAGAACAGTTTATAATCATTGAAGTATTGTACAGAATCAGAACAGTTTATATTAATTGAGGTATTGTACACCTGAATCAGGACAGTTTATATTCATTGGGGCATTGTTCACCTGAATCAGAACAGTTTATATTCATTGAGTCATTGTACACCTGAATCAGAACAGTTTATATTCATTGAGGCATTGTACACCTGAATCAGAACAGTTTATATACAATGAGGCATTGTACACCTGAATCAGAACAGTTTATATACAATGAGGCATTGTACACCTGAATCAGAACAGTTTATATTTATTGTGGTATTTTAAACCTGGCATTGACTGCTTATTAATTTTTGGATTTAAATAATTTTACTCACTAAGCAACTAGGCAACTTTACTTACTAAGCAACTAGTCAACTTTATTCACTGGGCAACTAGTCAACTTTACTCACTAAGCAACTAGGCAACTTTACTTACTAAGCAACTAGTCACCATTACTTACTGAGCAACTAGTCATCTTTACTCACTGCCACTTGATAGCTTTACTCACTGAGCAACTAGTCATCTTTACTCACTGCCACTTGATAGCTTTACTCACTGAGCAATTATATATTCAAGATTACTCAGAGAATAACTAATCGACTGATCTCTTACGGGGTCTAAATATACTTGTATATTTTATGGACTGCTTATACCGAAAAACCAGTTAATTGGTAACAAATCGCAACGATTTTTCCCAAAAACATCGAAAATGCTATGAACGTTTTCCCCCGAAACATGAAAGTTATTTTGTCAAGATTGACCTTGGACGAAACTTACTGCTGCAATAATTATTCCTAAATTAAATGTCCAAATTATTTGTGAAGCTCTAGAAAGTCTTCGACCAATGGATGCGAGTCATAGTTTAGGATTACGGCAAAGCTATAAGTCATCTTCTCGAACCTTGAATCATTCCGAAATTATATTTAATAAAACACTAAAAAGACTCCAAATATAAAACACTTTAATATGAAAATATCAAATATAATAAGAAACGTATAACAACTATAAATTTATAACAATATGTGTTTAGATTGCACTAAGGTTCAACTATTTATGTTTTCATTGAGGTTTAACAGACCTCTCTAACATTCTCCATGGCACAAACACATTCCTAAATCATCCCCTCCCCTCACCCCCAAAATACTCACACAATTCCCCCGAGAAACATACTATCTCACACACCCTCAAACACTCAAACACTCATCCTCACATAATACTGATTTCAACTTTTACAAAACTAACATCTCTCATACACACAGTCACACAATTTTAATGTCTTTCTGTATCCCTCCCAACACACATCTATATCCATTCATATCCATCCATCCATTTCATTCCCACTGACGAGTGGTTTAGTGATCGTTCATTCTTCAGTTCTTCCCAGACGAGTTTTATGAGTTACTCTTCTGTTTTTAAACACTTGCAGGATTGGAAGAATCGCCTGATAGACTTTAGAACTCGTCTCTGCGGTTTCACTGTTTGAACTGAAATAATAAATAAATGAAATTATAAGCCAGAAATATTAAATGGTTGCCAAATAAACACGATTGACCTCATTCTCACCTCTTTTGGATTTGAATTTTACAATATTTCAATTAACAGATACCTCCTGACTCCAGTTTAGACGCAATGTTGCAAATCGTAAGGTGAAGTGATTACAATTTTCTGTTATACAGCAAGTTTTAGAAAACGTTTTCAAACATCCTGATATCTTACCTTCCTGATCACAAGTAGCGACACCTTCAGTCTGTGTAGCGCTATCTTCTGTCTTGACAACTGGTTTAGTAATAGATTTTGGAGTTGTTTTACCAGAATTTATCAAACAATCCACTTTATCATCAGTTGCTCCTTCAAATTTACTAGTGCTAGCAGACTGGATATCGTACCTGGTGGTCGGTACGTTATCTACATACAATAGAATAGATAGACTATTCAGGATAGAAACAAGTTAAAATGTTAAATTGGTACCACAAGATTTTCACTTTACAACAAAGTTTCATATTGAAACACATGTATACATATTGTTCCAAGGTTCTTTCAGATTAATATTATTTTGGTTTTACTGTGATTGTCCAATAGAATAACTAACAAGCTAATATTCTGAAGTAAAGATAGACAAGCATGCCTTACCTTCATTTTTGGTGATTTTGGAAATTCCTGTAAACCGCTTGAATCTTTGAAAGAGGCTAGGTGTTTCTTCTACTGGTTTATCTTCCAGGAATCCAAAGAACTCTCTTTCGTAATACTTGTATTCCTCCACTGTCATGCACGGATTGACATACTTAGGAGTCTCACCAAAACCAATAAATGGCGGGTGGGGCCTGTATTTCTTGGACATTCTCTAAAAAGAACATTTTTGTTTTAAATTCAATTTCAATTTAATAATTTCTGTAAGCTGAACCCTAGTTACGACTTTTTTTTAAATAAATACAGAAACTGAAATAGTATCAACTCTGAAACGTTTAAAATGTATATTAAAGATACTGTGATCCATGAAATTTACCCGGCTACTTACTGAATAACAGTTGAAGTTGATTCCTATTCTAGAACAATTATTAACAATATTTATGTATACAGAAAAGAGAAAAACGGGAGAGTTCCTTGAAATGACCTTGAAATCTCAAATTTTACTTTAACAATATAGTCCGGCGAATAATAGCAATATTTCGAGGTAAAATTGTACAGTTTGTAAAAATATCTCACCTTAATATTCAGAAAAATCCTCAATAATCGCAGAGAAAAATGTAAGCACGTCTTTTCAGCAAGGAAAATATGTAGCTTGTGACGTCATACGATTGTAGTATGTATTTTAATTATAACGTCATAATAAAGACAAATTATTCTATTTTTAACTTCTTCCCCCCCCCCTCCCTCTATAAATTTCTGTTTATCATTAATTTATCTGTTTAAGGGAACCGTTGCTGGTATAGAAGCTACATCCAGCATATTGTTTAGGGGTTAACTATTTCTAATAGTATTCTGATCACGATTGTAACATTAAAGCTTGGTGCTGGAATAGAGCGATGTCGGCCATTACCATTAATTTTCGTCTGATATCCATAAACCATATGTCGGCCATCACTATTCCAGAGAGTTTTACCTGTGAATACCTGGATGTTTCGTTTGCTTACAATAGAAGTTCATCTATAAACAAACTAAGTTCTTATTTAAACCCCCTTTAACGTGAAGAGAATAATGTTTATTTGTATAATTTAATGGAATATAAAGAGATCCATTTTAAGGTGCATAGCTGATTTTTCATTTTATAATTATAATAAAAAAAAACTCCGTATTATTATTATTATTATTATTATTATTATTATTATTATTATTATTATTATTATTATTATTATTATTATTTTTTTTTTTTATTATCATTATTTATTATTTATTTATTATTTATTATTTATTATTTATGTATTTTATGTATTTTATTTATATTTATTTATTTGTATTTTATGTATTTTATTTATATTTATTTATTTATTTATTTATTTATTTATTTATTTATTTATTTATTTATTTATTTATTTATTTATTTATTTATTATTATTATTATTATTATTATTATTATTATTATTTATTATTATTTTTATTTATTATTATTATTATTATTATTAACAATATTGATGTAACGCAAATCTAATTAAAATTACTCTAAGATCTTCACAATCTGAAACATAGTTGCAAATAATATAGATATAAATAACCATTTATTTTCGTTTGGAATCCGTAAACCATGTTTGAACCACATAGCGTTTTCTGACCTAATACTGTTTGACTTTGAAGTTCAGTTTTCCGCCAGCTCGTTAAGAGACCTAGGGTTATACCTCTCACTAGGTAACCCAGGACATTTAAAGTGTCAGTGTCCGGTGGGTTTAGGGATAGCTCGGCAACCTCTTGCTAGGTAATTTTGAGGTCGGGTGTTCGATTCCCCGTTCAAGCCTTTTCCATTTTTTTGTCAGTCTTTTCTTTCATTTTTATCAAAAAGAAAGATTTATCGACTCCTGAGTAGACGGTGCATAGCTAAACATAATTGGCTTTGACTGCTTATTAACTCTTTCGGAGACACTGCCAAGTAGCGTATGGATTATGTTTGGACCATGGAAGCCCTCCAATTCATTGCTTTCTACACCAATTCGGGCTGAGAAGATGGCAATCGATGATATTTCGTTTGATATGCCCTTCCTGACCTAATACTATTTGACTTTGAGGTACAGTTTTCCGGTTTTCTAGGGTTAGGTCTCCAACTAGCTAAGCCTAGAACGTTTACGGAGGACTCGGTGGCCACGTGGGTTTGGCGATAGCTCGTTAACCTTTTATTCGGAAACTTTGAGGTTGGGTGTTCGATTCCCCTTTTAATCTATTTCAATTTTTATTTTATTTTCTCTTTTTTCTTTTTTCTATTTTTATCATAGAGAAAAGAACCATCGACACTGAATAAGGCCGGGATAGCTAACCCTAATTGGCTTTGACTGCTTATTAAGCCTTTCAAAGTGAGAAGCGTAAAGATAGTGTCTGGATTATGGGAGCCCTAAAATTCAATGTTTTCTACACCAAGTCGTGCCGAGAAGATGTGCAACGACGACCTCTTTCGTTTGATATGCGGAAACCATATCTTTGAGCCATCTATAGCCATTTCTGAGCCAGTACTGTGAAGTACAGTTTTCCGCCAATTCGGTAAGGGTCTCCAACTAGCTAACCCTAGGGATTTACAAGATAAAAAAAGCTGATTCTATGGTGTTTACGGAGGTCTCGGTTGTCCGGCGGGTTTGGCTATGACTCGGAAACCTTTTACTGGGCAACTAACGACCAATAGTACAGTGTCCTATAAACTGAAACCTAATGTGACATAGTTGAAGTCACATAGAAGATTTTAGAGAAGAAAGAAGCTTACTGATGCCAAGTGGAGACATCAAGAATCTGTGAGACAATGTAGTATTACTTCCAGAATGAAGATTTGACTTCAATAACATAGATATAAGAAATTGCTTGTGAATTAAATAATTCTATTCGAGAACAATATTCCTGATACTCCAGAAACTGTAAAACCCATGCTGTCATATACATATCGGATCTCCTTCCAACAGTCCCAGCGTCTGGACCGAGTGAGATAGTGTGTTTGTGAGGGGTGAAAATATTTGGGCTTTTGGGAAGGGATGATTTAGGAATGTGCTTATGCCTTGGAGTATAGAAAAAATAAATAGTTAAACCTTAGTACAATCTAAACACATATTGTTATAAATTTACAATTGTTATACGTCACCTAGATAATGTTTTTAATTTAAAACAAAAAAATGAATTATGTCGTATGTGAGCTACCGTATCAAGATAAGGTTTGGTGCATAGAAATGGGCGTTACATGTCAATCGATAGATAAATAGCACTAAATGTTCCAAAACCACCACGATCTTCAAAAACTGAATTCTACAAAAGTTGGTCACACCCCTAGAAATAAACTTGGAGTCTCGGAGAAAGGTTATTATGAAAGTTGACACGCCTCTACAGCATTGTTAAGTTACGTTTAGTTTATTATGTGTGAGGTAATATTTTTTAATCTCAGCCATAATCGGTCTTTCTGCCTTCATCATGAATTCACACATAGCACGATCTATAGTTATATCTCCACTCCATTCGGTTGCTTTTTGGGTACAAAAATCGTTCATGGTTTTTCGTAGATTACGAAATGTTCTCACTTCATGAAAAAAATCATTTCCTTGGTGAATAACTTTTTGCCAGAAAACTTTATAAAAATGATTATATAGTACATAGTCTGCTTGGCTCCACTGACGAAACCTTTCACGATCCATTGTAGTTACATTGAACTTATTTCTATATTTTGAATATACGTTACTTGGCAAATACAAAACATCCGCCAAATTCCAGTTTAGAGTTCTTCTCAACAAAACCATAGATTCGTCGTAATACTCAACAATTAAAACCAAATTAAAATATTTTTCACAAATTCATCTATGAGGGTTATGTTTGACAAAGCCTCCCTTTTAATACCCAGATCGATGCTCATTCTACTATGTGTAAATGAATTAGTAAATCTTTGAGGGTCATATTTCTTAGGATTTTCCAGATATGTGGAGAACTTCCACCAATGCTCGTTAAATATCTATGTGGAAAGATATCTCTATAGTACATAAAACTAGAAGTAAACTGATCAAATGGTTCACGTAAAATGGCGACATATTTAGTATCAGAGGGGAAATATTTAGAAATGACCTGTCGATCATAGATCACGTGATTACACAATATATCATATGTACCATTTATAGAAGGAAGAATATTTTTGCTAGTTATGGATTCATATTGACTGATAATATTATTATCTTTTGGTAGCATGATGTAGAGATTCCGCTTCAAAGCAAACCTTAACATGATATTCATGGTGGTCGTGCTGGCTGCTTTATGTACTTTGATAACAACAATGTGTTGACACTCCGTATTACACAATGGTTGTGGTTTTTTGGTAGACGCCTCCTTGTGGTCGACGCAGGAGTTGCACTCGGGACATCCTTGTTTGGAAGTGTTTTCGGCCTTGTAAAGTAAGGTATAGTTCATCGTGTTGATAAAGTTTCTACTGGTGAACATGGCCAAGGACAATAATCCCAATAACGCTAGTATCATAAACCAGTATTTTCTGAAATACAGTAATAATATACAGTACGATCAATATTTGGAGATTTTCAACTAAAACTATCGAGCCATTTTAAGGGAAAATATTAAAGACCAAACCCCTCAATCACTTAGTCCTTTTTATATCACCCCATTAAAACAACTTCAGACTGAACAATTACAGACGACAATAGAATATTTTAGTTATTCTTTCGTGTATTATTTACAATGTTGTAAATAATGGTAATTCAATATTTAATACTGATTTTATTGTGAACAAATTTCCACAATTATTTTCAAAGCCACAATCAGTTCATCATACGAGTATTTGATTAATATTTTCGTGAATTTTAAAATAGAAATGCACAAATGTAAGTGAGTTACCTTGACGATGTATATAACCGATGCAGCCAGACTTTTCCCATGACAACATTTAACACATAGACCTGAAAATAGTAAAGAACGTGAAGCATTAAATTTAGTTACTTAAGAAGAAAGCATAGTTATTTTATTAGTTATTAAAAATAGCGATGGCCAATAATGTTTTATCAGTTTGCAGTGTGTTCTATCGAACACACTGCTTTGTTTTCGTACTTTTTAAAAATTATGATTTTGTAACGAGTAGTCTTCAGCAACTATAATAGTTACAACAACATTTTCAATGCCCTAGATATTCATTTTTGGTCTATTACTGAATGAATATAAATTGGAACGTTGTAAAAATCAAAATGGGGCCTTAGGGTTAAATCTGAGTTGTGTGATATTTGTATTTCCGGTAACTACAGTCGATTGCGCAAAAAAGTATGGAAAGGAATTTTTGATTTTCGATTTTGCTTTTTTGCAATTTCCGGTTGAATTTTTTCAGTAATTGTTAAAAGTTTCAAGGCTCATACCTTGTGACCTTGACCTTTGAAGATATCGAGGCCTGAGTACAAGATATACCTCTTGATCAAATCTATCCAATGATATGTTCATGTTTGTTCTCTGTATTTTTACTTCCGGTTGTATAGCTCTCCGAAACTAGTCATAATACACGTTTTGTTATTAATATAAACCCCGTTTGAACCAAAGGATAAGGGAGGTAATTTGATCTTTGCGAAATACAAAATAATTTAAGAAATGGTTAATCTATTTAATCAAGCCAACTGAAATTTATTCAAATAATTTAAGAATATTGTTAACAAAATACTGCTTATAAAGGTTAGGTTCAATAAATGTATTTCATATGTATTTTAAAACATCTTTTTATGTTTACCACTCATAACTTTTACAGAAAACTTTGATATTGAATTAAGTCCGTTGGAAGGAAGATTGGAGAGCAGTGGGTTAACTCCCCTGTATATCTATAGGGAAAAGTAGGCTGTTCAAAGGTAAATCAAATATTTGAGGCACAATGAAGAACAACGTCCGAAATAATATTACTGATAACATGTTCAGTCTAAATATGCGGATTGGAGATAAAATACTTCTCAGTGTTTTGACTTTGGACCTTTTAATTATCCAAAGGTATAGCAAGTCAAAGTTAATGCCATAATTTGATCTCCCACATAATACATTTTTAATAATAATACAAGAATATTGTAAATATTAACAAAATACTAATTTTAAAGGTTATTCAATCCGATGCTTATCTCCGATTTTTCGACCATTTGAAAATTGTGATTTTTAAACTGCTATGTCAAAAATGACAGAAATAGCCTTTCTTTTCATGAAATGGACTTGATTTTCTCTTACCAATGATGTTAAAATAGCTATTTGATCATCATCCGACATGTATCCAAATTTTTTTTTTTCACTCTGGATTCAAAATGCAACCACTCACCAATGTAAATATTCGCATGCACACTGCTCAGTACCGTTCCTACGGTTCTAGTTTTATTTAGTGTTGTTGTTTATTTATTTAGCACCAATAAAGTATTGTATCGACGGGGGATGTCGATACAAATCCAATGTTGCAGACTGTAAGCTGATCAGGAGTTTTACAATTTTACAATATTGTTATGAATCACCATACTAGTATAGATAAACTTTACAATACAGTTAGGCGTCGATATTTTTTGAAAAATATGTTCAAAGAACTGGCTTATTGTATTCAAACGTATGTTAGATTTACTACTATGAGATATATTTGTATCTTTTGATGATCATTGTACTTCTTAGATCGAACTGTTTGCTCTGCCTAAGAAGTCTACAGAATTAGTTGCAAGGTCTTGTTAACATAGATTATTCTCCGCTATGGCTGTCCTAAACTGATAATTAGTAATGGTGGCATGGCATAAATTCAAATGTGTTAAAATAATTAACTAAAGAATTTAATATCATTCATATCAAACTAGAAATTAGTTATCATCCACCATCAAAAAGAAAAACATAGAACATTCACGTTTTTTTTTTAAAATAAGAGTTTGGCTAAATTGATTCGCGATGGTCAACGAGACTGGGATGATTATCTACCTGACATTTGCATGGCATACCGCTCATCTGTTCACAGAAGTTCTTAAATACTCCCATTTTTTTCTCACTTTGGGTAGAGACGTGTTCTTGCCGATAGACACACCTTTTTCGAGAAGACTATGTTCCGACTACCCTTGCTCGCTTGTTACAAGATAATTTAGAAGAGAGTTCACGCAAACATCGTCACTATTTTTATGCCAAATGTAAACTAATTACGAAGTAGGTGATCCAGTTTATTATTATGCTCCAACAACTACATAAGACAATTCTAGAAAATTAACAACCCATTGGAAACCACATTATTGAATAATAGAATAGTTCTCACCGGTCAATAAAACACCAAATATACCAAGTGTACTCCGCGAAATCCGATGTAGAAAATAATGTCGAATTAACGAAAATACTCAGTTTTATTATATTTTGTACCACATGTTACTTGTCATGCCTCGACGACATCAACAATTCTTATTAGTTTCTAACAATAAAATGGTTAATTCAATTTATTTATCTGCTCAAATATTATATCAGAATAAATGCAGTCATGTAATATTCGCTTGAATGAAAAATTTAGTTAGTAAATCTGTTTTTAGATGACAGGTCTGTCCTAAACCTTAACATTAGTGCAAAATTCGCTGCCTCGTTTTCAGAGCAACTCACGCTTCACACTTCCTCCATTTTGCCTAGCAGCTTTTCGTTAAATCTCTTTAAAAATCAAGAGGGACATGTCTTAAACTAGACGAAATACAGCAAGTGGAAAAGTCAAAGACGTTTTCGGTTCCATTTATAATGAAATGCAGAATGAAGATTATTCCACTGAAGATCAAGAAACGGAGATTAAAGACAATGATCTCACTAAAAGTAAGTCAACAAACTCGAAAAAGTCCTCGACTTCAAAGCCACAGTCGACGATGTCAACAAGTACAGGGTTCTTCGGTCAATTTAGCAACACTGTACCACACGTTAACAATTCGTATCTAAATCGGCCCGTTGCTGAACAAAATACTTTCGAAGATGTCCACACTGAAGATACTGAACTAATGTTTCTCCAAGAACAACTTTTGAGCATTCGAATGGAACGTCGAAAAGCGTAAGCAGATTGCTGAAGAAAGAACCAGGATAGAGGCACTCTCCCAGCTTACTTCTGCTTCATCGAATTCTACCACAACTCCAAGAACAACGCCTGTTCCTGCATTACAACAAGGTGAGCAAACTACAGCGCCCCTAAGTCAAAATCCTACTGGAGGTATTCTGGTTGATCTAGACATTAATAAACCCGATAAGGTGCTACAAATAATTAACTTTCTTTGGCTAGATCCTGTTGCTGTCAATACCTATTCCTTTGGTGTAGAATTATTTCGAGTTGGACGTAAAAGGTCCCTTGAGATATGCAAACACCCGGATATTGCAAGAATTGATGAAGCGTGATCCAGAGTTCAACATTAATCCTTATCTTAAATATACAGCTGATATATTTCGCCTCGCTGCTAAATATGTCTGGTACTCTGTCCTCCTCTATGACAAAGAGCATCGCGAGCGTCAGGCAGTTGAGAAGTTTGATTCCGTCTTTTATTAATCTGTAGAATCCGTCTTTTATTAGTGTCGTGACACATAATCCGCGGATTCCGAGTTTAAAAAAGCAGCCCTTTACGCCGTGGCTATAATCCGCTAGAATCCGCGGATTTTTTTTTTAAAAAGCAGTCCTCTGGTTTAAATGATGTCGAGAACTAGATACATATGTACATAACAAACTATGCATAAAGAATAGGAAATGACGAAGCATTAGCCTGCTCCCCAACGAGCAACTCGCATAGTAGCCTACGGCTAAAAGTAGGTCGACAACATTCGCAATCTCTCGGTGGCCAGTGGTACCCGCGGACATAATATATGACATGCCAAACGTGCAAATTTCACACCGAGTCTCAGCAGGCGGGCATAGTTTTGGTTTTGTCAATCTGAGTCGGACGCCCTTTTTCCCAGCACATATATCCCAGCACATATATCAAAACCGTGCCCGCCTTTGCACGTTCTGCGTGCCATATATTATGTCCGTGGGTACCACTAGCCATCGAATGTTGTCGACCTACGGTTCGCCGTACTGTGCGAGTTGCTTTCTCGGGGACCATGCTAATGCTACGTCTGTAGGCCTACACATCATTGGGCCAGGTTCGATGGGCGGCCAAACTTTAAGACCTAACCGTAATGACGAGCCTTTGCCTATTATTTATGTATAGTTTGTTTACATAGGTATCTAGTTCTCGACATCAGGTATACTACAGGACTGCTTTTTTTCTATTTTTCAATCCGCGGATTATAGTCAAGCCGTTACTAAAAGAGGGCTTTCCGTAGAATCCGTCTTTTAGTAACCCGTAGAGGCCTGCTTTTTTTAAAATCGGCGGATAATCCGCGGAATCCGTCTTTTATTGACGCCCTTGTTACAGCAAATCTAGTTCCAATTTTCATAAAGCTAATGCGCGGAAGAAAGGACCCTTCACGTCGGATGGTAGGAAATCTGCCAATAATAACATGTGTTATAGAAAAGAATGCAGATTAATTCACAATTGTGCAATCTGTCTATCCAGCCAACATTCAGCGCTGGATGGTCGCGGCCCTAATGTGCAGGCACAAGTGCCTCAAAATTTTCAACAACGGACTGCTTAAATCAACAGGACTCAGACCAAAAAAAATTTAGTCTGTTTTATTTTTAGAAATCCTCTTACTCCCTTCCTTTGGGGGTTTTTGCATGCCCATTTTTGACTAATATTTGGTCTAGATTTGAAATTTGATGTCTGAAATTGCATTTTCTTTCAGAATTTCTGAGATAATGAGAAATTTAATTGGCAGAAGGTTATTTCTAAAAAATATTGGTTTTGTGTGCAGTGACAGTCAAGTGGATGTTGATAAAATGTAGTGGTTTACTTTCATTTTGTTTAGTTCAAAATTTTCATGGTCATGCTATATTGAATTTTTGTACAGAGACCAAGTATTGGCCAGGCATTCATGTGACATATAGGAAAGTTTTCAACGAGATTTCTGAAAAAAGTTCTAGAAGGTTGAATTTTGTGATTTAACATGGAAATAGATGGCAAATGAATTGGCGGACTGAGTCCTGAATGAATGGAATTGATATTCAAAACAACATGCTTTCTGGATAATTTTGGCTTTTTCATGAATGGAAACTACAAAAAAGGTTGGTATCTCTCAATCTTTGTGAAAATTTAGAATTTAAGGGTCATATATTGGAAATCGGCATTTTTGGGCCTTTTGCCAATAGACCTGTCATAGTACATAGTATTGAGTTTTCAAAAATTCCTTATTTTCTCTTTTTTGCACTTTCTACTTTTAATATCTAGTAAAACAAGCCATTTTGAAGAGGCTATGAAGTCCTAATAAAATTCCTAATGCAGATATTACTTATTTCAACCATTTAAATTAGGTTTTTCTTATGTATTTTTCAGACCTTAAGAATACAGTTTCTATAGCTGCCCTGAAAGTCCACTTCAATGTATGGTATGCTTTTTTCTTGTAATCACGAGACTGTAGAATGCTTTTTGGACAGTAAAAACAGCCTGAATTTTCTCTGGAGCAAATTCAAACTCAAATTTATGATAATTATGAAGATTTCAGCAGGAAAAGTCGGAATGAGTGTGAAGACATTGAAGGCCAACTAGGTAACAAATGTTGCCATTTTTTCTGATTTTTTGGGGTTTGTAGGCTGGATTTATGTTAGAAAACTCAATAGTATTTCTAAATTTCAATTATTTAGAGAAATGATAAAGTTATGATTGATTTAGTGTAAGACGCCATCAATGATATCAAATAGAGAGCTAAATAGAGGCAGGGGTGCATCAGTAAAAACGCTGTCATTGGCTTACTAGTGTATATATTTCCATAGTTTTTTGAACAGGGTACTCCAGATACATATTGGAAGAGATTTAAAATTTTTAAAAAAAATGTATGTGGTATATAGGACTCGGACCAGAAAAAACATTTTATGCTAGAAACCATGTATTGGTCAGGCTTTCATGTGATATATAGGAAAGTTTTCAGCGAAATTTCTTGAAAAAAGTTATGGAATTTGAATTTTGTGATGTCCGTATGTCCTAGAAATAATATGCAGTTATTTTCCTTTAACTGTTGTAATGATACGCTAGCTTTGTATATGTTATGAAACGTGACTTTGCCTAGATATTTTATAGTTCTTTTTTCAGTGAAAAGACATCTTGAAAGTTTTTCTTTATTGGGAGCAATTATAAAGAAGTATAATTTGAAAGCTAACAGTTTTATCGAAAATATGAAGATGTTAAAGATTCTTTACAGACTTTGCTTTCTGGTAATGTATATATTTTTGTAGGTTGGCAAATTGTCTTGTTGTTTGGATTTGACATTCACAGGTTCATTATGCTACTGTCCTTGCACTTTTAAGTCAGTATTTTGCGTTGCATGTGACTGGTTTGTTGTAGGAATTATATAGAATTAATTCTATGCATTGTACACGTGAATTAGAACAGTTTATATTCATTGAGGTATTGTACACCTGAATCAGAACAGTTTATATTCATTGAGGCATTGTACACGTGAATTAGAACAGTTTATATTCATTGAGGTATTGTACACCTGAATCAGAACAGTTTATATTCATTGAGGTATTGTACACCTGAATCAGAACAGTTTATATTCATTGAGGTATTGTACACCTGAATCAGAACAGTTTATAATCATTGGGGCATTGTTCACCTGAATCAGAACAGTTTATATTCATTGTGGTATTGTACACCTGAATCAGAACAGTTTATATTCATTGTGGTATTGTACATCTGAATCAGAACAGTTTATATTCATTGAGGTTTTGTACACCGAATCAGAACAGTTTAAATTTATTGTGGTATTGTACACCTGAATCAGAACAGTTTATAATCATTGGGGCATTGTTCACCTGAATCAGAACAGTTTATATTCATTGTGGTATTGTACACCTGAATCAGAACAGTTTATATTCATTGTGGTATTGTACACCTGAATCAGAACAGTTTATATTCATTGAGGTATTGTACACCGAATCAGAACAGATTAAATTTATTGTGGTATTGTACACCTGAATCAGAACAGTTTATATTCATTGAGGCATTGTTCACCTGAATCAGAACAGTTTATATTCATTGTGGTATTGTACACCTGAATCAGAACAGTTTATATTCATTGAGGCATTGTTCACCTGAATCAGAACAGTTTATATTCATTGAGGCATTGTACACCTGAATCAGAACAGTTTATATTCATTGTGGTATTGTACACCTGAATCAGAACAGTTTATAATCATTGAGGTATTGTACACCTGAATCAGAACAGTTTATATTCATTGTGGTATTGTACACCTGAATCAGAACAGTTTATATTCATTGTGGTATTGTACACCTGAATCAGAACAGTTTATATTCATTGTGGTATTGTACACCTGAATCAGAATAGTTTATATTCATTGAGGTATTGTACACCTGAATCAGAACAGTTTATATTCATTGTGGTATTGTACACCTGGATCAGAACAGTTTATAATCATTGAGGTATTGTACACCTGAATCAGAATAGTTTATTTTCATTGAGGCATTGTACACCTGAATCAGAACAGTTTTAATTTATTGTGGTATTGTACACCTGAATCAGATCAGTTAATATTGATTGTGGTAATGTACACCTGAATCAGAACAGTTTATATTCATTGTGGCATTGTACACCTGAATCAGTACAGTTTATATTCATTGAGGTTATTGTACACCTGGATCAGAACAGTTTATAATCATTGAGGTATTGTACACCTGAATCAGAACAGTTTATATTCATTGAGGCATTGTTCACCTGAATCAGAACAGTTTATATCCATTGAGGCATTGTTCACCTGAATCAGAACAGTTTATATTCATTGAGGCATTGTTCACCTGAATCAGAACAGTTTATATTTATTGAGGTATTGTACACCTGGATCAGAGCAGTATATATTTATTGTGGTATTTTACACCTGGCATTGACTGCTTATTAATTTTTGGATTTAAATATTACAATATTTCAATTAACAGATACCTCCTGACTCAAGTTTAGACTAAGCAACTAGTCAACTTTACTCACTGGGCAATTAGTCAACATTACTTATTGAGCAACTAGTCAACTTTACTCACTCAGCAACTAGTCAACTTTACTCACTAAGCAACTAGGCAACTTTGCTTACTAAGCAACTAGTCAACTTTATTCACTGAGCAACTAGTCAACTTTACTCACTGAGCAATTATATATTCAAGATTACTCAGAGAATAACTAATCGACTGAACTCTTACGGGGTCTAAATATACTTGTATATTTTATGGACTGCTAAAAACCTTACATCTAAAAAACCAGTTAATTGGTAACGATTTCTCCCAAATACATCGAAAATGCTATGAACATTTTCCCCCGAAACAATAAAACTATTTTGTTAAGATTGCCATCGGACGAAACTTACTGCTGCAATAATTACTAAATCTCCCAAAAATTTGAGAAGATCTAAAAAGTTTTCGACCAATGGATCCGAGTCATAATTTAGGATTTTGGCAAAGCTATATGACATCTTCTCGAACCTTGAATCATTCCGAAATTATATTTAATAAAACACTAAAAAGACTCCAAATATAAAACACTTTAATATGAAAATATCAAATATAATAAGATACGTATAACAACTATAAATTTATAACAATATGTGTTTAGATTGCACTAAGGTTCAACTATTTATGTTTTCATTTGGGTTTAACAGACCTCTCTAACATTTTCCATGACACAAACAAATTCCTTAACCAACCCCTTCCCACAACCCCAAATACTCCCATCCCTCCCCGAAAAACATACTATCTCACACATCCTCAAACACTCAAACACTCACCCTCGCATAATACTGATTTCAACTTTCACAAAACTAACATCTCTCATACACACAGTCACACAATTTTAATGTCTTTCTGTATCCCTCCCAACACACATCTATATCCATTCATATCCATCCATCCATTCCATTCCCACTGACAAGTGGTTTAGTGATCGTTCATTCTTCAGTTCTTCATAGACGAGTTTTATGAGTAACTCTTCTGTTTTTAAACACTTGCAGGATCGGAAGAATCGCCTGAATCAGAACAGTTTATATTCATTGTGGTATTGTACACCTGAATCAGAACAGTTTATATTCATTGTGGTATTGTACACCTGAATCAGAACAGTTTATATTCATTGTGGTATTGTACACCTGAATCAGAACAGTTTATTTTCATTGTGGCATTGTACACCTGAATCAGAACAGTTTATATTCATTGTGGTATTGTACACCTGAATCAGAACAGTTTATATTCATTGTGGTATTGTACACCTGAATCAGAACAGTTTATATTCATTGTGGTATTGTACACCTGAATCAGAACAGTTTATATTCATTGTGGTATTGTACACCTGAATCAGAACAGTTTATATTCATTGTGGTATTGTACACCTGAATCAGAACAGTTTATATTCATTGAGGTATTGTACACCTGGATCAGAGCAGTATATATTTATTGTGGTATTTTACACCTGACATTGACTGCTTATTAATTTTTGGATTTAAATATTACAATATTTCAAAACAGATACCTCCTGACTCAAGTTCAGACTAAGCAACTAGTCAACTTTACTCACTGGGCAATTAGTCAACATTACTTATTGAGCAACTAGTCAACTTTACTCACTCAGCAACTAGTCAACTTTACTCACTAAGCAACTAGGCAACTTTGCTTACTAAGCAACTAGTCAACTTTATTCACTAAGCAACTAGTCAACTTTACTCACTGGGTAATTAGCCAACATTACTTATTGAGCAACTAGTCAACTTTACTCACTGAGCAACTAGTCAACTTTACTCACTAAGCAACTAGTCAACTTTACTCACTGAGCAACTAGTCAACTTTACTCACTGAGCAACTAGTCAACTTTACTCACTGAGCAACTAGGTAACTTTGCTTACTAAGCAACTAGTCAACTTTATTCACTGGGCAACTAGTCAACTTTACTCACTGAGCAACTAGTCAACTTTACTCACTGAGCAACTAGTCAACTTTACTCACTGAGCAACTAGTCAACTTTACTCACTAAGCAACTAGGCAACTTTGCTTACTAAGCAACTAGTCAACTTTACTCACTGCAAGTTGATAGCTTTACTCACTGAGCAATTATATATTCAAGTTTACTCAGAGAATAACTAATCGACTGAACTCTTACGGGGTCTAAATATACTTGTATATTTTATGGACTGCTAAAAACCTTACATCTAAAAAACAGTTAATCGGTAACGATTTCTCCCAAATACATCGAAAATGCTATGAACATTTTCCCCCGAAACAATAAAACTATTTTGTTAAGATTGCCATCGGACGAAACTTACTGCTGCAATAATTACTAAATCTCCCAATAATTTGAGAAGATCTAAAAAGTTTTCGACCAATGGATCCGAGTCATAATTTAGGATTTTGGCAAAGCTATATGACATCTTCTCGAACCTTGAATCATTCCGAAATTATATTTAATAAAACACTAAAAAGACTCCAAATATAAAACACTTTAATATGAAAATATCAAATATAATAAGAAACGTATAACAACTATAAATTTATAACAATATGTGTTTAGATTGCACTAAGGTTCAACTATTTATGTTTTCATTGAGGTTTAACAGACCTCTCTAACATTCTCCAAGTCATTCAAACACATTCCTAAATCATCCCCTCCCCTCATCCCCAAAATACTCACACCCCTCCCCCGAGAAACACACTATCTCACACACACTCAAACACTCAAACACTCACCCTCACATAATACTGATTTCAACTTTCACAAAACTAACATCTCTCATACACACAGTCACACAATTTTAATGTCTTTCTGTATCCCTCCCAACACACATCTATATCCATTCATATCCATCCATCCATTTCATTCCCACTGACGAGTGGTTTAGTGATCGTTCATTCTTCAGTTCTTCCCAGACGAGTTTTATGAGTTACTCTTCTGTTTTTAAACACTTGCAGTATCGGAAGAATCGCCTGATAGACTTTAGAACTCGTCTTTGCGGTTTCACTGTTTGAACTGAAATAATAAATAAATGAAATTATAAGCCAGATTTATTAAGTGGTTGCCAAATAAACACGATTGAATTTGGATTTGAATTTTACAATATTTCAATTAACAGATACTTCCTGACTCCAGTTTCGACGCAATGTTGCAAATCGTAAGGTGAAGTGATTACAATTTTCTGTTATACAGCAAGTTTTAGAAAACGTTTTCAAACATCCTGATATCTTACCTTCCTGATCACAAGTAGCGACACCTTCAGTCTGTGTAGCTGTATCTTCTGTCTTGACAACTGGTTTAGTAATAGATTTTGGAGTTGTTTTACCAGAATTTATCAAACAATCCACTTTATCATCAGTTGCTCCTTCAAATTTACTAGTGCTTTCAGACTGGATATCGTACCTGGTGGTCGGTACTTTATCTACAATAGAATAGATAGACTATTCAGGATAGGAACAAGTAAAAATGTTAAATTGGTTCCAAATGATTTTCACTTTACAACAAAGTTTCATATTGAAACACATGTATATATATTGTCCTAAGGTTCTTTCAGATTAATATTATTTTGGTTTTACTGTGATTGTCCAATAGAATAACTAACAAGCTAATATTCTTCAGTAAAGATAGACAAGCATGCCTTACCTTCATTTTTGGTGATTTTGGAAATTCCTGTAAACCGCTTGAATCTTTGAAAGAGGCTAGGTGTTTCTTCTACTGGTTTATCTTCCAGGAATCCAAAGAACTCTCTTTCGTAATACTTGTATTCCTCCACTGTCATGCACGGATTGACATACTTAGGAGTCTCACCAAAACCAATAAATGGCGGGTGGGGCCTGTATTTCTTGGACATTCTCTAAAAAGAACATTTGTGTTTTAAATTCAATTTCAATTTAAGAATTTCTGTTTGCTGAACCCTAGTTACGACTTTTTTAAAAATAAATACATAAACTGAAATAGTATCAACTCTGAAACGTTTAAAATTTATATATAAAAGATACTGTGATCCATGAAATTTACCCGGCTACTTACTGAATAACAGTTGAAGTCGATTCCTATTCTAGAACAATTGTTAACAATATTTATGTAAATAGAAAAGAGAAAAACGGGAAAGTTGCAAATTCCCAAGTGATTTGAAATGACCTTGAAAATTCAAATTTTGCTTTAACAATATAGTCCGGCGAATAATAGCAATATTTCCAGGTAAAATTGTACAGTTTGTAAAAATATCTCACCTTAATATTCCGAAAAATCCTCAAAAATCGCAGAGAAAAATGTAAGCACGTCTTTTCAGCAATGAAAATATGTAGCTTGTGACGTCATACGATTGTAGTATGTATTTTAATTATAACGTCATAATAAAGACAAATTATTCTATTTTTAACTTCTTCCCCCTCCCCTCCCTCTATAAATTTCTGTTTATCATTAATTCATCTGTTTAAGGGAAACGTTGCTGGTATTGAAGCTACATCCAGTATATTGTTTAGGGGTTAACAATATCTGAGAGTATTCTGATCACCATAGGAGTACCAAATTGAATGGAGGTTAACATTAAAGCTTGGTGCCGGAATAGAGCGATGTCGGCCATTACCATTTCGGAGAGTTTAACCTGTGAATACCTGGATGTTTCGTTTGCTTACAATAGACGTTCATCTATAAACAAACTAAGTTCTTATTTAAACCCCCTTTAACGTGAAGAGAATAGTGTTTATTTGTATAATTTAATGGAATATAAAGAGATCCATTTAAGGTGCGTTATTTATTATTATTATTATTTATTATTATTTATTATTATTATTATTATTATTATTATTATTATTATTATTATTATTATTATTATTATTATTATTATTATTATTATTATTTATTATTTATTATTTATTATTTATTTATTATTTATTTTTATTTATTTTTATTTATTTTTATTTTTTATTTATTATTTATTATTTATTATTATTATTATTATTATTATTATTATTTTTATTATTATTATTATTATTATTAACAATATTGATATAACGCAAATGTAATTAAAATTACTCTAAGATCTTCAGAATCTGAAACATAGTTGCAAATAATATAGATATAAATAACCATTAATTTTCGTTTGATATCCGTAAACCATTTCCTTTTCTGACCTAATACTGTTTGACTCTGAAGTACAGTTTTCCGCCAGCACGGTAAGACACCTAGGGTTATACCTCTCACTAGGTACCCCAGGACATTTACGGTGTCATTAAGTCAATTATCAGATTGTCAATCAAATAATTCCATTCGAGAACAATATTCCTGATACTCCAGAAACGGTAAAACTCATGCTGTCATATACATATCGGATCTCCTTCCAACAGTCCCAGCGTCTGGACCGAGTGAGATAGTGTGTTTGTGAGGGGTGAAAATATGTTGGCTTTTGGGAAGGGATGATTTAGGAATGTGCTTATGTCATGGAGTATAGAAAAAATAAATAGTTAAACCTTTGTACAATCTAAACACATATTGTTATAAATTTACAATTGTTATACGTCACCTAGATAATGTTTTTAATTTAAAACGAAAAAATGAATTATGTCGTATGTGAGCTACCGTATCAAGATAAGGTTTGGTGCATAGAAATGGGCGTTACATGTCAATCGATAGATAAATAGCACTAAATGTTCCAAAACCACCACGATCTTCAAAAACTGAATTCTACAAAAGTTGGTCACACCCCTAGAAATAAACTTGGAGTCTCAGAGAAAGGTTATTATGAAAGTTAACACGCCTCTACAGAATTTTTAAGTTACTTTTAGTTTATTATGTGTGAGGTAATATTTTTTAATCTCAGCCATAATCGGTCTTTCTGCCTTCATCATGAATTCACACATAGCACGATCTATAGTTATATCTCCACTCCATTCGGTTGCTTTTAATATCGTCTTCTTTTCCTGTGGTTCTTTTTGGGTACAAAAATCGCTCATGGTTTTTCGTAGATTACGAAAAAAATCATTTCCTTGGTAAATAACTTTTTGCCAGAAAACTTTATAAAAATGATTATATAGTACATAGTCTGCTTGGCTCCACTGACGAAACCTTTCACGATCCATTGTAGTTACATTGAACTTATTTCTATATTTTGAATATACGTTACTTGGCAAATACAAAACATCCTCCAAATTCCAGTTTAGAGTTCTTTTCAACAAAACCATAGATTCGTCGTAATACTCGGCAATTAAAACCAAATTATAATCGTTGGAAATATTTTTCACAAATTCATCTATGAGGGTTATGTTTGACAAAGCCTCCCTTTTAATACCCAGATCGATGCTCATTCTACTATGTGTAAATGAATCAGTAAATCTTTGAGGATCATATTTCTGAGGATTTTCCAGATATGTGGAGATAGGCGAACTTCCACTAATGTTCGTTAAATATCTATGTTGATAGATATCTCTATAGTACAAAAAACTAGAAGTAAACTGATCAAATGGTTCACGTAAAATGGCCACATATTTAGTATCAGAGGGGAAATATTTAGAAATGACCTGTCGATCATAGATCACGTGATTACACAAGATATCATATGTACCATTTTTAGAAGGAAGAATATTTTTGCTAGTTATGGATCCGTCTTCACTGATACGATTATAATCTGTTGGTAGCATAATGTTGAGATTCCGCTTCAAAGCAAACCTTAACATGACATTCATGGTGGTCGTACTCGCTGCTTTGTGTACTTTGATAAAAACAATGTGTTGACACTCCGTATTACACAATGGTTGGGGACATCCTTGTTTGGAAGTGTTTTCGGCCTTGTAAAGTAAGGTATAGTTCATCGTGTTGATAAAGTCTCTACTGGTGAACATGGCCAAGGACAATAATCCCAATAACGCTAGTATTTTGCAGTATTTTCTGAAATACAGTAATAATATACAGTACGATCAATATTTGGAGATTTTCAACTATAGAACATTAGTGTATATTTTACAATGTTACAAAAAAAAAATGAAAATTATGCTTACTGCCCATTTTAAACAGATTTTTTGTGAATATATTTCGACAATATTTTTCAAACGAGTATCTTTAAAGGTATAATACGTCTTGAAATACACTCGTCCTGTGGTTAATATTTGTGTTTAATATTGACTATTGGTTAAACATGTATGTATCCCACACTTTATCAATTTTCAAAAATCGACAATAAAACTATTAAAATGAGCAAGCGATTAATCTGTTCTGTTTGAGAGAAGGCGTGACTTGGTAATCAACTCTACAACAGGAACAAAATCAACATCCCATCCATTTACCAACGGGCTATGACAAATATTCTCCGGAATACGAGCAAATATTCTCAGTGATTACAATTCAAATTGTGTCAGTGTTGGAGTGTTCATTCTTAATCATACGAATTGCCTTTTCTGTCTTTTCCGTGAATTTACATATTGTACATTCTCTGACAATGTCAAGAGTAGAGGTCAAGGACGCGGGAAAATCCTATGTTCGAGTTACTTCCCTTTATAATTACAACAGATTTCCTAGTTTCTCAGTTTGAAAATAGCTAATGGAAATATTAAGCGTTTTATCATTAACTTCTCGATTTTGTAGATTTATCAGATTTTGGAGGAATTTTAATGTAAGACCTATTATACCTTTATAAAATTTAAAATGAAAATATAAATGTACAAATATACTTTAGTAATCTTGGCGATAAATATAACTGAGACAGCCAGACTTTTCCCATGACAACATTTAACTCATAGACCTGAAAATAAGACAAAAATGGATAATTAAAGTTCCACTCGGCGCTCCTCGGCTGTTTCCGTTAAGTTGAAAATATAGAAAACTGACGTAACTTTAAGGTAGATCGTTTAGGACGAACCTAGTTGACAATTGTCTAATAACCAAACCTTAAATATTTGCAAGTATGCATAGCCAAACATCAAATCTTTCCATAACACTGGTAAAGCTTAATCTCACATGAAAAGAGCGTGAAGCATTTAATTTAGTTACTTAAGAAAGACGATAGCATAGTTATTTTATTAGTTATTAAAAATAGCAATGGCAATCGTAATACGCCCACATTTATAATAGCAGCCAATTTCACACATCTCGACTTGTCTAAGATGATAAAACCTAACGGCTACAATTAGTAATCCCTGATTCCTTCAAAATAAAAATTATACAAGATTTTTTGTGTATCACCATTTGGCTCTCATACTGGTATAGATAAACTTTACGATATAGTTAGGCGTCGATATTTTTGGAAAAATATGTACAAGAACTGGTTAATTGTATTAACGATGTTAAATGTACTACTAGGAGATATATTTTTTCTGTTGCTGATCATTTTAGTTCCAAGGTCAAACTGTTTGCTCTGCCTAATAAGTCGACAGAGACGAGGGACATTGTAAATCTATAAAAATATATGAAATTTTGAATCAAGCGCAAAGCATAGCCTATACAAACTATTCACAATTGGTTCGAAATCTATCAGCACATTCGATTTTCAATCAGATATATTATGTTTGGTCTTTATGACGTCACTATAGTAACGGTTTTTAATATTATCAACAGCAGTTTGTCAATGGTGACGTCATCAAACGCCTAGGTTTGGTGAAATTACAGTTACCATAAAGTAAAGAAAGAAAGAAACAACTATATTTTACAAGGATAACAACTCTTGGCATTTATCTTGCCCGGATTATACAGCTGGGTGGTTGGAATTATGAGTGATGATGACTTATTCAAGGTCATCGAATTTTCACACACCGATCGAGATTAGAACCCACGCCCGACATTTTCAACGTATCCAAGCAAATGACATCATGACGAACCAACGCTCTAACCGCTGTGCTATAGAACCAACGCTCTAACCGCTGTGCTATAGAACCAACGCGCTAACCGCTGTGCTATAGAACCAACCCTCTAACCGCTGTGCTATAGAACCAAGCCCTCTAACCGCTGTGCTATAGAACCAACCTCTAACCGCTGTGCTCAAGAACCAACGCTCTAACCGCTGTGCTATAGAACCAACCCTCTAACCGCTGTGCTATAGAACCAACGCTCTAACCGCTGTGCTATAGAACCAACCCTCTAACCCTGTGCTATAGAACCAACGCTCTAACCGCTGTGCTATAGACCCACCCTCTAACCGGATAACTCTAACCAGCTGTGCTATAGAACCAAGGCTCTAACCCCTGATGCTATAGAACCAACGCTCTAACGCTGTGCTATAGAACCAACCCTCTAACCGCTGTGCTATAGAACCAACGCGCTAACCGCTGTGCTATAGAACCAACGCTCTAACCGCTGTGCTATAGAACCAATGCGCTAACCGCTGTGCTATAGAACCAACCCTCTAACCGCTATGCTATAGAACCAACCCTCTAACCGCTGTGCTATAGAACCAACCCTCTAACCACTGTGCTAAAGAACCAACGCTCTAACCGCTTTGCTATAGAACCAACGCTCTAACCGCTGTGCTATAGAACCAACCCTCTAACGTTGTGCTATAGAACCAACGCTCTAACCGCTGTGCTATAGAACCAACCCTCTTACCGCTGTGCTATAGAACCAACGCTCTAACCGCTGTGCTTTAAAACCAACCCTCTAACCGCTGTGCTATAGAACCGACGCTCTAACCACTGTGCTATGCTGATGCTAACAATGCCCACGATACACATAAGAAAATCTCTTTGTTCTATCATTTGGAGTAATTAATTCTTGGTTTGGCAAAATCTAAACCTTCTGTATTTGAATTAAAAGTGAGTTACCTTGGCAAAGAATAAAATCCGAACATTGTGTGCACAGATTGTAATCAAATAAGTTATACTAGATGAAATCGATTGTTTGTTGCATAAATCTATATAAACCATATCATCTTGACAGTTAATATGTCGTTTTTGCACTCTTTTTAAAATCTTTCTTGTAAAAGATAGCATGTGTTTCAGAACATTAAATAACGGAGCTCAATCTTGTTTAAAGTAACTTATCTCACTGTTAAATATTCTTTAAACAAGATTGAGTTCCGTTATTTAATGTTCTGAAACACATGCTATCTTTTACGAGAAAGATTTTAAAAAGAGTGCAAAAACGACATATTAACTGTCAAGATGATATGGTGAAAAAAACGATACAGAAATAAGATAAAAGATAAACCTATTTCGCTTATCGTCCCCGTTACAAATAACCACAACGGCAACAAAACAAGATGAAATTAATATACACTAATATATGTTAAAGAAAGAAAACGGAATCAGATATAGAACGGAGATTGAAGTGTATCGAACAATCGAACGTGCTATTTTTAGAAATCCTCTTTCTCCCTTCCTTTTGGGTTTTTTGCATGTCTATTTTTGACTAATTTTTGGTCCAGATTTGGAATTTGTATTTGAAATTGCATTTTCTTTCAGAATTTCTGAGATAATGAGAAATTTATTTGGCGGACGGTTATTTCTAAAAAAGTGGTTTTGTGTGTATTGAAAGTCAAGCGGATGTTGATAAAAGGTAGTGGTTTACTTTCATTTTGTTCATATGTTATGAAACGTGCCTTTGCCGAGATCTTTTATGCCGAGTTCTTTTTTCAGTGAAAAGACATCTTGAAAATTTTTCTTTATTGGGAGCAATTATGAAGAAGTATAATTTGAAAGCTAACAGTTTTATCGAAAATATCAAGATGTTAAAGATTCTTTACAGACTTTGCTTTCTGTTAATGTATATATTTTTGTAGGTTGGCAAATTGTCTTGTTGTTTGGATTTGACATTCACAGGCCCATTATGCTACTGTCGTTGCACTTTTAAGTCAGTATTTTGCGTTGCATGTGACTGGTTTGTTGTAGGAATTATATAGAATTAATTCTAGGCATTTTACACGTGAATTAGAACAGTTTATATTCATTGAGGTATTGTACCCCTGAATCAGAACAGTTTATATTCATTGTGGTATTGTACACCTGAATCAGAACAGTTTATATTCATTGAGGCATTGTACACCTGAATCAGAACAGTTTATATTCATTGAGGCATTGTACACCTGAATCAGAAGAGTTTATATTCATTGTGGTATTGTACACGTGAATTAGAACAGTTTATATTCATTGAGGCATTGTACACCTGAATCAGAACAGTTTATATATCAGAACAGTTTGTATTCATTATAGTATTGTACACCCGAATCAGAACAGTTTATATTCATTGAGGTATTGTACACCTGAATCAGAACAGTTTATATTCATTGAGGTATTGTACACCTGAATCAGAACAGTTTATATTCATTGAGGAATTATACACCTGAATCAGAACAGTTTATATTCATTGATGTATTGTACACCTTAAAGGGGCCCAGGCTTGATTTATAGGGGTCTCTTTGGGCCTTTGTTACATTTAAACAGTCCTCAGAAATACTCAAGCTCTAAGAAAATCGCAAAATACCTTGAAATATACCTCAAACAAAAAATTTCACTTTTCATTTTTTTTCCGTGCTGTACGCGGCTGGTCTCCAGTCAGTCTGAAAATTGTGTGTCCTGTTGACAAAGTCTACAATTGAAAATGCGTTGTAGTCTATTTATATAGATGACCGCTATTGCACGACGGGAAGGATAACTCTTTGACTATCAAGACGAACCGTTTTCCAATATGGCGGGACGTTCGTAATTTCTTACGGCATTATGATTTTTCAAACACGGATAATTATGGATACACATGGATTTAAAGGCTCAAATTTCAAAGGTAAGCTCTGTAGACTATTTCTGATTAGCTAACCAAAAGATTTCATGTGTTGAGGCTGTCGGATGATTGTCCGAAACAAATGAAGCCTGGTCCACTTTAATCAGAACAGTTTATATTCATTGAAGTATTGTACACTTTAATCATAACAGTTTATATTTATTGAGGTATTGTACACCTGAATCAGAACAGTTTATATTCATTGAGGTATTGTACACCTTAATCAGAACAGTTTATATTCATTGAAGTATTGTACACCTTAATCAGAACAGTTTATATTCATTGAGGTATTGTACACCTGAATCAGAACAGTTTATATTTATTGAGGTATTGTACACCTTAATCAGAACAGTTTATATTTATTGAGGTATTGTACACCTGAATCAGAACAGTTTATATTCATTGAGGCATTGTACACCTGAATCAGAACAGTTTATATTTATAATTGACGTAGCTTATATCTTGTACACCTGAATCAGAACAGTTTATATTTATTGAGGCATTGTACACCTGAATCAGAACAGTTTATATTTATTGAGGTATTGTACACCTCAATCAGAACAGTTTATATTCATAAGGGACGTAGCTCATATCTTTAAAACTTGACCAGGTCACAAAGCAGTGAAATAGACTTAGATACGGCAATGTAATTTTGGTTTATGTCCGTATACCATAAGATTTTCTACTGTATCTGTGTATCCTTATAATAAAAAGCTGTTTGGAGATTGTAAATTTCCTTTAAATAAAATAAAATAAATAACAAGTGAAGATAATTCAGAAGATGACAGAGTTGTAACCTGATCCATTCACTATTTGTATCTATTAATATGTTTGGCACAGATCAGTTACTGTTATACTATCCACCTCTGGTGTTGGCCGTATAGAGAGATATAAGTATAGTACTAGTCAGAGTTAAGAGGATTTGGAGTTAACCGCTGTTCTGACCAGACATGCCAAAATGTAGCATAGGATTGAGCAGAGGATCGATATGATTTTGTAGTATTAAAAGTGTTCCTTAATGTTTTAAATATATCTATAGATGTCCATGTGTTTTGTTTAGTAAAGATGATGCACATGGTAACCGTAAGAAACGTTATAGAGTTTTTAATATACCCGCAAAGAACGACAAGCATATTATACCCTAAGTTATATACGATACAAAATGTGAGATCCAACTAATCACTCGATCAAATTTGCAACTAATAACACCCGAATAACGTTTTCTGGCAAAGGGGTGCAAGTCTTCAAACGTGGCCAGTTTAACTGGCGACCATTTAGCTATAGGTTGATAAGCCTTGTGAAGTGACGGGATTATATATATAATATCCCTGGGTTATTATAGAGATGGGATTTGATGAAGTTACATTACATTCATTAGCTCAATAAGTGACGAAGAGTAGATCGTAAAGCTCTATTCATTTCTAATTTGTTTTTCTACCTGATGATTTCATAAACATAGGTCAAAACTTCTTTGACTCGTGCATAATACGAAATAATATACTAGTATTACAAAATATTGGATTGGTTATTAAATTGAACGATATTGTTTTAAGCCGTTTATATCATTTAAAAGAGAATCAAGAGTACATTCTGATTATGAAAACCTCATTGAAGTGGGATAGAAACATCAGAGATTAAATTTGAACAACGACCAACAATAAATTTCAAAATACTGTTCCCAAATTTTAGATAACAGATTAACAAAGTTAAATCGCATCCAGTTTAAATGCAAATGTTTATATTTCATTGCGTCCACAATCTGGCTACATAGTTATGTATCTCTAGTTGTAGGTCGAACATTATGCCACCAATCGAATCCATCGTTCAATAAAAGATTTAATAGTGGAAGGAATTAATTGTATATCGTCATTCTGTTTAACTTTTAACTTGTTATCCACAATCTGACGATTAATGAAACGATTTCAAAATTGACGATGATCAGAGATCTGTTTTAACAACTGATTGGTTATTCTAGACGATTGTTGTTTCAATTCTTCACAAGAATCGGCTATCAGATGACAGTTGCAAATTATTCTACCATATTTATTATAATCTTGTTTCACGTAATCATCTTCATCAATATATAAATACACTGAAAACTTTCCGCCATATTCTTTTTTCAGAAGGGGAATCTGTGAAAACACCATGATGTCTGTTGCTGGACCGGAAGCACATGTTTTTATCATAAATGATCCATAAAAGTCTCGTGTTGTTAAAATCGGGCGCTGGATTTCATTATTCTGTCCCAGAGCCACTGATAAAGCTGCCTGGAAACTGTTTGGTTGGTTCATGAAATCACAAAAATGATAAAGTGTTGTGGAAATTCTTTTATTTATCTCGACAAGTTCGACGTCGACCTTCCCTGTTTCTGGATCAGTTGTCACCCAAAGATCGACATTAAAAAACACAGATCTAAGATTTAAATTAGAACAAAACTGTTGAATCAATTTTTCAACATCATCCAAAACGTCTGGGGGGGTTGTTGACGGAGTATAACGGAGAAAATCACAAGGTACAGGTTTAGAATAACTCAAACCGTCATAGTGTTGCCAGAGGTGAAAGGCGCCATCTTGGTCTACCCATCCCTCAGTCGCCATCATTTTGCTTTCTGCCACAAATTCCTCGACTAAAACAACATTTTTTATACTAAGAGGGAACTTCTTAATATCTAGATATTTTAGAAACATCGATTTGAACATACTCTGGACTGGTTTTGAAGACTGTTTGATTTTAGAAATAGCTTGGATCATCTCATCCTCGTTTCTGACAACAAATTGTCCGTAACCACCAGCAAAAAATGGCGGCTTGACATAAGCGGGATACTTTATTTTTATTCTCCAATCCTCATTATCAATATCGGCAGCAAAATACCAAAATTTATAATCTAACTTGGAGAATATTTTGGTGTAATATTTGTGGTAACAAATAAAACTGGACTCTATCTTACATCCTGGTAAACCGGTTTTTTCTTGGACTATTCCAGCAATCATTGTACCAAGATCACAATTTCCTATCACCAAATCAATCTTCTGCTCCTTGACATATCTGATGACCTTTTCTATATAACCCACTATATCAAAATCTAAATCCTCGACAGTATCTATGGCCAGAAACCATCCCGGTAAAGTATCCCCTTTGTCAATCAGATGGTGGAACTGATAGTTGGTGGTTCCAAGATCTTTACGTAAGTCTCTAGTCTGTTCTTCTGTCCTCAACACAAACAAAATCTGAATTCGTCTCATTTTCTTCAGATTCAAATTTTTGAATTATTCTAAATAAATAAAAAAGAAAACTAATTAACCATCTAATCATGTTGATGTTCATTTGAAATATTCATGTTCATTATGGACTATTTAGCCGTTAAGATGCTGTTTAAATTTGTGCGAAATGTCATCGACATGATTCCAGACCTTCTTACTATACAGTCACTAATTTTCAAGCTGAGTTCGCCAAGGATTTTAATATCAATAGAATGTCATCCGTGCCGTTTTTGAAAATCTAACAAATCTATATAGTTTCTATTGCTCATGAAGAGAATGCATGTGGAAATAGTTATATTTATTGTCAGTGGAAATAACTTAACATCGAATCTGTGGCTACTTGTTGTGATATTTTTATATGCACATCCCTTAACCGAAACCTGAATTGTCCAGACGAATATAAGCGTAGTTATAATACATCGTAATAAGGGTGGGATATAAATAGTTTGATCGCATCGTAATTACCACTACATCTGTCTTTTAAAGTCTATGTACATAGAGATAAATAATTTGGTATCAGATAAACATTCCAATTCAATCGATCTTCAACAATTCTGTGAACATCTGTGTGTTGGTGAAGGTTTATTAAACTCTCACCTACTGAGGTAACTTCGTAACTTGATTGAAAATTGCTTTCATTTTATGCCTCTGTGAGTAAATGTTAAGCATTTCTTTCGTAAAGTTTGAGCGGTGTATACTTTAGACAAAGTTTAGAATAGATACGAGCGCTGCAAACTGGCAAAATTTTTACAAGATTTTACAAATTCAGTTAACAAAGATCCTGTCTACAAGCTGGTCGTAGGTCAAACCTCTTGTTCTTTCCTGGATTGTCCGAACCTATTTGCAGCTGGGTCGACCGAGATAACGAGGAAAGTTGACCACTGAAGGTAAAATGCACCGTAATCAAATATTGAGACAATCCTTAGAAAGTTATAGAAATATATTGTGAAATACTCACAGTTATATTTGTATTTGTCTGCACAATGATATGAATAACAAAATAATAGTTAGTACTGTCTCTCACGGTAAATAACAGTAATGAGGCAACAGTCGATTACCTACCCAATATATTGTCATATTTCTCCATCTGTGAAATCTTCTATATCTTGGATCTAGTCTATATATTCAGCTTGCGTTCATTGTAAACTGTCATTAGGAAATGAGCATATATATGCATAACCTAATGAACGAGAGTCCGCGGTGCCTCATCAATGGCCAAGTTTCGCCATATTTTTTAGAAGGGGGGAGGGGGGTGTTTGGGGGTTTGAAAATATGTACGAAGATGACATTATTTCACTTTTTTTTGTATTTGAAAAAATAAACGACTAGTCTTTTTTCATTGGCGGCAGTTCTAAACACGTGAGTTTTAAAGGGTCCATTTGAGTATTATTGTCTGTTTAAAGAAACACCAGTCATCACCTAAATCTTGATTATATTCTATAATATATATTGTATATTTGTTTTTAATTGTATATTACTTGTATATTTGTTATTATTTGTATATTCATTGTATATTCGTTATTATTGTATTTTTGTTGTCAATTGTATATTGCTTGTACATTCCTGATTATATCACATAATGTCTGACTCTAATAAGGTGATTATTATTACTATCATACATTGCATAAACTGTTATATTTCATATTGCTTATACTCAATAATAGATCTATCCAATATGTATTGTTTAATGCTCTATTTAAAATTACTTCAGACCAAATCCTATACAGGACTGTTCTATTTCAGTTTGTAACTTACTGAGGTTTTAAATGGGCGGATCTTTAGACAAACTTAATTATTTCAGTTTGTATACCTACTGACGTTTGACAATACAGAGTCTTAGAAACTGGGCTATTGCTTGTCCCTACTGTTATTTTTGACATATAGAGATCAGTAATATACTGGACTATTTCACTTATCTGATATTTGACTATAGAGTTTCAGACAAATGGAAAGTCGCTTTGAAAGAAATTTACCAGAGATTGTATTGACTGGAATACGGGAAGCGAACCATGACATCAGTAGAACGCTTTTGTAATTCAAGGTCCAGGGTTCCATCCCGGCAATAGGTCGAGATGAACTTTCGCATTTTCTAGCGGTTTCTCGATTGTCAGTGATGCATGATCAAGGACTGACATGACGTCTAGTTCGTTTGATTCGGACAAAAAAACATGTATTCACTCTTGATGGCTTTTGTCCGTCTTCATCAGCTATAAAGTGCAGACTAGGACGTAATAACTCCATTCAGGGTTCACTGATATACGGCTGAGAGATATGACCAAACTGTTTTGTATATCTTACTGGTTGTTGTTTCGTAACTGGCAGTTTTAATATTACACATTTATTTATGAATGTTTCTCTAATTGATTTGAGCAATTAAACAATGAAGTGAGTTACCTTTGGAAGTTCTAAAATCACTCCGTATGATTGAGGTGATATTTGAAAATAGAATATAATTATTTTGTGGTTGTTTTTTACGACAGGGTTTTCAATCCAATGAAAGCAGGTACTGGGTATGGTGGCATAATTATCTTGTGGGTTGTTATATTCCTCGCTATGTATTTCAGGATCATGGGGAAACAAGACATTTGTAATTATCTTTGTGGGTTGTTATATTCCTCGCTATGTATTTCAGGATCATGGGGAAACAAACATTTTGTATTATCTTTGTGGGTTGTTATATTCTTCGTTTTGTATTTCAGGATCATGGGAAACAAGACATTTTGTAATTATCTGTGGGTTGTTATATTCCTCGCTATGTATTTCAGGATCATGGGGAAACAAGACATTTATGTAATTATCTTGTGGGTTGTTATATTCCTCGCTATGTATTTCAGGATCATGGGGAAACAAGACATTTTGTAATTATCATTGTGGGTTGTTATATTCCTCGCTATGTATTTCAGGATCATGGGGAAACAAGACATTTTGTAATTAACTTGTGGGTTGTTATATTCCTCGTATGTATTTCAGGATCATGGGGAAACAAGACATTTTGTAATTATCTTTGTAGGTTGTTATATTCCTCGTATGTATTTCAGGATCATGGGGAAACAAGACATTTTGTAATTATCTTTGTGGATTGTTATATTCCTCGCTATGTATTTCAGGTCATGGGGAAACAAGACATTTTGTAATTATCTTTGTGGGTTGTTATATTCCTCGCTATGTATTTCAGGATCATGGGGAAACAAGACATTTTGTATTATCTTTGTGGGTTGTTATATTCCTCGCTATGTATTTCAGGATCATGGGGAAACAAGACATTTTGTAATTATCTTTGTGGGTTGTTATATTCCTCGCTATGTATTTCAGGATCATGGGGAAACAAGACATTTTGTAATTATCTTTGTGGGTTGTTATATTCCTCGCTATGTATTTCAGGATCATGGGGAAACAAGAAATTTTGTTTATTTTAAGAAGAAAAGACCAAACTAAAGCCTATAGGGACATTCTAGGAACGGAGAAATATAATTTCCACCACCTTGATAAGGAAGGACAGACTCTTCCCTCATTGTTCCTATCGATAGACATTCAGGGCGACTTTCAGTTTGATATCCTAGGTTATATAGAGGTAGCTGTGCAGTATGTATTGAATAATAACATCCGGCAGGTGCTTGCTACCACTGATTTAGGTGATCTAGTCGCTGGCATAGTCCGAGAAAAAACCGGTTTACCAGGATGTAAGATAGAGTCCAGTTTTATTTGTTACCACAAATATTACACCAAAATATTCTCCAAGTTAGATTATAAATTCTGGTATTTTGCTGCCGATATTGATAATGAGGATTGGAGAATAAAAATAAAGTATCCTGCTTATGTCAAGCCGCCATTTTTTGCTGGTGGTTACGGACAATTTGTTGTCAGAAACGAGAACGAAATGATCCAAGCAATTTCTAAAATCAAACAGTCTTCAAATCAAGTCCAGAGTATGTTCAAATCGATGTTTCTAAAATATCTAGATGTCAAGAAGTTTCCTCTTAGTATGAAAAGTGTTGTTTTAGTCGAAGAATTCGTGGAAAATAGTAAAATGATGGTAACGGAAGGATGGGTAGACCAAGATGGAACCTTCCATTTATGGAGACACTGTGACGGTTTGAGTTATTCTAAACCTGTACCTTGTGATTTTATGCGTTATACTCCGTCAACAACTCCCCCAGACGTTTTGGACGATGTTGAAAAATTGATTCAACAGTTTTGTTCTAATTTAAATCTTAGATCTGTGTTTTTTAATGTCGATCTTTGGGTGACAACTGATGCAGAAATAGGGAAGGTCGACGTCGAACTTATCGAGTTTAACAAACGAATATCTCAAGGCTTGTTCCACTTCTATAATTTTATGAATGTTAACAGCAACTTTGAAGCCGCCTTTCTGGTGTCTATCGAGAAGTATGATCTTGTCCAAAGACCGATTATACCAATCAAAGACGGCACTAGTGGATTTTTTTTCATTAAAACTTGTGCTTCTGGCCCAGCAACAGACATCTTGGATTTTTCCCAAATCCCTTTTCTGAAAAAAGAACATGGTGGAAAGTTTTCAGTGTATTTATATATTGATGAAGATGATTACGTGAAACAAGATTATAATAAATATGGTAGAACAATTTGTCGCTGTGATCTGATAGCCGATTCTCGTGAAGAATTGAAACAACAATCGTCTAGAATAACCAATCAGTTGTTAAAACAGATCTCTGATCATCGTCAATTTTAGAAACTACGTTGGTTGTAAAAATGCAAATATTAGTCTTCGGAGAAGGGAGGGATGTTTGTACAGGCCTGGGATTCAACAAATACTTTATTGAGAAATTGGGATAAAGGTCCGGAACTCCTGGATATTTTTATTCTGTTCTGATCTGAAATTAGAAAAAATAACAATTGTTATATAACGATTGTTTTAAGTTGCTATGTTAAAGACTCTCATTAAAGTTCTGATTTTTGGTATATGCAACTCTTATTACTTATAGACCTGAGGGGATTTCTCTTGAAGACTTTTATAATGGGCATGAACAATCTTGCTTGCTTTATTATTGGTTGTATTGAACCGGGCGACAAAGGGTGCTTTGGCTGCATTATGTCGAATATTGAGTAATATAGTTCTTGCTGTATTTAATGTCTCAATCCATGATTGACAGTTTCATCTTCAAGCAGGTTAATAATTTCTATGTGTTCAATTGGGGAATGGACGCGTGCCTGAAAGAACTTAATTATCGTGAAGCCTAGTACCACATACATTTCTGTGATCGGGTCAAGTTTTGGGTTATTTGGAGTCGAATTGATCTCAACAACTAAGCTATTCCGGTGGCTGTAAGGGGACTGGTAGCGTGAATGTGATCTTTGTTTAGAGAGAGATAATCAGAAGTGTCATGGTCGCTGAATCGAGTCATTTTGATTACTTGGGAGTGTAAGTACATGGTCGCTGGTGGTGTAATGAAGGTGGTCGCTTATCAGTCGTTAATTACAATGAAAACTTGTAGTTGGGACTTTATTGTGGTCGCTTATTGCAGATAGACTCTTAATAAAAAAGAAAGAAAGAAACAACTATATTGTACAAGGATAACAACTTAGGTTCACAAGTCCGCCGTGACAGGGATCCTTTCTACCAGCTGGTCCTTGGCCAAACCTCTTGGCATTGATCTTTCCCGGTTTATCCGTACCCATTTACAGCTGGGTGGACTGGAATTATGAGTGGAGATGACTTATTCAAGGCCATCGAACTTTCACAAACCGATCGAGATTAGAACCCACGCCCGACATTTTCAACGTATCCAAGCAAATGACGTCATGACGTTAAGAACCAACTCTCTAACCGCTGTGCTATAGAACCCCAAATGTGGTAATGTGAGCAGGATATAGGGCCTACTGTTATGGTTTCAGCCACTGAACACCTCAATTTCAGACTTTATAAATGAACACGTGCTACTTTAAAATATTGATTTCAGAGCTACAAATTCATTACCAATGCTGTAGGCCTACAATAAATTTTAATGTAACGTATTCATTGTACACTCAAAAAAAAACTAGACATCGGATGTTTTCTGGAAATGAATAGAGAGAAGTAAGTGTACAATGGCAATTATAGATTGAATGTAATTTAAATGAATTATTAACGGGAGATATGATACATAATTGATTTCAATTGAATATGCATGGATAATAACCTAGTAACCTTTCGAAGACAATACCTTTCTGGAAATGAGCTCCAATTTCTAAACGATATATAGTGCACAACAAAATATTTTCCTCACAATCAGATACTCACACTCAGATAACTACACTTAGATACTCACACTCAGATACTCACAATCAGATAACTACACTCAGATACTCACACTCAGATAGTTACACTCAGATAATCACACTCAGAAAACTACACTAAGATAACTAAACTATACTCAGATAACTACACTCAGATACTTACACTCAGATACTCAGATAGTTACACTCAAATAGTTACATTCAAAAAGTTCAACTCAGATAACTATGCTCAGATACTCACACTCAGATAGTCACACTCACATAACTACAGATAGTCACACTTAGATAACTACAGATAGTCACACTCAGTTAGTCACACTCAGATACTTACTCTGAGATAGCTACGCCCAGACAGACACATTTAGATAGTCACATTTAGATAATCACGCTCAGGCAGTCATACTCAGACAACTACACAAAGACAGTAACAATCACATAATCACACTCACACTTCAATAGTCACACTCAAATAATCACACATCACTACTCAGTACTTCACACTCAGTCACACTCAAATAATCACACTCCCACTCAGACAGTCACTTTCAGCCACACTCAAATAATCACACTCACACTCAGACAGTCACTATCAGTCACACTAAAATAATCACACTCACACTCAGACAGTCACTCTCAGTCACACTCAAATAATCACACTCAAATACATTTCCAAACAAACAATTCCAAACTTTTCGTTAATTTATATTAACACTGTAAATATCCTCTCATCCGTAAACATAGGTAACTTAAAATTGTGACCTATTCCATATATTCGAAACGTAGTACTGCGTCAGTGTGAGTGTGAGACTTATTAGTACGCCAATATTGATATTTGTATTGTCACCAGTATGTCTGTAGTTTTCTCCCTTTGTTTGTAATTTTCTTTCCTATTACCGATCACCATGTTTTATTCATCTATAATAAACGTTCTACAAACCTTCTGTGTTTCTTCTGATCTGCGGTAACACATAAAGGGCAACTTATAGTATAAATGGCGTTACAATAACATTATTTCGGTATAACCCTCCCTAACATACACGTATGAATTACACGCTTGCAGGGGTCCAGATAATATCACGCAATACAAAATGATTTTTTAAATTATGGAATAATTGGTTTCCTAGAATTGGCTTTATTTCTTTTTAAATCCTTCTGCATTTAAAATCATACATGTATGTTTAATCGGGGTTAGGCCGTTTTTACTTTGCATGTGCAATTTGTAATTTTAGTTCATATATATATATTGTATATTTGTGTGAAAAAAACCAATTAGCTATACCATAAACTTATCATCACCATTAGTCAAGAAATCTAGTTTTAAAAGTCCATGGTAAATAATAAATCGAAGTTTGACTGAATATTGATCGTATTGGTTCTATTCTATTCATTCATCCAACTAAATATATGGTATATAACTGATCTAGGTATAGACTGTACGATTGAATATACATATTGTGGTAAACACGGTGAAAGGGGCTGAAATGGAGGTTCTGTCGACATTTCAACGCTCTGTAAAATATATATTATCAATATTTAAACGTGTCTAGATTGGTGTTACGGTGTTACCAACGTCATCATCATTCAATTTGGTTTAAAAAATCCGTAAAAGCAAGTCAATTCGTCGATCAAAAATCACGTCCAAAGAATAGGAAAATCAACAGTATTAGTTGTAAAACAATGAACCTCAAAAAAGAGGTACCATCAGGTGTTTCAAAAAGAGTAAGTATGCTCTGTAACAAGACGCTCACCATTACCATAAAGGTCAACATCATGAGATACAATCAGATCAATTGATGCCCGATCAGATAAATCAGTCAAGATGCAGGAAACGGGTCTGTATTATTACTGATTATGATATAAAGAGAAGAACAGGATAATACGAGGAGAGGGGTTGGCAAGTTCAGAGGCTGACTCGGAAGTTATGTCACAGCAACAAATCTTGGTAAACATTACCTTCAATATTGATTGATTGATTGATAGAAAATAGAACCGGATGCATAACATTAGCCTATTTTTGGGTAGGAAGGAAGTGGGGGGCGTGAACGCAGCACAAATCTCGGGCAAAGAAAGGTTCAAGGAAACTAAATTTGGCTGAATTTGGTTTTTAAAAAAAGGGGCTAGGTTTTATTCTTCCTTAGCGGTCCGGTGGGTTTTTTAACAAAGAAGGCAAAGAGCGATGTCTCTAGTTCTAGTTTTCAAAGACTTCTACCACTCGTAAAATAACAATTTAGCTTCACGAAAATTTTTTTTACCAGTTTGCTCGACGTTGAAGTCATTCAAACACTCTAATCGACTGTACATGATTGCATACATTCGCTTTTTCACCAACACAAAATTGTGCTTAAATGAATCTTAATTGTCGTGATATAAAACCTACCCCTGAAGCCTTTGCTATTCAGTGCGTACAGAGCTAGTAAATAAATTCCATTCTGCAATACCCGGGAGTGTCCGTAAAATGAATCTGCCTCGGTAACGAATTGTGGATTATGTTTTGTCTTTTGGGTGAGACGCTTTACTTCCGGTATTTAGAAGGGATTTGTCAAGTGATTGTCCATGAATTGAGAGCCTTTGGGATATATAACTGATACTTACTGCAATCAATGAATACATATCTTCCAAGTTATTCTTTTCATTGAATTTTTTTTTTTAATTGTAATCACGAACGACCAGTCCCTGATTATTAAAGGGATAAGGCGTCTTAGAATAAACAGAAAATTTTAGTTCTCAACAATGGTCAATATTCAACAGGGTACTTACCTTGTGTCATAAAGTAACAGAATCCCTTAAAATCTGGAAAACTCACAAAGCTAACTCATTTTGGAACAACGCTTAATCAATTTATTAAGCGTTTTTCAATAATCAAATGCATTTTTATGGATAAATATCAAGCTTTTTGAATATTCATTTTCATGATATTTTTGACAGCAGGTATATTTACTGATCAATAGAGCCCCTAGTGGCCAAGCTTAAAATTCTCAATTTTATGTTCATTTTAAGACCTATTATCCCTTTAAAAAAAATTAATCGCGAACGACCAGTCCCTGATTATTGAATAACCAGAATCACGTGATCATAGTTCCGATATAAATTGTCTGCTATTCACTAGCGTAATATGTTACAAAGAGCCAGCTTAACTTTCACGGTAGTTCGTTTCCACAAATACATGTACTTGAATATCGCTTCCGGTATCGATGTGTGACGGATCTGCATTTTAATCTCTTTGACATTGTTTTATTGTGTTCATTCAAACAGATCGTGCAGTGCTCGCATGATACAAGTCAATATAATTCAGGTTTTAATTTACAGAAACTGTTAATATTGTTTGTTTCGATCTGGAGATAAACCCAATCAATAAAATCAGGCTTAATTAGCTAATTGTCTCCCAGAAAAAATCTCAAAATATTATGAAGACATGGACTTGAAATGGCAAAACACTTGATTTTGATATTTTGGTGTATCGGAGATATTGTACATATAAATCCTAGTTTTATTATTTGTACCGTTGGTCTGCCGTTACCTGGTTTGTTAATTTAACTAATTAAGAAAAATAGAAAGTCGAGCGCACTGGTCACTGGCTGAATTGACTTCGTTTTGTAGGTCAGGAGTTGCACCCCTTTCCTAGATAACACACAATGTTAATAATACGTGACGGGTTCGGTTTGCTTTTTATCAACTGTTGGTGTCCCTGTTATACTTTTCAAAGTTTTGAAGCACTCTAGGATAACGACCTAGATTCTCGAAGATCCTTTTTGACAGTTAATCGTGTGCTCGACGTTCAAGGCCAAGATAAATAGAAAGTCGCGCTCACTGGTCGCTGACTGATTTGACTACGTTTTGTGGTCAAGAGTTGCAACCCTTTCCAAGATAACACTATGGGCTGCATGTGGCGCTCGTACTGAAATTAAATCATGCTGACTTGAATTTCAAATATTTAAAATGAAAGTCGTTTAACCTTAATTTGTTAAGCTAGACTTAAGTCAAAGTTTAACTTAAGTCTACTTAAGTCAAGGTAAACGAGCTGCATACGGCCATAATTATACCACTTATAACTGTGTGAGATAACACATATTCTAAATAATCCTATGAACGTAACTACAGTGATTCCATGTTGCGTTAAGAGTGTTTTCTGAATTTCTATGGGTTCACCCCTAATCTTCATTTTCATTTAATTGGAAATTTAAAACATTTCCGGTTTTTATGATATTTGAAATCGTTGCAAATCACAAGACAAAGGACCAGTGCCTGATTTAGTTAGACGCTTGCTCGCTAAACTGAAGATCCAGGGTTCAATCCCAGCAAAGGTCCATTCATTTCATTTCTCAAGTTAGTTAGACGCTTGCTCGCTAACCTGAAGATCCAGGGTTCAATCCCAGCAAAGGTCCATTCATTTCATTTCTCAAGTTAGTTAGACGCTTGCTCGCTAACCTGAAGATCCAGGGTTCAATCCCAGCAAAGGTCCATTCATTTCATTTCTCAATTAGTTAGACGCTTGCTCGCTAACCTGAGACCAGGGTTCAATCCCAGCAAAGGTCCATCATTTCATTTCTCACACACATATATAAAAATTTCTACGAAACACAATACCCGAATACTTATCTCTCTTAAATTTGAATGAAAAATGTAAAATTGTTTAACTGTTGCATTCTCTATTCATTGATAAATAATGTAAAGCTTTAGATACATTTACTTCACTAGAAAAAAATACGCTCCATTACCCTTTTATTTTATACTTTAAAGTAGGCTTCAATATTCACTATTTTGGTATATAGCAATATACACTATGGGAAGCTTCTTTTGTATTAATTTAATTTAAAACTGTGTTAATTATGAAATTCCGGGTTGGTGATAAAACGCCTTGGCTACGTGGAACAACATGCTGAATAATTTAGAACGGTTGGAAGAAAATTGAAAAAAAGTAAATAGACGGAAGTAGGGTTGGTAGAATTAGTTATTTCAAAGGGATTAGTCGCCTTAATTTTGTTCTATGAGCTTAGATAAAAGGTTTATTTAGTAACTGGGTAATGGACATAATAGTCGTACTCTAGGTGAGTGGTGGCTTTACACAAGGGTGGGAGGGGAAGGTAAAACTTTTTTAAAAAAGTAGAAAAAATATTAAAGACTACTGTTTAAATAACATTTAAATTAAAAATCAACAATATTTCCTTCCAACTACAGAACGCTGAAAATATTTTTGTGTCAATGTATTTGTACACTGCCAAAAAATCACGTGAAAATTATAATTGTATCAACAGCCACAATTCTATCAAAACAATACTTTTAAGATTTCAATATTTCAACAATTATACAACAATTATACAACAATTATACAACAATTATACAACAATTATACAACAATATACTCGCAACATATTATACAACAATTATACAACAATTATACAACAATTATACAACAATTAGATGAAAGTAAAACTTGAATATCTGTTAGTCATGCCCTGATTTATCTGAATGGAATCCGTCCATTATTACCTAACAAATCAAATCAGCAACAACAAAAAAGGATCTGGGTCATCAATCTGTGTCTTTCGAGATTGCATGCTTTGTTATTTGTTTTACCAACACGATGTTGCTCTGAAGGATTTACCTTTGTAAATATGTGATTGCTATTATTTTCTTTTTCTCTTTGTGTTTGCTTTTCTACATTGGTCTTTTTTACCTTTTGAGACTGGCTTTATAAATTCTGATTTTTATTCCTGTTTCCTTCGCTTTGTAGTGTTTGCTATTCAGATAGTGTTCATTGTTCTGTTTATCATGCTTGCGCTTACGTTATACATGTATTTGCATAGAAGCTCTTCAAGACAAATTGTATTGTTTGTTTAAATCTATACTAGTTTATTATTGTTTTATTTTTTGGGCTTCAACATACAAGTTTGAATCAATTTATATTCTTTTTGCTTTTTTGTTTTTGTTTCAATCGGATTGAATTGCCGATTTGTATGAGTCTTATTAAAATAGACCAAACTTTCGTTCCATATTTTATAAGCTTTTATAATTGCTATAGTTACCTCAGTTAGAATATAAACCTCTTGAAGACAGCAAATAAATATCTCCCCACTCCAACACTGGGATTTTGTGGTGACATGAGCAAAAATGTAATCCGAGAAGAATTTGATTATTGGTTACTGGTTACACCTTTTGTACATGTCCCGAACTCCCAGCGTTTAAGAGGGAGGGAATTTGATTGGCTGGCGGTTTCATCAAACGGTGAATATTTAAGAGGCATTAAATCCTAAACGAAATGGCGGCATCAAAAATAATAAAACTAATAGTTATTTTATTAAATAAGTGTCACAAATCATTACATAACAATATATACAGAATAAATGACAACATTGAGATTTCCACCTAAAAGAGGCTCATCAGACACTTAAACAATTAAAACGAAAGTTAACAAGACATATAGATACATAAAATATTTAATAAATATTGTAATATTAATTATATTTAATAAAGCTATATAAAAAAAAACGGAACGAAAGGTTGGTCTAATCTAAATTATAGTAGACTTATATCACGGCCGTGCAGATCTACAAGATGTAGAACCTGCGAGGATATTTTAACATCCAATTACTTGTCTTAAAAATATAACGGTATATAATACACTATCAAAGGCTAACGTTCTTGTACCAGCACTTATATTATTAACCTAATTTCATGTGACAAATATATTTGAGAGAAAGGATTTATGGTCCCCGTTTCTACATTACCATCATGTTGACAAACCTATTGGCATCCACTTTAACTTCTCAAATCAATCCCTCGCAGATATGGAAGTTGCACCCTATCGGAAGGTCAACTTTGAAGAAGACATCTACCATAAAAGCCCAAGATTATACGGGAAGAGCTATTGGATAAATCAACTACGAACTATAATCTTTAAATGGCGTTTAGTAAAGGTGTCAGATAAAATGAACTAATTCTTATACATTACAATTAGTAACTTTATTTGAGTGATGTTTCAACCAGCGTTCTCTGGTCTTGACATTGCTTGACAAAGACCGGAGAACGCTGGTTAAAACATCACTCAAATAAAGTTAATATTTCTAATCAACTACGAACCCAACTCTCTGCACAAAATATACAATATGGCTCTCAAATCATTCCGCTCCATTCAACACTATTTCTTGCCAAGCATCCCGTACCATCAAAAGATACTATATAGAATTACAAAATCGATCCCCCACTAAAATATTTTCATTAAAAAAAATTGGTCATAGCCTATTCTAAAAACAAAAGGAAACTGTACATGATATCCTGGTACGTGGATGACTTGATCCAATTGAGGATGACAAAATTCCGTATAAGATTAATTGAATACACTTACTTCTAGTTAGATATTTTTTGTTATTGTATCCTCATTTTAACATCTTTCCATATTTTACAGGAAGTCAAGAATCGTTTTTCTTCAACATTTCAGAATAAATGACTCTTTCATTATAATTATGATTTTGTTAATCCACAGCAAGCTTCTTCCAATGTTTTTATTATATCTTGTTCTATTATTCGCGTCAAGAAGTTCATGTATTTTTCAATTTTTGGTCCTATAAGACCAAGTTTAATTGAAACTAAATATTAATTTCTTTGGTTTTAATTCATTTAATTTTAACATGAATAAAGTTTTAAACATAACTGAAATACTGAGCCAGTGCCTTCTATTGAATAGTTATAAGTTTAAATAGTAAGTGGTATCTTTTCAACCATCTTAATCACTAGATTTCTAATGTCGTATTTTTTACATTCAACCACCCCTGCTTACAATGACCGGACGTGATTGTTATTTAAATTGTACGTTAAAATAATAGGTGATTTTTTGCGGTCGTGTGCATGGCCGCGGGAACTATATATTATATCCATTTTATAAACAAATTGTAGGTTGAAAATCTGTCCATTTCATGCACATGTACTTGTGTATTTTTAAACAAATTGTACGTGGAGTATTGTATATTTATTTTCTGGTCATGTACTTGATCGCCGGAACATAGATCTGTCCATTTGATACACATGTACTTGTGTATTTTTAGTATTTTAGACGAATTGTATATTGAGATATTATGTATTTTCGATTTTTTTCTTTTTTGATTTTTTTATTTTTTTTTTTCCAATATATTGCCCCATGGGCTGAATGTGAGACAGGACCATGTCCTTGTGTATTGGGCATAATTCTGACCCATGTAAAATAAAGAGTTTATTATTATTATTAAACCATGATTAATGGAATTTAGTCATATATAATAACATATTTTCCTTATCTTTTCTAACATGCAACTGCACATGCTGCTCATAATGATCTTAAACGAGATTTGTTATTGAACCATGTCTAAATTCATAAGATATTTATCATTTGAAGCAGTGTTTGTCAGCGATATTCGGGGTGAGATTTTATAGTAGTAAGAAGACGTATACAGTCCTAATGAGGGTCATTAATGATATAAAACAGGTTATACAAGAAAACTATCCACGTGCATATAAGTTAATTATAAATTAATTGGAAATTCATCGATTTTTATATCAGCTCTGGTTTGTAGTCTGTTGATATATCTTAAATGAAACCTACCTCTTATAATGCACATAAAGTTTAACTTCTCAAACTAGGCCAATAGGAGTATAATATATTCATTAGTGGATCAACGCGGTGTCATGACTATCCAAAAGGATCTATGTATAATCCAAGAATTCATATACAATATCAAAACTTGTTTCAGGGATAATTACTGGGTTTATAGATTATATTGTATAATAGGGATTATGTTGTATAGTTTTGACACCAGGTAAGTTCTACTGAATGATATTATAATCTTATTGACCAAATTTAAGAAGTTACATTGGATGTTCATTCTTAGAGGAAGTATCCCTTTAAAACCTGCTTTCATTTGTAAATGCATTGATTTTGCATCAACATGCATATTGGTAATTTTGTCTGGCTTAACGGTACATAGTTTTTATGGCATGGAATAAAAGAATAAAATCAAGGCTGATCCGTTATCTAAAATCAAAGTTGGATTACGTTGTATTATGGAATGCAGATAACTTGTCAAGTGGGTGTTATTAAGTTTGTTCATTGATTTGTGGTCCGGAGGCTAATAAGTGTTACCTGGTCTAAGTAAAGTACAAAGAAAAAAGCAATCAAATATGTTTTAAGGCATCAACTAAATAGGATTAACATCGTGTGTCATACAGTTGGTTAGAGTGTTGGTATGTTCATGATATCATTTGAATTGTAACGTCAAGTCAATGTTAGCTTTGGGTTCCGATCTCAATCGACGTGTTAAAGTCTTGAATAAGTCATCTTCACTCATAATTCCAGTCGACCCAACAATAAATGCGTACGGATAATCCAGGAAAGATCAATGGCAAGAGGTTTGGCCAAGAGTCAGCTAGAAGAAAGGATCCTTAACTGTGAACCTAAGTTGTTATCCTTGTAAAATATAAATGTTTCAACACGCCTTGAATATTAAATAGATAGCCTACGGGTTCCTATTTTTCAAAGGTTTTACAATCCTGTAAAACGATGTGCTGATCATTTCAAACCAGTTTTGATGTTCGTCTTAGAAAACGACGCTCGTTTGTCATTTCTCCTCGACTTTGAATTAATATGTAGCTATTCTTTGAGCTACAACTAAACCTGTGTTTTGGGTTTCGAGATGCGATTAGTACTTGAGTGTTTTATTTTCGACTTCAATTTGCAGTTAGTTCTTGGGTTTTTTGTCTATTCTCGAATAGCAATAGTATCACACAACTTCAATTTATATTTGCCAAAATCCGGTTCTGATGTCAACTTTGAAGTGATTTGTGATGTATCTATCGGTATAAGTAACTATATAAGTATGATATATATAACTAATTGAAATGTAGTGTAAAGACAAAGAATCGCTTAACCGGGTGTGAAATCTATATGTTTGATATTTGGTTAAAAATTTCTTTTTAAGTCTGTATTTATGAAATATATATTTCTTTCCTGTCAAATAATGCTAGGTATGATATATCTGTTGCACAGGAAGTCAACGCATCACTTAACACGATATAAAACCTATACATTTAATATTCGGTTATATTATTTGCCAAAATACAATTTTGATGTCAACCTTAATGATAAGCGTCAGATTTCTCTGGCTATGTATAATATATATGAATCTTTATGAATAGATGGTAGTGTGAAGATGAAGAATCACTGTAGTCGATAAAAAACCTATACGTTCGGTTTGTTTTATCCTCATTGACTACGGGGGTTGGATATTCAACTGTATCATTGTTTATTTTGTATTGTTCTTGTTACTGATTGTTAGGATGTCGTGGTAACATTTCCTATTTACAGTTATCTTTTCTCGGCTGCACATCGACAAGTGTTATATTTGTGACTTAGACAATACATTTAATCTTTGATTCTGATATACGAAACTCTAGGAATATAATTGTGAATCGTGATATCAGAATTTCTACCCGGTACATTCTATAATTAAACTGTAAAAAAAGGTATTCTTAATGAATTTGATAAATAAATATAAGACGGAGTTAAATTCGGTTTACTTCTGACAATATTAATGGTTTGATTTCGGTTTACTTCTGACGATATAAATGGTTTGATTTCGGTTTACGTCTGACGATATTAATGGTTTGATTTCGGTTTACGTCTGACGATATTAATGGTTTGATTTCGGTTTACGTCTGACGATATTAATGGTATGATTTCGGTTTACATCTGACGATATTAATGGTTTGATTTCGGTTAACGTCTGACGATATTAATGGTATGATTTCGGTTTACGTCTGACGATATTATTGATATAAATGAAATTTAAAAGTTTCGATTTTTTTCAGAAAGTAAACTGGCATGTATATTCAGAAGTAATTCTGTAATTAACTTTTGATAAGTTGCATAGGACATACTAAAATGGATAATTATATTGGATTTTGGTCCTAAGATTGTAAATATTCGAGGAAAGGTAAGAAATATATGCTTTTGTATAACATGTTGCGATTTAACCTGAGTCTGATGTCTTAAATTAATTTTAATTTCGTTTGTGAAACAAGTTTAGTTTTCTATATTTATCAAAAAGCAATAACTTTTCCACATTAAAATAACAGTGTTTTGAAATTTGCTAAACGATTAGTCAGGATGAAAAAAAGATCCTTGATAGAGAATAGAGGAGTTTTAAACCTTAGTCGTATTCCTTTGAAAACTTTCTGAGATAAAATAACAAAGAAATTATTGTACAAGGAAAATGATTTATTTTCATAGGTCATTTAGAAGTTTATATTAAATTTATTAAATTGAGATTTTAAAATTAGGTCGAAGTGAACAATCTGTCAGAAAGTACACAAAAAAACGGAAACAGAGAATTCAAATGCAGACTTTTTTTTTGAAGCGATGTGATAATTTCAACCCCTGACTTGTGGTGGTATACTCATTTTCCATCAAATATTTGGTTGATTATAATAACGTGGTTGGTTATATATCATTAAGATATGCGATCAGCCCCGTCGCCAGGACAGAATTGGTACTGGGTCCTTTCAAAAAACTCAAAGATTATTTAAGACGATTCCAAGAAGTCAAAATCCTTATCAAAACGTTCATCCTTCTAAGTTTTTTTTTTTTTGTAAATGAATCAATCTCTGCTAACCGAAGAGGTTTTGAGAGAGGAAAATAAAATTGGCAGCGCTAATTTTTCACTATCCGGGGTTTAGTGGACCCACCCACCCTTTTAAAAAAAAGGAAGAGTAGACGAAAGAAACTCAGTCTCAGAATATTTACAAACACAGCGTGTATTAATTACTCCATCCACAACAATAATTATAATGAATCTATAATGCTTGTATTTGTTTATTCAATATTAAAAATGAATTAATATTCTGCACTTGATGTCAACACATTTTAACAACACGTAGAAGAATAGATTTGTGACGTCAATTAATTACGTTTAAATGTAATTAAAGAATTATGATGACGTCACATGTAACATGTCACATTTTGAGAAATAAAAAGCAAGTTATGTAGGTTAAGCATATAATTCTGACTTCAAAGTCGGATATGACCAAAGAGATTATTAATAAATAAATTCCAATGTATTGACACGATATCGACTTGACGTAGAAGAAAATCTCTCATAACAATTGAATAAATTTTGAATCTTTGAACCTCCCCGGAGGAAACATTAAACCCAATTGATCAAGGTGGCCTGATAATTGATTGGAAAATAACAGATAATAAGGCCAACATAATATCTAGTTTATAAAGCGATCAATCAAATCGAATAATCGAATATCGATCTGAGGTAGTATTATATTACATCTCATCCATTATACTCTGATATCATATAATGACGTATTTTAAATAATAGCCAATCATAATCTCCTTCTTTTACAGTTTTATGAGAGATATTGATAAGTGTATTGGCGATATAATTGTTATGTTTATCATTTTTTATTTACTGATGTCCTTCTGATATGGCGCATTTTTAATTGAAATTTTTTCACAGAAACTCGATATATGGTTCAATTGATGTTGTAATTCTAGTATAAAGAGCTGGGTTAAGTATCATTTGACTGCTTTAAATCTCTGGAAGATAATAGTTTTCTTTATATATAAACGAAATTCATGTCTGTAAAACACAGAAATATAACAATAAATAAAGGAACAAAATGATGATATATACATCAACTATGTTTGTAACTAGGCCTACTTGGGAGTGTAAATACGCAGTCGCTGGTCGGGTAATGAAGGTGGTCGCTTATCAGTCGTTAATTATATTGAAAACTCGTGGGGGAGGGACTTTATTGTGGTCGCTTATTGAAGGTGGGCTCTTAATAAAGGTGGTCGTGTGAGCAGGATATACTGTAGGTAATGTCCCCCTGAAGATATAACTGAAACATGTAGGAAATAAAATTTTGGTGTTATGATTTGATTTATATATACATGTACAAAAATGAACAGTCGTAACTGTTAATAAGGATGAATGAGAAATGAAATGGAGTTTTACGTCCAACGTTTGCATAAGGATTAATGGGAGTGTCAAAAAGCAAAAACGGGCGATAATACCCAACTCAAAATGGTGTTTATCCTAGTCATTAGGATATCTCAATCCAGTTGCTATGGTTGTTTTTTGTATATAATATATACCTTCTTGTATTATATTTTCTAATTCCACCTGATGATGACAGTGTAGATTGTTGAAACTTTGCAAGTTATAAAACTAAGAAGTAGTATACTATATTAACTGATGATGACAATGTAAATTGTTGAAACGTTGCAAGTAATAAAACTAATAGTATACCATAAAATTCCGTTATTTAAAATGTAATTTCTACCCCTAAATGTCACTCAAGGATTATAGAGACATATAACAAAGATCTACTAATCAAAATTATTTAAAAGAAGGTGTTCTAAAATCACTGTTTTTGAATCATTTTGTCTCCCTTTCTCGCGACTCTTCATCCTAACCCTACCCCACCGAGAACATTATAATTTCTCTATTTGATAAAAAAAAAAAAAAAACACAAATTTTATGGTATACCTCTCCTTAGTTTTATTATACACAACGTTTCAACAATCTACATTGTCATCATCAGGTGAACACACAACGTTTCAACAATCTACATTGTCATCATCAGGTGAACACACAACGTTTCAACAATCTACATTCTCATCATCAGGTGAACACACAACGTTTCAACAATCTACATTGTCATCATCAGGTGAACACACAACGTTTCAACAATCTACATTGCCATCATCAGATTTCACACAATGATGACGTGTAAATTGTTGAAACGTTGTAAGTAAACTAATAGACAGTATACTATAATATTGTGTATCGTTATTTAATGTGCTCTCTGCCCCTAAATTGATTGATTTCTCTAGATATGCTTATATTAACCCAGATGTAACTATTTGTTTCAGATGGTAAGAATAATTGTTATCATGAAGACTATTAAAGAAGTATTGATACAGATATCATTTCTCTGGCTCACTGTAGTTGAAGGTGAGTGAAATTCCTTTAACCTTATACAAATCATATCGAATTTTATTTTTTGTTAAATTTTTAATGTTCACAGGTTATCTGATACAGTCTTTTGACGTTGGAGTACCATACACTTAGATGTACTGATCTATGTTCCTGCGATCAAGTACATGTGTATTAGATGGGCAGATCTATATTCCTGTGATCAAGTACATGTCTATTAGACACACAGATCTATATTCCTGCGATCAAGTACATGTCTATTAGACACACAGATCTATATTCCTGCGATCAAGTACATGTCTATTAGACACATAGTTCTATATTCCTGCGATCAAGTACATGTATATTAGACACGCAGATCTATATTCCTGCGATCAAGTACATGTCTATTAGACACACAGATCTATATTCCTGCGATCAAGTACATGTCTATTAGACACACATATCTATATGCCTGCGATCAAGTACATGTGTATTAGACACACAGATCTATATTCCTGCGATCAAGTACATGTGTATTAGACACATAGTTCTATGTTCCTGCGATCAAGTACATGTGTATTAGACACACAGATCTATATTCCTGCGATCAAGTACATGTGTATTAGACACATAGTTCTATGTTCCTGCGATCAAGTACATGTGTATTAGACACATACACATAGTTCTATGTTCCTGCGATCAAGTACATGTCTATTAGACACACAGATCTATATGCCTGCGATCAAGTACATGTCTATTAGACACACAGATCTATATTCCTGCGATCAAGTACATGTCTATTAGACACACAGATCTATATTCCTGCGATCAAGTACATGTCTATTAGACACACAGATCTATATTCCTGCGATCAAGTACATGTGTATAAGACACATAGATCTATGTTCCTGCGATCAGCTACATGACCGCAAAAGCCCTGTTTAAAAAAACAACAGAGAAGAAAGAAAGGACCCCTATGTTTTACCTTCACCTTTTAAATTGTATTTACCGTTAGTAAGGTTGTTTGTTTTTGTAAAATATCGACAACTTGATGACATGACTTGATTGATCATCGGACCCCAGATCTGACGTGACATCACGATACATCACCACACAATTTCATAAATAAATAAAAAAAATATTAAAATATTCTCTGGTCACGCCATTTTGAAGTCTAGATAAACGTTGTGTTGACGATATTTAAATCAATTCCAGGTTCGCCAGTTTGACGATTGATATTGACTATTTGAATAGAGGTCAGTTAGTTAAAAAAAAAAGAATGGGAAAATGGATCCCTCTTGTGAAGGGTTAATGAAATAAAGTCATAAAAAGCCTATAGAATGGGAAAATGGATCCCTCTTGTGAAGGTCATCATTAGAACAATATCCTGGAAGTAATATATAGTCATAAAAAGCCTATAAAATGGGAAAATGGATCCCTCTTGTGAAGGGTTAATCAAATAAAGTCATAAAAAGCCTATAAAATGGAAAATGGATCCCTCTTGTGAAGGGTTAATCAAATAAAGTCATAAAAAGCCTATAGAATGGGAAAATGGATCCCTCTTGTGAAGGGTTAATCAAATAAAGTCATAAAAAGCCTATAAGATAATGACCATTTGTAATAATAAAATATAAAATAGCCATTTAATGACCTTTGTAGAATATTAATCATAAAGCTAAATACATAGATTTGTTTTGTTTTAATTTCTGGGAGAAATATCCCACATTCAAATATGAAAATGTGATCCTATTTTCCATTATTCCAGTCGACCCAGCTGTAAACGGGGACGGATTATGCTGAAAAGATAAATGTCAAGGGGTTGCCTCAAGGACAAGCTTTTAGAAAGGATCCTTAAATTGCAATCATTGTAAAAAAAAAATTGTTCTTGTTTCTTTTGAAAGCTATCCCATATACTTTCAATTGAAAGAGATTGATAAGAGGTTGTCTAGTCTTTTCATAATTATCAGGACAGCTTTGACTTCTATCTTTGTAAATTCTTCAACCAATGCCCGTGATTCGTGATAAGTTCCAGAAAGTGGCTAGTGGTTAACTCGTTCTGGAATTTCAGGGATCACATCGGCGTTGGAAGAAGAATTTGAATGTTACAAATGAAGTCAAAGGTGTCCTTGGGGCCAATAAAAAAGCTAAGCAACTTTTTAACAACTGTCCCTTTAATGTTTTAAATACTATCCAGGTTGTAACTATTGAAGTACTTTTAAAACATGAATATTTATAAGCAAGAGACCTTTTATTCCCTTCCTTGAGAGACTGTCACGTTAGTCGAGATTTTTAAATATTGAGCTAACGTACGATCCGTTGTTCCTTGAGTGATATATTATTTATTATAAATCTGTATTGCATTGTCTTATTTTCCTCTGTCACGATCATCATATCAGGATACATTGAATATTTATTATCTTTCTTCAAATCTGGCACATCCGTTATACACGTGGTGCTCTCGTGGTATATTCGAATCGCAAGCAACATTATTGCCCAGTTAAAGTCTGATTTATATCAATTGGACCTTTTTAGATCTGTACCTCGTAAGCTATTGGTCGTATGCTGCCCTCATACATAACGTAAACCTTGACTAAAGTTTGATTTCAGTCCAACTTCATGTATGCATCGCTTGACGAAAGTCATGTTTACCTTTGACTTACAAATGTATAAAAGAAAAGCCGTTTATTTTAACTTTTAAACATAGAATTTAGTCAAACTTCATCTTTAGCCAAAGTAAGATATACGACACTTTTAGTTTTTCAACCGGAAGCTATGCGTTAAAATGCATTTATGTGGAATCTTATATCACCATGAGGATATTCATTGACTCGAAGACGTTTTTTCAATGTTTAGTTAAAGTCTGGTTCAAGTAAAAATGCACCAGTACCTGTTTTGTTAAATTATTAAATACAACAAATCCAGCTTTAATCTAGTATCTCAATCAATATATCGGAAACTCCACCGTATTTATCAAATACATCTTATCGATATTTCAATTTAAAGAATACAGTTCAGTAATTGATTAACGATGTCCTTTTAGATCGTCGAGATTTGTAAGAAATATTCAATCGCATTATTTATTTAGTAATAAAATAGGTTATATTTGAATCTTGATCACTCGGTGGTTTCCTGATGCCCATAAAAAGGAATATTGCAAGTTTATAAGAGATACTGTTCTATAGAAGCACTGACCTTGGTCACAAGAGTGGTATACGACCACTGCTAGTCAATTGGGATTCTTGGAGCTCATCGTAATCTACTTGTATGTTTTGTTATACAATAGTACAATTTCCAAAGCGTAAAACTTAAAGTCACCTTTCATTCTATGTTCATGATACGATATCACGATACCGCATCCGTTGAATAAAAAGTAGGAGTCGCTAGTTTGTTGCGACTACGCCTCAGTTTTATTTGATGGTGATCATTAATCCCTGCCTCTGTTGGTCCTATTGGCAGGGTTGTCTTTGTGCATTACGACTTTACCAACGTATCACTTGATTAGATTCTTCTCATCCGTTGCTTCTGGAGCTGGTGGTTGCTGTTACTAGTGTGTTGTGACGAATAATACACGGTCTGCATTACTGTTCCTCATCTTTGGACTTGGCATGATGCCACAATTGTTAGTGCGTTACGACTGTGTCCGTTTCCTCTGGTTGGTTCTAGAGTTAATTTAATTAAAGTTTCTGATGAAAACAATACAGATAGATATCAACTATTCATAACAAACAATACCTTCATATCGCAATATTAATAATATATGTTCAGTTACACCCAGGTCGTTACGGGATAGTCTCACCTGTTAATTACTATATTTCTACAGAGAAAGATTGCCTCTTCTCGACCTATTCATATTAACGTTACGTTAGACCACCAGAGAACTCCACATTTGATGCGCATAGGCTTTAATATCGTGAAATCGCTACGAGTGTCCATTTTCTAGTGTAATTCCCAAAAATAATTTGCCTTGCTAGGTCTTTGTGTTCTGAGCCTACTGCATAGAAGTGTGTACCCGTACAAATTTCAAGGATATCCGCCTGATTTCTTGTCCACTTTGTAAGACACCCACTCAAGACACGTACTTATATGATCTCTGCTTGTAAACGCGACAGTTGTTCGGTTTCACTAACCTTACATTAGAGATGTTTGTTCAAAGGTTGAATTTGCTATGAAATTGTTGCCCTTTATACCGTTTAATCTTCCACTAGCCTGGTCCGAAACTTGACTTTATACCCAGCCTGTGATAGCTATTCTCCTCCAGCCATATCTGTCCAAATAGCTATCACAGGCTTGGAATATAGTCAGCAAATTTTGGACTACCACTAGCCATGCATTGTCAGCTTATCGTTTTGATGTTGGTTATTCTTGTTTTATTGGCCATAGAATTATAAATGACAGTGACCCTGTTTCGAAGGATCTCGTAAAATAATAAAAAGACGCTCATGTTCGTCCGAAATTAATGAAAATATCAATACACTCAAAGAGTTGAAAGTCAAACATAGTGTCCAAGAACATACCCTCTAGCCCGGAACACCAGTTTAAAACTTTCTTTGCAGTCAAATCTCCAGAAGTTATACAGACTGAGGTCTGGTGTTAGGATCTGGTCAGACTAATTGACTTAAGACATAAAAACATCAATAATCTTAGCTTGGAAGAAGCTGACATGGAAAGAGCGTCATTCAGATGGACCAATAAACCAAGCCCTCAAAAACCCTCGACAGTTGGAAATCGCAAAAAAATAGATTAGGCTATCGCTACTGTCCGGGCAAATTTACACAATGCAGAAAAGGATAGCGTTAAACTCCATTCATTTCATTTCGTCTGTTTAAAGGACAGTTTTCTCCCTTGATCCCTAAAAATACGACTCAAAACTTCAATGTTGTACTCAGACCATCAGAGATCACACAGTCCTTGTTATTGAATCTCCAGCCATCTGAATACAATATCATTCTCATTTATCTTAATTAATTAATGATTTATATTTAGAGTGGCAAGTTATAATTAACGTCAATCAGCTCGCCTCTATTGATAACAACTTCTACAATATTTTACACTTTCTGGAGATTCAAGTATCATAGAGTGGTACCTCTTCCGAAATCGATTCGAATTCAGATTTGAAGATTCTATTTAAAGGAATACTGTGTTTGAGAATGAACAAAAATTTTAAACTTCGTTAATAAGAGCATAATAGATCATCAGTAGATATACCTGCTGCCATAAAAGACATAACAGAATTCTTATATAATCCGATGGATTAAGTAACATAGTAATTATCGACAAAAATGCAATTGGTTATTGAAAAACGCTTAATAATTTGATAACGTGTTTTTTCAGGGTTTTTTTTTTTTGGTTTCCACATTTTAACTGAATTCTGTTCATACCCTATAACACCAAGTAAGTTCACTGATGAATATTGACCATTCTTGAGAAGTTAAATGGTATATCCATTCTAAGACGCAGTATCACTTTAAGCAATAGAAATGGATAATTAAATCAAATGTAACATAAAATAGGCCTTAAACTGATGAACTCATTTGAAACCCCTATTTGAAATCAATTTGAATGATACTTCAACTGTTAAACATTATATAACTAAGGTTGATTTTACACTGAATCGTTCACAGTGGCTTATCTACTTATCTACCCACCACTAAAGGGGCCCCTCCCCAGAAAAATAAGACTATTGTCTTATACATTAACACACCACACAATATAAATTGGTTCGCAACCACAACCTACTTCAATCAAAGGGCCCTTATCCATTTAGGTGTACGGTTATTCAACCAACTTCAGTCTTCCGACCCGAACCCACTTTGGTCCACGAGTCTCTTTCCCACGTAAGTCCACGGGCACCCAATCCATTTAGGTCCAAGGTCACCCAATCAACTTCAGTCGACGGGCCCCAAACCCATTTTAGTCTACGGGGCCCCAAGACTAGCCTACCGTACTTCAAGGATCTTCAGCTCACTTTCTTGAAAAGGGCATCCAAGGGCACCCAACAAACTTTAGTCAAAGGGCCTCAAACCCACTTGAATTAACGGTTACCCACTGTAGTCCACGGACACCAAACCCACTTCAGTCAATGGTTTCCCGCTCATAGGCCTATAGTTGAACCAAACTGATCTTTTACAATATTATCGAATGTTAAGTGAAATAAAATAATAAATATTGATTTAAACTGAACGGTTTGAAAGATTACTAAACCTGTCAATTAGTAACACCAACTTCAACAATTAACATCAAAGCAATCAGCTTCCAATTATTTATAGATTCCGGTGTTGTTTGAATGATGATATTCCTTGAAGCAAGACCAAAATTCCTTCTTTATCAACACAAAATAAAGATTTCTGACAAAATACAGTTTGTATTCGTCAAACGGTTTTATATATTCAATAATATAGATTTATGCAATAAAGGTTTAAAGGGGCAGGTTTTCGATGGTTGATTAGAAAGAAAGAAAGAAACAACTATATTTTACAAGGATAACAACTTAAGTTCACAAGTCCGCCGTGACAGGGATCCTTTCTACCAGCTGGTCCTTGGCCAAACCTCTTGGCATTGATCTTTCCCGGATTATCCGTACCCATTTACAGCCGGGGGGACTGAAATAATGAGTGAAGATGACTTATTCAAGGTCATCGAACTTTCACAAACCGATCGAGATTAGAACCCACGCCCGACATTTTCAACGTATCCAAGCAAATGACTTAATGACGTAAAGAACCAAAGAACGCTCTAACCGCTGTGCTATAGAACCAACGCTCTAACCGTGTGCTATAGAACCAAAGAACGCTCTAACCGCTGTGCTATGACTTTGATTATGTGAAGATAATCTTCAGAAATACTAGAAATGCATAAAAATACTTCAAACTGGGATTATAACTGGCTATTTCTATATGGCTTTTTTTATATATCACAGTCTCAAAAAAGGCCATTTTAACTTTTTCATTTTTATGGCTACATATGACTCGTCTAGCCAGCCTTGGTCTAAAATTATAATGCACCTACTTTGTTTGATTGATTAGCATGAATTATGTTGGTGCTAAAAGGTCAAATTTCACAGAACACACTTCATTGAACTATCTTGTTAGATCATGGTCAATAAATGTAATAATCTTGAAAAAAAAACAGAACGGATTTTTATGAAGTTATTATTTTATTTGTTTAGGTCAAAGTAAGGACGAGTTCTCGTATGGGAGGAAATTTTTCATCAACAGTTCCAATCAGACATGGACTGAGGCTCAAAGACACTGCCAGGAATCTGATGGTAACCTAGCAACTATATATAGTTTATCTACTATAGGAAGTCTCGGACTATCGGGGTAAGTGTAAGTCTTTATACGTCTCACAGTCATTGCAGTTTGCAATCAAAAAATTTGCACAGTCAGCTTTCTTACTTTTCGATATTCAATTGTTGAAGGAACGCTCAATGGTTTCATTGTCATACTGGTAACAAACATTGAGTTGTCATACATCCTATATGAAAGTCTTCTGTGGCCATTTCTCCTCTCATCCCCTTGCACTAGTGAGATAGGAGACAAGATGGCGAGTTTGTAAGTTGAAAGGTAAGAAATGGGAAAAAATGCTTTAACTCGATAGTGTGTTGCGGAAATTGAGTCAAGAAGAAAAAGGGAAAGGCGAGAAAACGAAGTAATCCCACAATTTTACTTTTTTTTTTTTTTTTAGCTTTTCCCGCCCTAAACTTGGGATTCTCATCTTTTTCTTTGCTTTCTCTTGGGCGAGAAGTCGAGTTCGGAGATGTTCCGATACGTCCTTGTGAAACAATGGTGTATAACAGCTGTAGTCGTTTTAAGCCAAACCCACCCTTTAGTCAACAGAATGCCGATAATACAGGCTATACACCAAACATAATCAATGAACAGATAATAGATTCAGTTTTATTTTGAAAATAACGAGTATCAAAATCAATGAGAGGCCTGGATACTCTATAGAATACCATCCAATTAGTTAACATTCACCGTATTTTGAAATTCTGAGTTCTATAAGGTCTTCCCTTGTAATAAGTATAATAGGTTCTTAGAGGACAAAAACATATCAGGAAAAATTTACAAAAAAATTCAGTTTAGTTATTAATGATAATCTAAAATCTAAAAAGTGCTGTACTGCAGTTGTATTCTGGTCATATTATTTCTAACCAATCAGAGAGTGTCATTAAGGACCTATTTCTGAATAATAATGGAGATTTAGGGAATATCTGCAACAAATTCTGTTGCCTGGCTGGCACAGTTTTCTATCCCGTAATTTGTAATGTATTATATGGATTCTATATTGGCCCGGCCCCGCCTTGTAGACGATACTTCGGTATACTGATGTTTTATGACTTATTATTTGAAGAGTACCATACAAAATTCCTTTTGATATCAGTTTTTCTGACCCTTGTAATTCTGCTATTGTGTATAAAAACAGTGGGTGTTTTAATTAGGCGCTGTTATATCAGTCTATATTAAATAATGTATAACTAAAACAATACACCGTCAAATAATAACCAGTATTTTATTGTTGTATTGGTTAATCATATATTCCATATACATTGATTACATTTTATATCAGATTAAATATAGCACTATAAAATACCGAATCAACTAACATGGGTTTATTAAACACAAAACAAAAACTAAAAAATACAGAATTAACGTGCGTAAAACACTCTAATTAAATCAGACCATTCATAGCTAAACAAAAACACCGCTTGTTTATAAGTTTAAAAAAAACACGCCTGTGTTTCCTCCACCGAACTTTAGGCTACAACAAATCCTAAGCATCGTACACCACGCCTCAGCTGATTATACCTTCCATCACATCGTACACCACGCCGTAGCTGACTATACCTTCAATCACATCGTACATCACGCGGCAACTGACTATACCTTCCATCACATCGTACACCACGCCGCAGCCGACTATACCTTCCATCACATCGTACACCACGCCGCAGCTGGCTATACCTTCCATCACATCGTACACGACGCCATAGCTGACTTTAACTTCCATCACATCGTACACCACGCTGCAGCTGACTATACCTTCCATCACATCGTACACCACGCCGCAGCCGACTATACCTTCCATCACATCGTACACCACGCCGCAGCTGACTTAAACTTCCATCACAATCATACACCACGCCGCAGCTGACTATACTTCCACCACATCGTACACCACGCATCAACGACATACTTCCATCATATGTACACCAGCCCAGTCTATCGCTCCACACATCGTACACCTTTAGTGCTTTTATTTCATTTCAGTACACCAGTCGAGTTGGCTATAAATTCCAACATTGACCACGCCGATGAACTGAAAACTGCAATTACAATCGTCACCAGATTGATCCATACGTGTTACCTACAATGTTATACACCACAATGGCTACACATTAACTAAGTTATACCACATGAATCAGATTTAGCAGCTACACAGCGTCACCACAAACACCCACAGCTGATTTACAACATCCACGTCACACGCAGTTGACCACACGTTTACCACATCGCACACTACACAGCTGATCACAACGTATATATTCCACACTATGTACTGATTATGTACCTCGTATATTCGCACATCAAAAATCTCTATCCTCGTTTTTATGTGTCTTTTATTTTGTCTTTTTTCAGAGACACCATGTTCTGGGTTGGTTTACGTCAAAATAGTTCCAATATTTGGACATGGTCTGATGGAACAGAAAAAGACTGGGACAATTGGAAAGATGGTCTACCAGTTATAACCGATATTGAGATGTCTTGTGTAGCCTCGGTTTTCAAGCACCCTAATAATTGGTTTCCATTAAACTGTTCCAGAAAACTTCCTTCACTTTGTGAAATAAGACAAGGTAGCTTAGATAATTTTTATTTTGAGATAATTAGGTCAGAATGCAAATACAAACAGAAGAAATTATCACAACAATAACCGTTAATGCGTCAATTTCCAACCTCAACTGTCAAAATCTATCTAAAACTGAGATGAGAAACGGTCGTTTCCATCCATCGTATAATGAAGAAAATACAAATATCGAAATTGTCGTTTAAGGTGGAAATTGATAAGGTATAAAACTACTTTAAATCAGAACGGATACGGCCGTTTCAGATACAGTAGCCTTCAGTGTGTCTTAATGACCCTTCTACTGCAAAAATGCTTCACAGGGCCATTTGTCTTGTCACGTGATAAACAAGGGTTTATTTCCTCATAATGATAACAAGATCTTCATTCATTCCTTAAGTATATATAACACAAGACAATAATTATGGGATAAATACACACTTCTTTAATACATGGCAAGTTATACGTGTCGCCATCAAATGAAAAAAAACTTGAGTTGAAACGTTATGTACCCATGATAAAGAAGTGTAACTTGGTTAAAGTTATGTACCCATGTATAAAGAAGTGTGTAACTTGTGTTGAAACGTTATGTACCCATGTATTAAAGAAGTGTGTAACTTGTGTTGAAACGTTATGTACCCATGTATTAAAGAAGTGTGTAACTTGTGTTGAAATGTTATGTACCCATGTATTAAAGAAGTGTTTAACTTGTGTCGAAATGTTATGTACCCATGTACCCATGAAGGGTTTAACCTGTGTTACTTGTGTTGCAACGTTATCTACCCATGTAAACTATCAAAGACATGTGTAGTATTTATCCCATAATTATTATCTTGTGTTATATATGTGCTCCTCACTTCTAAATGTCGCTCAAAACATATATCAAACTATTAAATAGATTTTTCGAAATAAACTGTGGCATCCCAACAGTGGCGTAACGCCCTCTGGACAAGGCTGACAAAGTCCAGTCCAAGAGCAGATTTGAGCTATATCTTTTCATTCATGCCTTGTTCGTTCATGTCGTACACTGCAAGTAAACTATAAACATGATGTGGGAATTGACTTTTCGTCCGAGATCTGTTCATTCCGACGTGAATTCAAAGAAGAACTTACATCACAAAGCTCTGTCTTGGATATTTTCAAACTGTTGATGAGTTCCCACATGGCAGCATCGGTGCCAGAAATAACCACCGCGTGTGCTTTATTTCTCACACTTCCTGTCACTGTGGCTAGTGCCGAGCGGTCGTTTTCAAAGCTTAAACTGATTAAAACATATCTGCGATCACAAATAGCACAAAACCGACTTGACGGTCTGTCACTGTTGGCCATTGAGCGTGATGCCGCTGAAAAGTTAGACATTGACAGCATTATAGACAAGTTTGCGAACTCCAAAGCTCGAGCTGTCAAATTAATCTAACTTCCTAAGGTGCTGTGTATGAATAGCTAGATAGCTAAGCTAGCCTCTCTTTTTCTATCTTTATGTGTGTTGTGTTTTGAAATACATACATGTATATAAATATTCATATTACAATTTGAAATCCATTTTTTTCTACGATCAACAAGACAAAGTGTATTTTTTTTTTGTCACCTAACGTGGCCATGAATATCGACGGTCGATTGGACATAGGGGCCTCTCACGAAATGTTGTCCAAGGGCCCCCGACTAAGTTGTTACGCCACTGCATCCCAACCTGTTATCCCGGGATCTTCATGAAGCGAATCATTCATAACTTTCATTGAAAGTCACGTCAGCTCTCTGCAACGAAAACTGCCGAGGATTGCCGAGTGATATCATTGGTGTCGTAACGCTCTAATTATGATATGTAGATACCTAGCCTATTAACAGTGATATATAATATATTACATTAGCTTTTAACTGGAATTTATTATTTATAAAAGTTCTCGATGTCTTGGTTTCAGGTGGTTGTATTTACGAGGTGATACATGGAGCGAGTCTGATCTCCCATAACAGACAGCTAATAGAACAAGTTAGCGTGGACGATTGTCAAGAACATTGTAATTCTGCAACCGACTTCGTCTGCCGAAGTTTTGAATATCGACCTTCTGGACAATTCTGTCAACTTAGTGATGTCAACAAAATTTTAAAACCTGCCTCATTCATAGCAAACGACCCGAGTTGGAATTTCCACCAGAGAAATTGTAATACAGGTACAACTCTGAAAAATGTGATTTTATTCTTAGATAGGCCCGCAATCAATATCTCACTACATACAGTCATCTGATCTGTTATTAAAACTAGATTCATTATCAATTATATTAAATGACCCGTTAGAAAACTGGCTGCGTATTCTCGAAACGATCTAAGATCAAGGATGTCCCAAGGTCTTAACCTCGAACAGTGTTTCTAGGATATCTCATTTTGAGATACATGTACATATTTTGTAAGAATATTTTACGTCTGCTCGAAAAATTAAGTCTAGATGTAATAAACTTTTTATTTAATATTTAAGGTACAATATTAAACACTACTTCTGTAACGTCCAGTAGTATATTACCAACACCATCATCTGTTTTTAGTAGCATAGACGATACCAGCTCCTTCTTCCTTTCTTCTCAGTATACCTCATCATATGACGTCACTTCTATGAATGACGTTACCTCGATATATGACATCACATCATTTTATGACATCACTTCATCACCAAATTTCATATCATCATCGTTTGACGTCATATCTTCGTCTCCTGACGTCATCACATCAACGAATATAAAATCATCTTCCGGTAAGTAATGAATTTGTAAAATTTGAATATTAATATTTTTCTCTAGATATAATGCAATTGCTTTGCATGAATTGGTTAGAGAATATATATCTATGTCGACAATATTTGAATAAAAAGAAATGTTATTCTGATAACGGATTGGGAGTTGTGGTTGCTCAATGGGTTTGACGTTTGCCCGCTAACCTAAAGGTCCTGGTTTCAATCCCGGCAAAGGTCCAGGATAACCTTCGGATTTTGCAGCCCGGTTTCCCCTTGCTTGTCAGTGATGCACGTTAAGATCCCTCGACAGTAGCAAATCGAAAAGAGCAGGCTAATGCCGCTGTCCTAACAAAAATTTCCTCATAACAAACTGCATGGCGTCGCCCGTGTTCATTAGCCAATAATTTTTAAGGTGCAGAAAAGTAGGACGTAAAACTCCATTTATTTCATTTCATTTCTGATAACGGAGTGAAGCCAATTTGTTTAATGATAATTATTTGCAATATGTTCTTTTCTCGTTTAGAATGGAATAACATATTAACAATTTGTACAGAAATAGAATTATCATCGAAACTACCGAATGAATCGTACGTACCAGAGGAAGTAAAAGAACTTCAGGAACTGGAAACAGTCTACAAAGAAAGGAAATCAATCTTAAAGAAAACCAGCGTTTCGGATCCGCGACCTTCGTCAACCTATGTTGGATCCACCGCCGTGATTGTTGCGTTTTCTCTTGTTGGTTTAATAGTATTAGTGGACATCTTCACTTTCCCCACTCATTTGAGAACAGTACAGAGACAAAATGACCTCGCAAACAGACGTCGGAGTCGAAAAAAACGTGAGAAACAGTTGAAAAAGGAATTAGAAAAACTGGGATCTAGTTCCTCTGTGGTGCGGTCAGGTGTTAGAGAGGACACTTCCGTTCAGAATGGTGGAAACAGTATTCTAGCGTCGAGAAGAAACTGGATTAATTCTATTGAATCGCAGAACAGTATAGAGGCAGACATTCAGGGGGTACCTCTCAATATGGAGGACAGTGGGTTCGTCGGTTGGGATGACATCGAACTATGTGTAGCAGACAATTCACAAAATGGCGCCGAATGTGATAATCCGTCTGGTTCTGCTACAGTGACGTCAATAGAATCGGATATTACTAGGGGAGATAATTGGACGTTAAGACACTATCAGAGAGATTCTAACAAGTCGTTAAGTTATATATATGATGGAAATGGTCTAATATCCACTAAGTTATAAATAGATTATATAAAAGCTTGTTATTGCTCTATTAGAGAAATAAAATGGTATATTTTTTATTCATATGAAGAATTTAAAGGGGGTTTGGTAGGCTTCAAAAAGCATTTCTTAGTTTGCGATATCAGCATCCACTGGACGCGAAAGTTAACTTGTCAACTACTAACCCTACCTACAAACCTACCCACGTTTCTCAATGTAGAACATCCTTTCTTGACCTACATCCATCAGATCTTACATCAGAACTGCCAAAAGTAGTTAAGAATGTCGGAAAGGGACACTGTAGAACAGGGCTAGAGTGGTGAGAAATAATGAAAACAGTCTACCTGGCTTAAAACTATACAGGCAGTCCTGATATTAACCTCCATAAAGCATGTATATACTTTGTAACATTAGTTCCGACTCCTGATTCAATATTGAATAATAATGGTGACAATAAAAACGGTTTCAAGGTGATAAACTTAATAGTAGACAGGTCATTAAAGGGATTATAGGTCTTAGAATGAAGATAAAATATTGAACTTGGCCAATAAGAGCTCTGTTCATCGGTAAATATTTCTGCTGCCATAAATGACAAAAAAATACATATCCAATAAGCTAAGTAATTATTTATAAAGATCCATTTGATTATTGAAAAACGCTTAATAAATTGATTAAGCGATTTTTTCAAAAATGACTTAGTTATGCGAGTTTTCCAGATTTTCAGGGATTCTGTTACTTTATGACATCAGTTGAGTTCATGGATGAATATATACTCATATTGACCATTTTTGAGAACTAAATTCTATGTTCATTAGATGCAGTATCACTTTAACAAACGTGACAAAGGAATATTTCACATGATCGCCGACTCCTCTTTAAAGTGATACTGCGTCTTTTGAACATTTACTTAGTTTTTTTTTTTTTTGATATTTATTTATTTTTTATGTTATTTATGGTAGCAGGTATATTTACTGATGAAAAGAGCTCTTATTGACCAAATTTTCAAATTTTATGTTTATTTTAAGACCTATTATCCTGTGAAATTACCATGAGGTGATGTGAAGAGAGGCCGATAATTGTCACCTTACAGACTTTATAATATAACAATTAGTTTAAATGTTTTAAAAACGTAACTTCTGTATTAAATTGCGTTTCACATTCACTTTAATAGCCATTTCACAAATCTTTTCAAATGCAATTTTTAAATCTGTATGCTAATGGAAGTCTAAATGAAAATATTGATGTAACATTTAAATATTTAACAGATTCAAATCTATTTTTGTAATATACATTTGACTCCATTATAAATCCGTTAAAAATTATTATTGATATTTTTATACGATGAGCATAATGATAAAATTTAGAATAAATTGGCAAGAGGTTTTCTAAATTGGATGCATGTGTATTAGGATCAATTTGAATCATTTCAATTTTCAATCAGACGTCTGTGGTTACTGCTATTATCCACTAAAACTGAGATTTTGATGAAAGCACTCAAAGCATTGAAGCATTCACTCATTTACACTGAATCTAAAGATATCACTCCCTTTTAGGAAAAAAACTTATAACATTTAAGCACACTCTCGTAAATTCAACAAATAAATGAATCCTACTTTTCTGCACCTTATGGGCTAATGAAGACGGGCAACGCCATGCAGTGTGCTATGAGGAAAATTTTGCCAGGACAGCGGCATTAGCCTGCTCTTTTTAGATTTCCAACTGTCTAGGGATCTTTAACGTGCACAGCCTGTAGCACACGGGGCCTCGGTTTATTGTCCCATCCGATCTGTCATTCCCTCTGATCTGCATCACAGACAAGTGGAAACCGGGCTGAAAAATCCGAAGGTTAATCTCGAACTTTGCCGGGATTGAACCCGGGACCTTCAGGTTAGCTGGCAAGCGTCTAACCCACTGAGCCACCACGGCTCCCCACTCTCGTAAATTCAGTGATAGGTCTAACTGTAGTTAAGATCTCGTGTCTTAGAACCAATAACTAAATCAACCTTCAACATCTGGGGGATCGTTTGCTTTTTTTTTCCTATTTTATTGAGGCGCAAAGTAAACAGTCTCTTGTGAATTTTGCACACTGGACCGATTATATTATCTACTTAATTTTTAGTTTAACTGTAGTATACTTGGATTTATATTTTAAAATGTAGTTGTCTCCCCTATACTATAAGCTGGTTGATAGTCTCGGTTGACATACAAATAAATAACACGCATTACCTACACTTTAAAGATGCAAGTTGCTATTAAATTTCTGTTCTCCCAATAAGTTGTGTACACCCTACTTGATGATAATTAAAAGAAATTAAATCCATTATGGCAAAACTTTGACTTATCGGCAAGGTTTACATATAAGTCTGGATAGTAGCGAATAAAGGAGGAACCGGCGTCTATCCACTGCGCATCTGACTCGGCGCATCGTACTGGACTGTACTGAAGTGTGAAATTAATCGAGTGAAATTGGAGAATTTCTGATAAATCTGTGATAATAACCTGACACCTTTAGATTTCTATACGTCTGCATTAATCAGGTAAGAATTGAATACTTTATATTTTCCATAACACGTTCATTTCACGTTATCACCTAATAAAACATTGTTATCTCGACCAGCACGCGTATATTTACAACTTTTAAAACACCGGACCTTTTTTGGAAGAGACTCGAATGGTCCGTTTGATAGGATTACATGTAAACAATGCCAAGTAGACCTGAAACTTTCTAAACTGTTCATTAATTATGAGAATTGTCTCGTATAAATGCAACAATGTAGAACATAATGGTCCAATGCTGTATAACGCATATACTATGTTATATACCGGGGAACAAGAGACTCACTCTATGATTCATCTAAGGAATATGTAACCTGTAAACAATATACACACAAGTTGTAAAATCAGTTGAAATATGTCCTTATTATAATCTAGGGATGAACAACTGCTGGCCTATTGTATTGGATTGTATGCTCTTATACACCTGTATTTTTAAACTTTTACTACTGACAGAGCTTATTCAATGAAGGGACAGGATTATTTACATGAAGTAATTTTGGTAGGAATTATTAGAATTTGTGATAAGGGGGAATTATACATTGAGAATTGCATACTTAGCATAATATTGATTATAAGATTTTTGGTGAACCAAGACCCAGCTCTCCAATAAACACTTAACACCATTCAAAAGTGAACATCTGTTGCCCATGGTAACACCCTGTGGGTGGGGATGTCAGTCTTCATCCTAATCTAATCTCACCTAATTAACCTTTTTCACATCTCAACTCCTTATCCAGATTAATTAATCTAATTAATCTAATTAATATTGATTACCTACAATTTCAATTTTTAGCCTAAAACCAATAAATTGACCCCAAAAGTATTTTAAGTAATGACAAAATGCAGTTTTAAAATTCATGAAAGAAAACATACAATACTGGGGTTTTTGAAGTTTGAAATTGTAAAGATGAGTCAAGATATTAGACACAGTTTAACATTGTGAAGATGAGTCAAGATATTAGACACAGTTTAACATTGTGAAGATGAGTCAAGATATTAGACACAGTTTAACATTGTGAAGAAGAGTCAAGATATTAGACACAGTTTAACATTGTGAAGATGAGTCAAGATATTAGACACAGTTTAACATTGTAAAGATGAGTCAAGATATTAGACACAGTTTGACATTGTGAAGATTAGTCAAGATATTAGACACAGTTTAACATTGTAAAGATTAGTCAAGATATTAGACACAGTTTAACATTGTGAAGATGAGTCAAGATATTAGACACAGTTTGACATTGTGAAGATGAGTCAAGATATTAGACACAGTTTAACATTGTAAAGATGAGTCAAGATATTAGACACAGTTTGACATTGTAAAGATGAGTCAAGATATTAGACACAGTTTAACATTGTGAAGATGAGTCAAGATATTAGACACAGTTTAACATTGTAAAGATGAGTCAAGATATTAGACACAGTTTGACATTGTGAAGATGAGTCAAGGTATTAGACACAGTTTGACATTGTAAAGATGAGTCAAGATATTAGACACAGTTTGACATTGTAAAGATGAGTCAAGATATTAGACACAGTTTGACATTGTAAAGATGAGTCAAGATATTAGACACAGTTTGACATTGTAAAGATGAGTCAAGGTATTAGACACAGTTTGACATTGTAAAGATGAGTCAAGGTATTAGACACAGTTTGACATTGTAAAGATGAGTCAAGGTATTAGACACAGTTTGACATTGTAAAGATGAGTCAAGATATTAGACACAGTTTAACATTGTAAAGATGAGTCAAGATATTAGACACAGTTTAACATTGTAAAGATGAGTCAAGATATTAGACACAGTTTAACATTGTAAAGATGAGTCAAGATATTAGACACAGTTTGACATTGTAAAGATGAGTCAAGATATTAGACACAGTTTAACATTGTGAAGATGAGTCAAGATATTAGACACAGTTTAACATTGTAAAGATGAGTCAAGATATTAGACACAGTTTAACATTGTAAAGATGAGTCAAGATATTAGACACAGTTTAACATTGTGAAGATGAGTCAAGATATTAGACACAGTTTAACATTGTAAAGATGAGTCAAGATATTAGACACAGTTTGACATTGTGAAGATGAGTCAAGATATTAGACACAGTTTGACATTGTGAAGATGAGTCAAGATATTAGACACAGTTTGACATTGTGAAGATGAGTCAAGAATCAGTTTGACTTGAATGCAGTTTAACATTGTGAATGCAGTTTGACATTGTGAATGCAGTTTGACATTGTGAATGCAGTTTGACATTATGAATGCAGTTTGACATTGTGAATGCAGTTTGACATTGTTTGGACCAGTCAAGGTATTAGACACAGTTTGACATTGTGAATGCAGTTTGACATTGTGAATGCAGTTTGACATTGTGAATGCAGTTTGATATTCTGAAGATGTGCTAATACTTATATAAACTGATCAATAACTTGCTAGAAGATAAAAAATGGTTTAATACCAGATGTAGGGTCTGGTCTTGTGTTCGTTAATTAATTCTACATAATTACATTCTTGTTATTCTGCAATATTGAAATGATGTACTGTTCAAGGTGATCAGGATGGAATGACTGTAATAAAAATATAAAATTGGTTTCATGATGAAAGTAGAGTTAGCCATAAAATTTGATAAAATATATAAAGCGAAGGTAGGACACAAGATGCAAATTTTGGACTAAGGTTGAGATTAGGACGAAACAGAAAAGAAAAAACTATAAGTTACAAGGAAAGGAAAGAATAATTTCTATTTTTACTAAGGTTCACAGTTAAGGGTCCTTTCTACCAGCTGGTCCTTGGCCAAACCTTTTGACATTGATCCTTCCTGCATTATCCACACTTATTTACAGCTGGGTCGACTGAAATTAAAATGAAGATGACTTATTCAAGGTCATAGGAGTTTTACACGTTGATTAAGATCGGAACCGACAGCCACCATTTGCACGATGTCATGCAAAGATGTCAAGTAAAGAAACCACGCTGTACCAGTGCCTTCTGTTGAATAGTAACTTGTTACCTTTCAACCACCCTAATCTCTAACTGACTGTGATGTGCAGAAGAGTAGGACGTAAAACTCCATTCATTTCATTTCTAACTGACTGATATAGAATCCCATCAGTAGCATACATAATTTATTGATTATAATTCGCTGAAATCTAATTACATTAAATATTCATACGTTTAAAAAAAAAGTAAATTCAATCAACTTTCTTTCATTTAATTGATATATATTTTCTTTCTGATCCAGTGACCATTAAATTGATATTCAGTAATTTTAAAACATTTTCACTTCTTCTACGAGAGAAATTCCTGCAAAAATTATCCATTGACTGAAAAAATGACAGACAGTCTTTTCAATTTGTTGAATGTCTATAATTTCTTGAAATAATTTTTACTGATTACAAACACTCAAACACTCAACTTGTCTGGGTTATTAAATATCGGAAGGAAAATAAGATCTATTGAAATTTGAAAATAATAATTGAGTCTGATAGATTAGTGCTGTCAGACTTCATTATTCTCTATTATATGATAGAATTGTTTAAACTATTGACTTAGATTTATAACTATAAGGTATCTAGTCACTGAATTTGCTAATAATCATAATCACTTTATAAGGGTAAAATAAATTATATTTTTGTTAAAGGAATGCTGTGCCTTAGAATGAACATAAAATTTAAACATTTTGAACTGGACCAATACTAGCTCTTTTCATCAGTAAATATACCTGCTGCCATAAATAACATAACAGAATCTTTATATAATCTGATAAAATCCACAAAACTTCAGAATTATCCATAAAATTGCAATTGAGTATAAAATAATAAATTAAGTGTTTTTCAAAAATGACTTAGTTTTGTGAGTTTTCCAGATTTTAAGAGATTCTATTACTTTATGACACAGGTAAGTTCACTGATAAATATATACTCATATTGACCATCCTTAGATCTTATATTTTATAATTGTTTTTCTTTGTTTGTGTATAGTAATATGAACCTTAAGACAATGAAAGATTATATAAATTGTTAACCAGTGGTTATTGTTTATATAGCTCATATACTGAGCTTACCATACTAAATGTTATTTTAAAACTTCGTCACTTTAATTAATGTAAGATAAATAATTAACATGGATTAAGATGAAATAGATAATCAATATTATTGATTAATTTTAATTTTAACAATTTTGCAAGAAATTGGTCTGGAACCTATAGTTTGAACACTTTCTATAATTTTATAATTTCCTTTCACCGCATGTTGATATTGATGTATTACCGCCTAAACTGTCTGGCTAGGGGAATAAATTTACAATATTTATGTATTTTTTGACGTTGGTTGAAGTGAAAGATGATTTTGATTTATATATGGATGTTAAATTATTTATACCCTTTGGAATAAATAAGCAGAAGACAGTGAGTTAGATGCTTGCTTGCTGGAAGTCCAGGGTCCAATCCCAGCAAAGGTCAAGATGAATTTTCATATTTTCCAATGTGTTTTCCCCTGTCAGTGATGCAGGTTGGAGGGTTTACATAGAAAGAATGTCAAGTGGTTCAGAAGGGACAATAAATTGAGGCCTCCTTTTTATTTCTGACAATCATCAAGTTACCAGGCAATGAATAAACAGTTTGGGCTAGACATTGGTAATGTACTAGGTCTTATCTTGGGTGGGGAGTGGGGGAAAATGTCAAATTGATGGTTCCAGCACCCACCCAAAACCTCCCTTAGTAAATGTGTGCTCACCCTATCCCCACCTTGCAATGGACCTACCTCATAGATATAATGTAATGATCTATCCCAGGAAGAATTCATAAGGTCAAAGTTCAACAGATCAAGAGGCTTGCTAATGTCATAAAATATTAATGATATCATTGTAAAATACACAAACACACCTAGTTTAACATGCTTTTAAATACTGAACTATTGCTGGTCAGTTACAGGTGAAATGAAGTGCTACCACTTAACTCTATCACCTAATTCAAGCACCTAGCTCTTACCTCCTCAATTTCTTGGCCGGGTTTGCTAATGAAAATCTCCAATACTAGCCTGTGTGCAATGAAGGATATTTTTCTTTTTGATTCTATATTAATATAAACAATCATGTGAAAAAAAAACTAATGTAATGTTGCACAATGTGTGTTGGTACTTTGTATTTTAAAACTAACATCCACCTAAACAACTATCAATAGATTGATACCAGAGTAGTAACATGTTTTTCTGGCTCTGCACTGACGGACATTCTGTTAAAGAAAAACAACTTTAAGTCCCAATGAAAACGTATGAAGAAACTACACTCTAAAACTTGCAAGAATAATTTTTTAGTAAATTTTATAGAATTTAGAATTCATTCAATATATGAGGATAGTAATTCTGTTTTTCTGGCTCTATACTGACAAACATCTGTGAAAGAAAAACAACTTTCTATCTAACATCCCAATGAAGTGAATATATTGTAAAACTTGTTGGTCGGCTTGTATTATATTGTAGTGAGGAGAATCTTGTCTACTTCATTCAGTATACTAGAGTAGCTGTAGACTGCTCACTTGGACTATACACTATTATAAACCTTCCCTGGACTAACTCGATCATAGTGGATTCGTTGTGTCTTGACAGCAGCTTGTTTATATGTAAGTTTAAACTTGAATCATTTAAATCTTTAACATTAATCAAATAAACAAATTCAGCAATAATTTGAACAATGTTTCAAGTATTAGTCTAGGCTATTGAAAGGAATTTGAGATTTCACACTTCACAAACAATAAGACTTGAAAACCAGTGCACAAAAATATATAGTTTAAATATAAAACAAATTACGTTGAAAGAGGAATGTTCAAAATTCTGAAAATGTTTTGTTTATAGTAAGGTTTTGTTAAAAGTTAGGTTGTGTTTATAGATAGGTTGTGTTTATAGTAAGGTTTTGTTTAAAGTAAGGTTTTGTTTATAGTAATCTTTTGTTTATAGTTAGGTTTTGTTTATAGTTGTGTTTTGTTTATAGTTAGGTTTTGTTTAAAGTAAGGTAGTGTTTATAGATAGGTTGTGTTTATAGTTAGGTTTTGTTTAAAGTAAGGTTGTATTTAAAGTAAGGTTTTGTTTATGAAAGGTTTTGTTTAAAGTTAGGTTGTGTTTAAAGTAAGGTTTTGTTTATGAAAGGTTTTGATTAAAGTTAGGTTGTGTTTAAAGTTAGGTTTTTTTCATAGTTAGGTTTTGTTTATAGTTTGGTTTTGTTTATTGTAAGGTTTGTTTATAGTTATGTTTTGTTTATAGTAAGGTTTTGTTTAAAGTTAGGTTATTTTTCTGTTATTGATGCAGGTCAAAGGGACTTACAAGGAAAAACATCTAGTTTGGATGGGACAATAAACTGAAAGCCCCATTTGCTTGTTTACTAATTTAAGATTTCCAGTTCAATCTCGCAAGGAATCAGATGTTGTAAGAGGGACTTACAACGGAAAAAAAGACGAGGTCCCATCTCCTGCAGAATGTGAACCAAACCTCAACCTTGCTAGTTGGAAATTGATCAAAACCACTAAGGCTGTTACTGCACAGTGCACACTGTATCATGGTGCCAGTCTTCATTAACCCATTAGGTTCAGTTAAACTCTATTTCATTTTTAAATATTTTGTTATAAATTCTGATGTAGGTTAATCTAGATGGAGAAGGGAGACATAGACTGGTAACCTGAAGCTCATGTTTAATCAGTGACGCTTTTATTGGAGAAAGGCCACATCCCCACTCTCAAATTTCTACTCTTTGTAGTGACAGAAGTCCCTTGAAGCTCTCTCATTTCAGGCTTGAACTACAGAGGAGATATACCCTTAAAAAATGGATTGCTCCTTTGATAAAAAAAATATGGACAAACAACCATACCCCATTCCCCAAACGGAAATATATTACTTGCTCCTCTAAACAATCAAGTCAGACTTCAGATCAGGAGCTCTTTACAATTCTGTGGGTCCTACTCGGCCACCTCACCCCTCCTAGAAATGTCACTTATCTAATGACATGTAGAAACTAATAGAATACAATAAAAGAAAGGAATAGAAGCAGTCTGACATGTAGGGTATATAGGAATGTATTGTTTTTTCTATTATTAATCTCCTACATGGTCGACCTGTCTGAGGGAAGGTGGAAAAGTTTTTATCTTTGGACACACATTCCTTGAATAAATTGCTGTTGTAGTATTACCTGAACTAGCCGTAGAAAGGGCTTTAAATATTATCCCAAGGCTTTGTTGAAATATTAAAGCCATTTTAGAAATTAGACTAATTACATCCCACTGGCTTTGTGTTATTTTTATGTAAGAATAATAAGTAGTTTTATATGATCTGATGTGATACATTTTCATTGAATGATTGTAGGATGGAAAGTCAGATTTTAAATCATTTGACATAGATTGGAAAGAAGTTTTCAGACAAATAGCACATTAGTTCGAAACTTGCTGACTTCTCAGCCCCTCATAGCTATTTGGACAGATATGGTTGCGAGAGAGTCAGGAAAACTAGATGTCCAAATAGCTATCAAGGCTGGAAATAGAGTCCGCAAGTTTCAGACTAATGGCACATATAAAGAAAACTTTTCAATATTCCCTCTGTATAAGTAATACCTGACAGAGCAATTTTCACAGTGAAATATCTAGAAATAAACCAAGCGTAACGGGTATATAAACTAGATATAAACAGTACATCATTGTCTACTAACTTTCACATCATTTACGTTCACATAGAATACTTCTATCCCATAATTTTGATATCTTAATTTTATTTGTCTTGTGTTAGGGGTTTTAGGTTGTATCATTGCTATATAATATCATACGAAAACACTGGCACAGGTATGTAGAGAGTATTGTTTGTGCAGTAAAATTTCCATAAAAGCACTGGCCTAGGTCATGAAAAATAAAACTCGAATAGAACAGACTCAAAATGATAACATGTCCTGGAAGATTAGTCCTCTATATCCTAGCTTGTGGTGTGTCTAGATCCATTAATGAGAAGCCTCAAAACAACAAAAATGAACACTTCTATCCTATAATTTAGACAGGTATGGAATCCATTTATTATATCTACTATTTTCATACGACCTTTTAAGATTTCCTCAAACCTATTGGAGAGTACGACTAGACGATGATGTTTATGTGGTATTTAACTTAGTGAACTGAGTATACCTTTGGAAGCATCTGTTTGATATATTATATCAGTCTATAGAGAGTCCACATGGTATGACTGAGAAGTTTTGAACTAGGTGTGATGTGGAGCTTTAAATTGATACTAGCGTGAGTGGTAAGGCCTCATCCCTTGTACTACAGGCCATGCACGTTAAAGATCCCTTGAAAATTTATGTAATGAATCGTGAAAAGAGTAGGCTTATATTGATGTCCTGGCAAAATTTCCCCTATGGCACACTGGCACTTCTTGTTTTCAGTAGCCCTTAAGTGCAGAAGAGAAGGATATTAACAATACATTTGAGACCTATTGTGCCTTAGTCTGATCCATCTTGTACTGATTTGCCCAGCCATTGAATCTAAATAAATAACTTTCACTTCTAGAAATTGATCAAATGAATTAAATTCTAATCTGTAGTCAGTGGCAATATGTCTGATATTTGATCTAGAGAGTCCACATGGCTATATGTAGTTGTAATGTTGTAAGGTTATTGTCTGGAAATGTTTGTCTATTGTATATCTATGATGTCATCTTGATCTGGTAAATGTCATGGCCTTCCTTTCTTCTAGTGCTTCATTTTAACACATTGTAATGTCATGTTGATACAGTATCTTCTAAAGTCTCCTGCTGTTATCAGAATGACAAGGTCTTACAAACTGTGTCTACCACCTTGACACCATTAGACACTTTACATGTTCCCCTGCTGTTCATTGTCACAATGTCAAGCTATTACAAACTCTGTCTACTACCTTGACATCATTAGACACTTTCCTTATTTAAAAGTAGAACTGTATCTTTCTGCTTGCTTTAAAAGCCATACAGTGTGTAATGAGGCAAATATATAAGCCTTCTGTTTTTGCAATTTCTAACTGTGCAGCCAGATTCTATGTTAGTTAACATTTAGAACTTTCCATGATACAAGAAAAGTGCCTTAAATGTCAAGACAAAAGGTTGTTACAGCTTGACTATTTTGGTCTGCTTTTAAACTCAGTATTCTTCATTGGATAGCTTACTTGACTCTAGTTCTGAGGTACAGAAGAGTAGGACGTAAAACTCCATTTATTTCATTTCAATTCTAGTTCTGAGGGTGTTTTATTGTGTACTTATTAATCAGATGCATAACAGTATTATTTTACTTGTTGACGAAGTATTTTACAATAAATAATATCAGTAAATCATGTCCTGCTGTGGATAGTTAAAGATGTATGAAAGGGATGACTAGTAGTCTAATGGGTTTGTTTTCAAGGTAACGAGACGAAGGGACCACATACTGGGCTGGACATTAATCATGTACCTTGATATTCTCTGGTGTATTGTAAAACTTGTTCTATATCAGTTTTCTCATCTTTTAAGGTGTAAACAAATTTTTTTTTTTAATAAAAACTTCTGAATTTATTTACATATATTAAGGGCTGCATGGCTTAGGTTACATCTTAAAAGTGCAGAGGTTTTTTTCTTCTTAGTAACAGATTGCTCTGTAACCTGATTTCAAAGCTCCTCATTTCATTTGATTGCTCTCTAACCTGATTTAAAAGCTCTTCATATCATTTGATTTGCTTGCTAACCTGATTTTAAGTTCCTCATTTCATTAGATTGCTCACTAACCTGATTTTAAGTTCCTCATTTCATTAGGTCACTCGCTAATCTGATTTTAAGTTCCTCATTTCATTAAGTTTCTCGCTAACCTGATTTTAAATTCCTCATTTCATTAGGTTTCCCACTTACCTGATTTTAAGTTCCTCATTTCATTAGATTGCTTGCTAACCTGATTTCAAGTTCCTCATTTCATTAGATTGCTCACTAACCTGATTTCAAGTTCCTCATTTCATTAGATTGCTTGCTAACCTGATTTCAAAGCTCTTCATCTCATTTGATTGCTAGCTAACCTGATTTTAAAACTCTAAATTTCATTTGATTGCTTATCTTCAAATTCTCTGCTCCCATGAAATGGTTTGATATGCAATATGAGTTTTTTATTGAGAATAACTATGTGAGTGTAATACTTGCATCAACTCTATACACGTACACCACCTTACTATGATCTAGGTAAGACAGTATACTAAATAGAACCACTGAACCATAGATCCTTTATATATAGTATATACACAATAGTTATAATGCTATACATGTTATATTGAAAATATTGATAATAATATGTGATGACTCAGTTATTCTGACAAACTGAAATATTTTTCACCAGTATACTGTTACTAAATTTGAGTGGAATTTTCAGCTTTTTAAAATTTATTAAAACATATAGAGCTACAAATGTATATTAATACTGGAAATTAATTATAGAATATGTCTGGAAATCCACGTGGATTCTTGTAAAATTGATAAAACATCTGTCCTAGTGGGAATAGGATTCGAAAAATAAGGCCTGCATAAGTTATTATTTGCATATTAAATACCCATGAAGTCACCATAGAGTTATGGTGGTTATTGCTATAATGTAATATAATTATTATAATAGTTACTGTCATTATAATGTTATTGAGTACATTTCAAAATAATTGCTAACATTGTTTCAATTTTATGATAAACATACCTTAAGTTCTTTTGGCTGTACACCTTAAAGATTCCTCAATTTGAAATGGTTGACTACCATCATCCCCTTTGTCAGTGATGCAGATCCTTTGTCAGTGATGCAGATCCTTTGTCAGCGATGCAGGTCCTTCGTCAGTGATGCATATCCTTTGTCAGAAATGAAGGTGCTTTGTCAGTGATGTAGGTGCTTTGTCAGTGATGCAGGTCGGAGGGACTTACATGAAAACAGACTCTAGCACAATAAACCGGACCTTGTGTGATAATGGGTTGTGCATGTCAAAGACTCCTCAATTTGAAATGAAACGAAAGTAAGCTTGTCATGATTTCCTATAAAATGTCTTTGTCTTGCTCAGCCCTTGGCATTGTATGTCTGTAATAACATTTATTAAGAGGTAGAGAAAAGAAAACTGTTGAATCATTTAGAATCAGACCTTGTTAATCCTGTTAATGCGTAATCTTATTGATATTCTTTCTATGGTCATATTTATTATAGTTTAGAAGATTATTAAAGTTAGTAAGAGAATGAATCAACAACAGGAAACAGGAAACTATTTGGTGTATAATTTATTTTACATTAACCTTACTCTTTACCGTTATTAAGTTTCAGCTCCCTGAATTGTCATAGAGTTTGTTTTAAAGGTTGCCGGGTCAGGAAATTACTTTATCCAAATAATTCTGTGTGTTTTCCTAAAAAAGATTTTCATGATTTAGGATATTGAATTTCTGTTGATATCCACTGCCTTACTCCTCCCAACTACCTGTCAGTCCGTCCTCTTCATCCGTCTCTCATAAGTATTTAATCCTCATTCTGCCCCTCCTTCTCACCTGTTCCTTCCAATTCCTCATCAGTCTCTTCTCACCCTTCCCTTTTCATCCTCATCTGTCCCTCAGCATCTGTTACCCCTTATCTGTCCCCTATTATCTGTCCCTCATCATCTGTCCTCATCATCTGTCCCCATCATCTGTCCCTCATCATCTTTCCCCTATTATCTGTCCCTCATCTGTCCCCTATTATCTGTCCCCTTTTATATGTCCCTCATCATCTGTCCCCTATTATCTGTCTCCTATTATCTGTCACTCATCATCTGTCCCCTATTATCTGTCCCCTTTTATCTGTCCCTCATCATCTGTCTCCTATTATCTGTCCCTCATTATCTGTCTCCTATTATCTGTCCCTCATCAACTGTTCCTCCTCATTCCCTCTTCCTCTTCTTCATCTGTGACATCCTCATCCATACCGCCTCTTCTTCTTCTACTCATTAATCAGTTCATAACTCCTCCTAATCTGTTACTGTTCATCTGTTTATCCTCTTCCTCTTCCTCTCTGCTTCCGCATCATCTCATCCTCATTCTGTCCCTCCTGATCTTCATCATCTGTGTCTGTCCCTCATCAGCTGTCCGTCATTATCTGTCACATATCATCCTTTCTATCTCGTCCTCATCCTTCTTCTCTCTTCAGCTGTACTTCATCCATCCCTCTTCATCTGTTCCTCATCATCTGTCTTTCATCCATCCCCCCGTCTCTCATCTGTCTCCCCCTGTCCGTTCCTCCACATCCCTCAAATTTTGACCTATCTCCCCCCCAAAACAACCTTAATAGTGACTTTCTGGCCTCATCAAAGTGAATCAGAGGAAACATATGAATACACTAACTATATTTCTGTGACACATAAACTTAAAAAACATGTTTATCTTTGTTATAAATAGTATTACCAATCTAAAACACATTTTACTAGTCTTCTAAATATATACTGGTACTTCCTCACCGTGTGACCTCTAGGTAGGAGGTCAAGGTTATTGTTAAATTACTTCTGTATGACAGGTTGGAGTAAATGTTTATTATTCTCGACTGCTGTATTTACTGTTTCAAGGTGGAGATCTAAGACAATGTGATGCTAATGTTTTTGTTTCTGATTCATATTCTAAATATTGGATGATTTGGCTGAGTTATTACAAGAAAATACTTATAGTTATGTTTCTGATAATGATTCTAAATATCTCCTGTAACAGTTCTTTTATCCAAAACTTTTTTATCAGATTTGTTTAAACCAAAAAATTGTAGTGGGTCAGAGTCTTCAATATAGACTGTAACAGTTAAAACATGTGTCAGTATTCTCTTTTAATTTTTCTGAAATCTCATATACAATAATAAAATGTTACCAAATTATAAACACAAAATGATTCAAATATAATTTACAGTTATATAAATATACAGTTTAACATTCCTTTAGTCTTTCTGAGTACTTAGTTGGATCCTTTTTAACCCTCATCCAGCTACTAAATAACATTACACAGAGGTTTGCAGTCACCGTATTCCCACCGTCTAAAATATAATTACTCAATAAAACATGTAGAAATATTAAAACAGAACCTGAAACATTGTGTTACTCAGGAGTTTCACTGCTATATGATCTTCAGACAACTCAGGTTCTCAAATCTCAATATACAAAATAAATCATTCTTGAAATCATCTGTTAGGAAATAAAATGAAAGGAATTTGAAGTTGTGTTTAATTTACTATAAACATGATGAGATTCTAGATAGATTGAAAACGAATTACCTGGCCATCTGGCTGCCATATTGTAAGATAAAACCTACTCTACTGTCGATGAGGTGTGGAAGGACATGATACCAGAATAAGTGATTTGGCTTACACTGTGTAACAATACGTGGTATCTAAGGATTCTATGGAACATGGCAACTGTTTCGTAGAATGATGAAAACAAATAAAACCCTCTGTTCCTGTTTGGCCTGCTGATGACATGTAACATGCAGTGAGCAATGAGGGAAAGCTACTCTAAAATTGATTTTAAATCTAGTTTTGTTACAAATTCAGATAACTTAAATCTGGGTTTTGTTCAAGTTAAGTTTAGGAGAATATGGTCCCTTGTTTGTGAATTAAAATCACAATTAAGTCTCCCACTATTTTGAGTTTTTACTACACCAAGTGCAAGTCTATGTAATGAAGTAATTAGAAATATATTTTTTAACGACCTGCTATGTTGATAATTAGTTACAGTAATAAGCCTGATGTTATGAAGTGTAGTAATCCTAGAATTAGTCTTGTAAGAAGTCTCTAACATCCAGGTATTAATAAATATAATATTTTGTCTACAGGACAGGTAAATATGTAACATCTGTTCAATTACAGGTAAATTTTAACATATTTATAATGAGCAACTGGCTCAAGTGAATGAGGAGAACAGAAATTGAATTGATAATTAAATGAACTTTATTAACAAGGGTTACTCCCCCTTCTGATATTTAGAATTTAGATAGAAAAACGAAAATGGATATCAACAAGACCTTACATAATGTTGGCTTTTATATCAGGGCACAATTATACAGTAATAAATAACTGACGTTATACAGTATACTACAGGCTGTGCATGTTAAAAATCCCTCGACAGTTGGAAATCACAAAAAGAGTAGGCTAATGCTGCTGTCTTGTCTTTATCAAGCGATGATACATATATACTGTAATTACTTAATACCACTCAAGGAAGAAATATTGATCTTGGGCAAGGGTTTAGTCTCATTTTCTGTTTTATAAAATAGTCAGACACACAGGAAATTGACCATATCACCAACATTTTCCACCATTTTACCACTAAAACATTGATTAGCAGACAATATTATATTGATACTTGCCTGTAGTTGAATTCTACAGCTGTCAACAACCAAACAGCAGGAAAACAGCAAGAAGTTTGCTTGATATGTTATATGTTATAATCATTGTTTTACCAAATTTTCCGGCTGAAAACATATTGGTCTATGATCCTTGCCTGTTATGAGACCAACAGTATTTCAATTCTATTTTGCTCTACAATTGATGTATTGAGGACTATTTTAACAGTGATATTTCTATATCACTCTACAATTGATGTATTGAGCACTATTTTAACAGTGGTATTTCTATATCACTCTACAATTGATGTATTGAGCACTATTTTAACAGTGGTATTTCTATATCACTCTACAATTGATGTATTGAGCACTATTTTAACAGTGGTATTTCTATATCACTTTACAATTGATGTATTGAGAACTATTTTAACAGTGGTATTTCTATATCACTCTACAATTGATGTATTGAGCACTATTTTAACAGTGGTATTTCTATATCACTCTACAATTGATGTATTGAGCACTATTTTAACAGTGGTATTTCTATATCACCCTACAATTGATGTATTGAGAACTATTTTAACAGTGGTATTTCTATATCGCTCTACAATTGATGTATTGAGTACTATTTTAACACTGGTATTTCCATATCCCTCTACAATTGATGTATTGAGAACTATTTTAATAGTGGTATTTCTATATCACTCTACAATTGATGTATTGAGAACTATTTTAATAGTGGTATTTCTATATCGCTCTACAATTGATGTATTGAGAACTATTTTAATAGTGGTATTTCTATATCACTCTACTATTGATGTATTGAGAACTATTTTAATAGTGGTATTTCTATATCACTCTACTATTGATGTATTGAGAACTATTTTAATAGTGGTATTTCTATATCACTTTACTATTGATGTATTGAGAACTATTTTAACAGTGGTATTTCTATATTTCTCTACAATTGATGTATTGAGCACTATTTTAACAGTGGTATTTCTATATCACTCTACAATTGATGTATTGAGCACTATTTTAATAGTGGTATTTCTATATCACTCTACAATTGATGTATTGAGCACTATTTTAACAGTGGTATTTCTATATCACTCTACAATTGATGTATTGAGAACTATTTTAACTGTGGTATTTCTATATCACTCTACAATTGATGTATTGAGCACTATTTTAATAGTGGTATTTCTATATCACTCTACAATTGATGTATTGAGCACTATTTTAACAGTGGTATTTCTATATCACTTTACAATTGATGTATTGAGAACTATTTTAACAGTGGTATTTCTATATCACTCTACAATTGATGTATTGAGAACTATTTTAACAGTGGTATTTCTATATCACTCTACAATTGATGTATTGAGCACTATTTTAACAGTGGTATTTCTATATCACTCTACAATTGATGTATTGAGCACTATTTTAATAGTAGTATTTCTATATCACTCTACAATTGATGTATTGAGCACTATTTTAACAGTGGTATTTCTATATCACTCTACAATTGATGTATTGAGAACTATTTTAACAGTGGTATTTCTATATCACTCTACAATTGATGTATTGAGAACTATTTTAACAGTGGTATTTCTATATCACTCTACAATTGATGTATTGAGAACTATTTTAACAGTGGTATTTCTATATCACTCTACAATTGATGTATTGAGCACTATTTTAACAGTGGTATTTCTATATCACTCTACAATTGATGTATTGAGCACTATTTTAACAGTGGTATTTCTATATCACTTTACAATTGATGTATTGAGCACTATTTTAACAGTGGTATTTCTATATCACTCTACAATTGATGTATTGAGCACTATTTTAACAGTGGTATTTCTATATCACTTTACAATTGATGTATTGAGCACTATTTTAACAGTGGTATTTCTATATCACTCTACTATTGATGTATTGAGCACTATTTTAACAGTGGTATTTCTATATCACTCTACTATTGATGTATTGAGCACTATTTTAATAGTGGTATTTCTATATCACTTTACAATTGATGTATTGAGAACTATTTTAACAGTGGTATTTCTATATCACTTTACAATTGATATAGTGAGCACTATTTTAAAAGTAGTGCCAGTATTTCTATTTTCGCTCTAGAATTGATGCTCTACAGTTGATTTATTGTAGTTGCAGTCCATGACCGTCTACACCCACACAACAGGCAAATCACAGTTTTTTCTTCGTTTAGGTTTATTAAGTACTTAATTCTTTAATGGTTAATACCAGATGTAATTACAGTCTTGATAATAAAACATACAAGTAGTCTTGATTTATAGGTCTATTATAATAATGATATTCAGTGTAAATGAGTTTTATGAGCCTCATTTCCATATTATCAGTTGATAATGAACGTCAATGGCGTGGTTCTCACCTTCTTACGAACTTAATGGTAACCTCTAGGGTCAATCAAGTCTGTTTCATGCTTTATTTAAACTTCAACTTTGTGATTTGCCTCCATAGGTATTTGATAGGCAGGATGATGACCATATTTGGATTTCAATATCATTTGTCCTAGAAAAGAGATTCCATCTGAATACAGGAGAACTACTAATATGTTTGGTATTTCATTTGACTTTAACAGTCTGCAGTTTGATATCAAGAATTAAAAGAAGAAAATATTTGGTCCATAATTTGATACTGGTATATCTTAACTGTTGATTTTTTTCCAACAAACAATGTTTCGTTGATGACAAAAATCGAAACTAGCATCCATAATTGGTACTTTTCCTTTCTGAACATACTGTCGTACATCACATCACAATAACAAAACAATCTGATCATCAAACAATTATTTTAATATAATTCCAAATTACATAATATGCAGATCTTGCAACCAAAATGGCAGCATGAGATAACAGAGGCAATTCAATGATATCTTTCTGTGCTTTGAGATTTGATTCCTGATCCTATAGAGTCTTAGCTGAGGATAGACTACTCCAGTCTACTCTACTAGACCTTGGAACTTTATTTCTTATTCTATGTCTATCAGCAACCCTATTCTGGAAATTATTGATAACCTTAGCTAGTTTTCAATGAAAAAGATACCCAACATCAATAAATTGGGCCTCAAAAGACATCTTCAATGTTCATAAAAACATCGAATAACATACAAATATTCATAATTTCGATCTATTTGAGTGTCCAGGAGATGAAATTGATATTATTTCTAACCATTTTGACATTAAAATGATAAGATTTCTTCACCAGATGAGAAAATTAGCTTTAATCTGAAACATAATAGGTCTGTCTGGAGTTGTCGGACATCTTGGGACTTCTTGTCTGTCTTTTATCAGTTGTCTCAGTTTCTGATATTCCGAGTTAAAATTCTTTGAGGGAGTCAGTTCTGGCACCAGACATTTGGACAATGGAACAGTTGAATATTGTTTGTCTCTTTGATCAATTTGAAACTGATGTGGGAAAGGCGAATCTCTTTTACAGATCTCTAGGCATTTGAAGATTTTCTTATATTGTTGTAAAAATCCGTTCCTATCATAAAATGTTACATTCATAGTTTGAACTAATACCCCTTGTTGGAAAGACAGATCCTGTTTAAGATCTCCTGTATTTGAAAATGTACTGTTGTAGTCCAATGTTCTCAAAGTTGCCTATTGTTTTTCCAAATTTTGAAGAAAGTATTCAATATAACAGTTGAATATTGTAGGCCGACGTCTTTTGAATCAAAATATAAATATTTAGACTTGAATCTGAGAATTCAAATGGCCTGAGATTTTTCGATCATCTCTGTTCACTTTCTTCAAAATTCCGAAGTAAGACCAAGTAGAATCTACATTGCCTTCAACTTATTCTACCAATTTAATCACTCACGTTTAACATACAAATGGACCATGGGGACCTTTGACCATTTCAAAATCTCAGCCCTCAGCCTTCGATCTGAATCTCAGACAGCCTTATTAATGAAAGATTGGCGTCTGGACAAAATTACAAACCAGATCTAATTGGTTTTTATCAGGATTTCGACGTCTGGTCAGTAATTGATTATTGATTGACCAATCAAATGTCATGCAATGATAGTATCAATGAACAGGATAGTTAAAGTGATAGTTGGCTAATTGCCAATACTCTGCTGAATCCCTAAAGTATTGGAATTGGCAGAATCTCAAGGTTTACTCAAGCCTAACTCGAAGACAAATCCCTACCTACAGAGCTATTCTACTGTTCTAGCGGTAGACAGCTTGCTAGTCTTCTATACTTACTTAGTTATCTCCGCTTATTGGGCTGTATTCAGGACAGGCTTGGCTATTCAAATTTAAAAGGAAACAAAAGCTATTTTGTTATGATATAAAATACCATTTGAAATGAACAGATAAGAAATTGTGTTTGCTGTAATTTAGATATTGCATAGATTGTAGAGTTTTAATATGAAAATAGCTGAAGCCAGTATAATCGAGCATATTATATAGATGTTCATCCCATCATTATACCAGTTATTCATTTTATTGCAAGTTTTAATAACAATTAGTCATAATCAATATGATATAATTTTAGTCTGTATAGTTTCCACAGTGGCTTAGAGAGTTAGACACTTGCTCAGTAACCTGTAAGGTCCCGGGTTCATTCCTGGCAATGGTCAAGATGAACTTTCGGATTTTCACCCGGTTTCCCCTTTTCAGCAGGTTTGAAGGACTTTCAAATAGCGTCTAATCATTCGGATGGGACAATAAACCGAGGCCCTGTGTGCTACAGGCTGTGCTTGTTAAACTGTTAGAAATTGCAATAAGAGTAGATTAATATTGCTGTCCTGGCAAAATTTTCTCATTGCTCACTGCATGGTGTTTTCCCCACATCATTAGCTCTTAAGATGTAGAAGAGTAGGAGGTATTTCTAACTAGAAAGAAATTGACTCAACCATGCATGAGCTCCACTATAATTACATTATAAATATTATATAATAATAGATATTCTAGAAAACTCTTATTGTATACGTGAAATAACTATATATTACAGGTATAATGGGGATATTGTTTACCAGTTTCTGTTGTTTTGTAATGAGATTTTAATGAATTGTTATTTAGATAATGTGGTTAACCTTTCACTTGTTTTCATTTTAAGACTGTTTTTGTTTTCTAGAAATTTCAGATTTTCTTTCATCTACAAAATTAGTACAGAACAAACAGCAATTAACTTCCATATTGTGTTGGTATTTCAAGTGCGTCATTGGGTATCTGTACACCTTCTCATCTTATTAAAACACCTTACTGCATTTGCCAGCTTCTTTTTCCTTATACAGTAGTCCTGATGAGGATGAGATATCTTGAACTTGTATTGGCAGACCGGTATAATTCGGAGACCTCCATTAAAAATTTAATTAAAGATGAATTTAGTGTTTCTGTTATCTGATTAATCAATCGCTTAAAACGATTCAAAAATTACATGATATTATCCAATCAGATTATTGTGTTTCTGAACTCTACTCTTTATTTTAATTAATATTTTTCTTTAGTTAATTGAGTTTGACCACGATGGACCCCTTCATACCTTGATTAAAGTGTTATTTGCACACTGCATGGCGTTGCCCATTATCATCATCCCATTAGGTGCAGTAGATTAGAATGTAAAACTCCATTGATTTCATTTATTAAAGTGATCTAGGTCTGAGAATGGAAATAAAATTTAAGTTGTCTAGAGTGGTCAATATGTGTATATATTCATCAGTGAACTTACCTGTTTTTGTTATGTTATTTATGACAGCAGGTATATTTACTGCTGAAATATACTCTTATTAACCAGGTTTAAAATTTAAAATTTTATATTTATTCTAAGACGCAATATTCCTAAAAGTGATGATTGTGCAGTGTAGATTGTTGTACTGAATCAACTATCAGACATCTAGAATTACTGGTAATCTGTTTTCATTCTTACTTCCATGCCAAAATAATCACACACTAAAGTACACTTGTCAATTGAAACCAGGAATTTATCAGATTGTGCTAGTCTTATTCTGAAGGTTTACTTAAACCATTCTTTGAATTAACAGGTTTTCAATTTATTCTTTCTATATGATAGCCTTGAATTTTTCCCCTCCCCTTGATAAATATTTTCCATTTTGTGATTTTCTTTTAAGTTTTCTCAGCCATTTTTTCTATTTCTGAGAATATAACCTTATACAATGATTTAAAATATCATAGTCTATCCAAAAATTTTATACAAGACTACACGGCCCTTCATTACACTCCAAAACCCCGGTTAAAAACACCTGTATTAGATCAAAAGTTAGTGTGTAAAACTTGATTTTATTCAAATTAACTTTGACTACCTTCAGTATAATAAAACAGTCACCTTGTATTAAACAGTCTGTTATAGAAATACAAGATAGTTTAAACTTGTGCCAAGATGAAAAGGTACAATAAAAATACAATAGTTATAGAAATAAACATTATTATTATTCTCTGTTAACAATCTTTATATCATTAGCCAGTTAAACAAATAGACACGATTACTATGTGGACTCTCTGAAGGGAGTTCTTGATTGGCAAATACATATTATCTATGTGGACTCTCTGAAAGGAATGCTTGATTGGCAGACCTACTACGAAATACATATTATCTATGTGGACTCTCTGAAAGGAATGCTTTGATTGGCAGACCTACTACGAAATACATATTATCTATGTGGACTCTCTGAAAGGAATGCTTTATTGGCAGACCTACTACGAAATACATATTATCTATGTGGACTCTCTGAAAGGAATGCTTTGATTGACAGACTACTACGAAATACATATTATCTATGTGGACTCTCTGAAAGGAATGCTTGATTGGCAGACCTACTACGAAATACATATTATCTATGTGGACTCTCTGAAAGAAAGTTTGATTGGCAGACCTACTACCAAATAAATATTATTAGCTATGTGGACTCTCTGAAAGGAAAGTTTGATTGGCAGACATACATTCCAAATAAAAATTATTAGCTATGTGGACTCTCTGAAAGGAACGCTTGGATGTCAGACCTACTACCAAATAAATATTATTAGCTTTGTGGACTCTCTGAAAGAAATGGTTGATTGGCAGACCTACTACCAAATACTTATTAGCTATGTGGACTCTCTGAAAGGAATGCTTGGTTGGCAGACCTACTACCAAATATATATTATTAGCTATGTGGACTCTCTGAAAGGAATGCTTGGTTGGCAGACATACTACCAAATAAAAATTATTAGCTATGAGGACTCTCTGAAAGAAATGCTTGATTGTCAGACCTTCGACCAAATAAATATTATTAATACGTGGACTCCATAGTACGAATATACATATGACAATATTGTTGAGGAACATATTCATATCCTTACCCTGGTGGAGCTCAATATGTAAATGAATGACCTCAGGGATAATCTTATCCAAAAGTAGGGTTATTGGTGTGTAATTGCACATTGTGGACTCTCTGAAATGATACACATTTAATAAACACAGTGGTAAATGGTGTATTAGTGTGTAATAGATTGTGAAATATTAGAAATATTTTAACCATTAGAAACAGTTTTAGCTGTAGGGTAAGAGAATGTGATATTTTAAAAGAAATGTTTATATTATAAAAGTGAACCAGATTCTTTGAACTGTATAAATAAAGTTACAACAGATATAAACAATTTATATTTATCATCATATAATACTTATTGCTTTAAATATCATCAGTAGTAGTTTTAATGGTGATCATTAGTTTCTGTTGATATTTTCTACCTAGTTTAAATCAAAAAATCTTTTTATAAGAGTTGAGCAAATAGTGGCGTCCTTGAAATTCCTTGAAATAAAACTTCACAATGTACAGTATTGTGACGATTGTTGCTAGCAAGGCAGGACATGCACACACTCTTCAAGTTCCTATATCTGAGTTCTCTTATAAATCTTAGACATGAACTACAATTAGAAGTGAGGGTACACATTTGCAAGACAATATTATGGAATGACTAATTTTGAAACCTTTAAAAAAGAAATGTGCTTATTGCATAATATTGTCGTTATGTTTTTTGTGGGGGTGGGGGTGGGTGAGGAAAGACATAATATCATTGTAATGGGGGCGAGGGAAATACATACATTTTCATGGGGGTGGGGATCAAGGAAAATACATAGTCTACAAACATACCGTAGTAGTCTTGCTTGATAGGTGAGAGTTAGAATTGAGATTAGGTCAAATAGTCATTTTCATATAATTTATTACAAGGCAAACCCTTTTATATGATTTAAATACACATAGCAATAAGATTAAGAATTAAGGAAATAGATGACTGTTATAATACTATACACTAGATCATGTCTAGGATTGTTTATTGTAGTACGTAGGAGGTGAACGGAATGCCTGAATCATTCACTGTTCAGTTAGATAGATAGATAGAAGTATTGGGTAAGATTATCTCAATTTCTATATACTTATGTGAGTAGATTTTTAATAAGAATGAATTTTGCTGAGTTACCTGTTTCAATGAATCCATGTTTTTTCATGTTATATTATTGAATCAGCACACCTCCATAGCAGAGTATTGTGTTTGTAAAAGGTTGTTCTAGTTCTATATTATATTTCTGGGAAAGTTTTTAGCAATCGTGGTCATTTTAAAGTCTTTGACAGTTATTTAATTCAGTTCTTTAAAATGATTGATTTGATATAAAAATGAAAGATTTGAGTTATGTCTAGTTTATGATATTATAAGAAATGTTATCACTATTTATGTGATTTATGTATCATAGAAATCCTGTACAGGGTGTTTTACTATATGATTTATTATGAATAATTTGTTACTGATTATTTTCTTGAGATTATTTTGAAAACCATGCAAGGAGTTTGAACATCATAAACTTGCTTTAAGTTTAGTTTTACATCTTGAGCTTTGTGAACACTCCAAAGATAGAACAGATGTTAAGAAGTGATCTATGTGAACTCCATGCATAGTGAGGAATACAATATAAGCTATGTAACTCCATGCATAGTGAGGAATACAATATAAGCTATGTAAACTCCATGCATAGTGAGGAATACAATATAAGCTATGTGAACTCCATGCATAGTGAGGAATACAATATAAGCTATGTGAACTCCATGCATAGTGAGGAATACAATATAAGCTATGTGAACTCCATGCATAGTGAGGAATACAATATAAGCTATGTTAACTCCATGCATAGTGAGGAATACAATATAAGCTATGTGAACTCCATGCATAGTGAGGAATACAATATAATCTATGTGAACTCCATGCATAGTGAGGAATAAAAGTATAAGCTAGGGTGAACTCCATGCATAGTGAGGAATACAATATAAGCTATGTAAACCCTCCATGCATAGTTAGGAATACAATATAAGCTATGTGAACTCCATGCATAGTGAGGAATACAATATAAGCTATGTGAACTCCATGCATAGTGAGGAATACAATATAAGCTATGTGAACTCTTGCTAAAAAGGAATTTTTGTTTTGTTTAATTTTTGCTAGCTAACCTTACTATGAGACAGGATTCCTTGATATATCGACATATTGCCTTTTGGCACTTCACTACTTATGTTATGGACAAGACAATGAAACTTTTCAAGTGCCAGACCGTCTCTGACCTAGTACCCAGAAAAAAGGATAATAAGGAGACATTTTAAAGGCTTGACCTTCTTCTAATTACTTTTCTATACCATAAAATATCATGACCCTTTTCATCATTCAATTGATTTAGTCTGGCGTTGTAATTTAATTGACTCCAATTCAGTTTGGGTCTGTTATTTTTATGCCATTAAAACAACAGGATTTCAGATGGTGTCAGATTGGGTCCTATGTTTACTATACTATCTCTACCTTTATACATTCTGAGCTGAAAGAGTGGAAATAAATTTAAATCATAATTTAAAAAAATAACAAAGATTTAGATTTAGACTGAATTTCACCACTCTGTTTACTAAATGTCATCTCTATAAAACACACTGGAATTATTGTTTGTATATCAGATTATATAACATGACCTAGGCCAGTGCTTTCTTGAGATATACTATTCTCATCTTACCCTAACACAAGTACCTTGTGATGTCTAATGTCTAGAGGTAGGACAGTCTAACATATAGTTAGGTTACAGTAATCTTGATAAATAAAAATATATATATATATTCAGATGTAACTGTTAGTCTAGTCTAATAGTACTTGTTAACCATTTAGTTATATTATGCCATGTTCAGAATCTGACCTGATCTTTCTATACTGTAGAAAATTAAAGAACTATATGACTTACATTGTTATAAACCACACCCATTATTCAATAGGGAGTTACCTTGATCCTTATCAACTTATCACTTTATCCATCATCGAGATAGAAAATCCTATTCCATTGTCTCAAGAAATAGCAGAAGGCTATGAAACTGTATTTTATGTCATAAGCTGAATATATACAGAACAGAGAGATATGCAACTACATTTCTTTCTGTTTTAGAACAGAGTTTAATCTTTTTACTTTGTTTTATTTAGATATTGAAAGAAATAGGATATTTCATGATAAATTCTTGAAATAGCAGAAACTTTTACGCCCTTTCTTACTACAGAACACACAAACTATGTAGGATATATAATAAGTTTTACCCTTAGGTCATAATACAGGTATTTACTTATATATAGAAATTACACAGCCTTGACCTTGTTCAGTACAAATTGCGGAGTAATCATTTTTACTACACTGTTCAATATGAACTGAGATTGAGTGCAATAACTTCTATTTTTGTCAATGGGCTAATTGAAAGTTGCCTTGCAGTGTGCAAGGAGTTTGTCCTAAATCAGTATCTCGACACTTTTCCCATATCAGCCATATGTATAATGAGATAGACTAGTTTGAATGATAAACATACTATTAAAAATCCTGTTACATCAACTGGAAAGGGTAAATATCTAGAGGATTCTATCACTTTAAGTTTTTATCATATTCCTGTGAGAGAACTTCTTCTTTTTTATCATGTTTTATCACTATCATTTCTTTAATATTATGAAAAAATTCTATAAAAAATCTATTTAAAACCACTTTTTCACATAAAAATAATTTCTGGGTTGAATAATGATAAGATAAATATTTGAAAGAGCATGGAAATAAAAAATAAGTTTATGATATGATTTCACTTGAATAATATAACTCCCTCTAAATAACTAAAACTGGCCAAGATAGCAGTTTAAGACCTACCGTGTTTGAGAATGTGTCTTTTTCTTCAATTCTTTGCTTTGTCACATTCTGGTCTGATTGTGCTACTTCTAGAATATTAATTTGTTACAATGATTTTTTTTTTTTCAAATTTATTAGCTTCATAAAATCCAACACTCGTTACAAATTTTATTACTGTTTCTTTTCAGGCAGAATTCTGATGGAAACCTTTTGTCTCAAAAAAATATTGCAAAAAAATTCAGCAATTTGTCTAGAACATGTCCATTTATTTTCCTTCATTGTTTTTAATTCTGCTGACTTGGCATTTTTATGAGACAAGGTGGATGATTCAAATCAATATTGTTAACAGTTGACATTTACCTACAACCAGTTTAAATTACAGAGTTTGTTGCTGAATCTGTCTGCTGAGAGACAGATTGATGTGATGTGTTGTTCTATTTGTGAAATATAAGCTTTACCCATCGTCAACTGTATGCCCTTCTCATTAGCTTATTAGATGTTGAAGAGTAGGAAGTAAAACTGCATTCCTTTCATTTCTATTACAAACTGCCCGTCTTCATTAACCTATTACATGCAGAAGAGTAGGACGTAAAACTCCATTCTTTTCAGCAAGTATATGTATACTCAGTTGTTGCTGAATTATAAATTTACTATAATATGTTAGGCTATATATAATGTCCATAAAGCTTATACAAGATATTCTGTATTGGATCGTCAACTGTGCCTCAGGTAGTCCAAATTTTGAATTTTTTTGACTAGGTAAGCATTTAGGAGAGTTCACACAGCTAAAAATTGATATTCCATCAAGAAAGATCCTAATCAAACATTACTGTTTGTCAAGTTGGCAAGCCTTTGGAGAGTTCACAAAGATAAAAATTGATATTCCATCAAGAAAGATCCTTATCAAACATTATTGTTTGTCAAATTGGCAAGCCTTTGGAGAGTACATATTAATGATATTGATAAATTGGTGATTAGCTTTCTAAATAAGATATCTCTTTCAGAGAGTCCACATAGCTAATAACGGTATTTGTTAAATTTATCTAGAACAAACTAATAAATTTGTAAATGTCAGTTTATAGGAAGAGATAGTATGATTTATATTCAGTGACGAGATATTGAGCTATTATATAATATATCTATCAGGCCAATATCAATTTTGTTCTATTTCATTAATAATAACATTGTCATTATCACTATAGTTATTTCCCTTGATAATCACTTTCTCCGTGTAATAATGGAGGTGTTTTTTTCCCCCGTTAATGTGATATAAGTTGATTGATAAATGGCCATTTTAAGCCAGGTTGAATTACATTGTGGAAAAAAGTGGTACAATTGAGTATATGGAGGTATTTTATAATTGAAGGAATTTAGTAAGATATTGCCTTAATAAGCTATCATTTAATTATCCCTAATCCTTACCTTAGCCCAAAACCTAACCCTAGCTATGAAGAAAAATGATCCTGACAGAAGACAGCCTGAAATTGAATGTATTTGGTGCATTTAGAAGGCATCTTTAATAAACTTTGACTTATACCTTGACTGTAAAAACCTTTCTTGTATCACATCTTCACAATATCAAGCTGTTACAAACTTCATACTTATACCTTGACTGCTATAGTCATCTTTCATGTATCACATCTTCACAATATCAAGCTGTTACAAACTTCATACTTATACCTTGACTGCTATAGTCACCTTTCTTGTACCATGGAAGTTTGTAAATTTGATTGGATTGTACACAAACAAATATAGCCAATAAGATCCCTGCTGTTTTCCCTGCCATACAATCCAATCACATCATTGTATTCTATTGCAAGTATTAGATAACTTGCATTGTCAGATTTAAGTATTGATATTTCCCCCTACTGGTGAATGGAACATGTTTAAAACTGCAGAAGGTAAAAAATTCATGTGTGGGAAATCTAGCATATATTTTGTTGACAAATCAATTAAGATAATATCAGTTTGTTTACTAACAAGTTCGTTAATATTACCTGCTAATTAATCATTAATGACTCATTAGACACTTTATTCATATCTGAATTTCATTAGGCACTTTGATTTTGATGTATTTTATTAAAGAGGCAATTTCAAATCTACAAATATACGAGCAAATACAAAAACTTGATCCTGTATATAGTCTGAATGAATTGAATAGAGTTTTGTGTCCTAGAGACAGAGAATGCCATGTAGTATGGAATGAGGGATATTATGACAGGATGGTGGAATTAGCCTACTCTATTTGCGAGTTCTAACTGTTAATGGATCTTTAACATGCACAGCTTGTAGCACACAGTTATAGTTGCATTTCCATCTCTGACAAGAGGTAGAAAAGTCTTAAAACAACAGTATATATTATTATCTTACTCAATCTGCAACTCTCTTTCCAAAATAAACTTAACATATTCTTTTGTTTCCTAGATATAGACTGTACACGTTCCAAAATCATTAGACATTTTGAAATCGTGGAATTCATGGAATGTCTGTCTGCATTATGTAGAAAGTAAAACTCCATTTTACCATCTATGCGCTATGGTTGCTCATTCGTAGAGTTCTGAATAAGTTATAAGATTGTAGAAGATTAAAGTTACTCTCGGTGACTAAGTGTGGTATAAACTGTATAGGAGATATGATAATAGAAAACTATCAAATTCATCAGACTATGAAATCTTCAGTTGAAAGAAAACACCTTTTTTTATTACATGGAGATTTTCAGCTTTGGTTATTTAATTTCACTGAGAAAGAAAAAGAGCTTAATTAATCATTACTGAGCTTAAAAAGGGCTCAGATTTTGTATGCTTGAACAAGAAGGACTAAAAGTTTTATTTTTATTACTTTTTCATAAGAAGTTTATACTGGGGGCCGATAAGGGGATCAAGTATTATTAATATTGAATTATCTGGATTTCTTGGTCATGTACCCTCTTGTATTAAAAAAAAAATGTCCTGTTGTGTTTTATGGCTGACATTCTGTGTCATTTACAAATATCTTACATCAGGTATTTTATTACAACTGTTTAAATATCATCTGTAGCTACACATTCTACACAAGTTTTAATTGTAAGAACTGTACTCAATATTGACGTGCGAATCTGCAGTCCAGAGATGCAGTTTGACATGACTGGTAAATACAGTCAGATCATCAGTCTAGAGCTCTAGTCAGACATGACTGATAAATGCAGTCAAATCTACAGTCTAGAGCTCTATAGTCAGACATGACTGGTACATACAGTCAGATCATCAGTCTAGAGCTCTAGTCAGACATGACTGGTAAATGCAGTCAAATCTACAGTCTAGAGCTCTAGTCAGACTTGACTGGTAAATACAGTCAATCATCAGTCTAGAGCTCTAGTCAGACATGACTGGTAAATACAGTCAGATCATCAATCTAGAGCTCTAGTCAGACATGACTGGTAAATACAGTAATCACAGTCTAGACTCTATCAGACATGACTGGTAAATATAATGAAATCAACACTCCTGGTTTATGATACTGTTATCTATTTATGAAAGTATTTAGTCTGTGTCAAGGGTCTGTAAGTGGTCAGGGTCTGTTTATTTGATTCTATTATTGAGATATGCGGTCTGTATGGTGTAAGGGTTTATTGGAAGGACTGGGGGAGGGGGGGAGGATATTAAAGATATGTGAGTGGTCTGGGTTTTGGGTCGTGTAAAAAGTTGTTTACTCTAGGGTGGAGCAAGTCAAGTGGTTTGTTTACTATCAGCTTTTATAACATTACATTTATATTGTCATTATAAATACCTGATATACATATAGCTGACCTGAATAAAATACATGAATGAAGGAATGATATGGTAGGGAAGAAAAGAATACATGAAGGAATGAATAATCGAATGAATGAATAAATGACATTGTAGGTAAGAAGAAACTATGACATGAATGAATGAATGAAAAAAATTGAATGAATGATTGAAATAGGATATAGTATTTGATACATAAAAAAAAATTTTGTGAATTTTTAATTTAAGAATTGAATGAATGAGTAAGAATTAATTGAATGAATGAATGATTCAATTTAAGATGAATGACAAATACTATGATTGAAAAATGAAATGAATGAATAAAAGATTTATTGAAGGATGAGAGGCAATATGAATGATTAAATCAAATGAATACTATTCAATGACTGAATTGGGAATGAGTCAAGCATATGACAAATTGAATGAAATTTTTTACAAATTTTTTTTGTATAGAAAATAGACGTGAAAATAATTGATCTTGAAAACGAATTTTTTAAATTTTTATAAGATAGATCACTTTTTGTGATTTTGAAGGATTATTAAATAGAATATTGTTGCTTTCAATTTTGTAATTTAAGTCCTGAGAATTGTGTTGATCAACTAAATTTGTGGATTGTTTGGTAAAATGTTGGTAGTAACATCTTGTTAAGTTCAGGTTTTTCTATTCGCTTTATAAATGTTAATTCAATGTTAGTTTAATTCTGTTCAATCTGCAGTGTCAAAAGATGTGACTTGATAAATCGGTTAAAATATACATCTAAAGTAAATGAAGTCTGACAAAATGGTTACTGGAAGATTGATCTTTATCTTCGATCGTTGGTTTCTTCATTAAACCTCCCAGACCTTTTTACAACCAATTCCTGCTTCCGTTTAACAATAACACTACAAAAGAAGCGGAACTTCTTTGATGTAAGGTCTGGACAAGCAAGACAGTTTTTTACCAGTGCATATTAACGTGACAGAAATCTCATAACAGAACTCTTTAGTAAAAGAGATTAATATAGACAGAATGTAGAAAAACGATTTGTGTATAATTAGGTCGTATTTCGAGGGCCGAGATTGCCATAAAATCATTGATAAAGACGTTATGGTGTAATAAAATCGCTGAGCCCTGATTGGTTGATAATTACTGGTGATATACAGCAGATTGGGTTCTGTTATTTCTCGCCGGTTTCCGTCTAATTACAAGCGTCAGTAATTGATTGTTTGAAATCTGCATTGTTTTAGTAGATAAAGCTTGTGTTTTCTTGCTGATACTAAAAAATCCATATTTTCTGTCTTTTTTGCTGATTAGGCACAATTTCTACTGACAATCTACACTATGGTAATTAATGGCTTGGCAGGTCAGATCTTTTGAGCCGATATAGTGTGTACTGTATTATCTTTGCAGCAGGTTAAGTTAGAAAAAAAGAAAGAAAGAACTATACATGTATTTTACTAAGGTTCACAGTAGCTGATCCTTAGCCAAACTTCTTGGCATATTATTTGTGGCCATTTACAGCCGTCTGGACTGGAATAATGAGTGAAGATTATTATTATTATTCAAGGTCACTGGACTTGACCAGGCATATGATGTTGTTTTCCTTTCTCCATTGTGATGTTCTATTTCATTCCATACATAATAGGACATAAACATCATTTTAATGTATTTAATCCTATTTATGTGATTGGATGCTTCCTTTTATGAGCGTATTTTAGTGTTTTCTTGATTGAGATATTTCTGCTGCTATCAGCTAAATTCTCTCACTGCACATTTCGTGACATTATATAAAGAACAACAGAACAAAAGTCAACATTTGATTTCATTTCTTTTGTCTAATTTGATTTAAACGAACGTATGTCGTTTTTAGAATGGTTTACTTTGTGAACTGAAATTAAGTCAATATTTACAGAAGGGAAATTCATTACCAACGATTGAATAAACCATTTTGATTACACTGTTTTTATTCTCTCTTTCTGCCTATTACATTAATACTACTACATCAATATTATTTTCATTTCTTTTTTCACTTTAAAGGGGCTTTTTTAGGTGTAGGGCTGTTGATGTGGCAATATGTGCCAGTCATCAATGATTGTACTTCTAAAATGACAGGTTTGCTATTGTGATTTTATTTTTGACAATAAGTTCAGAAAGTTTAAGTTCCAATTATGATCGTTTTTATTACCATATATATATGGTATTGTGGTACAGTTAACTTGTTGAATACAAGGTGAATAGTAGTGTAGTATAGTCTTGTCATCAACAAAACATTGAAATACTGTTTACAGTTGAATAGTAGTGTAGTATAGTCTTGTCATCAACAAAACATTGAAATACAGTTTACAGTTGAATAGTAGTGTAGTATAGTCTTGTCATCAACAAAACATTGAAATACAGTTTACAGTTGAATAGTAGTGTAGTATAGTCTTGTCATCAACAAAACATTGAAATACAGTTTACAGTTGAATAGTAGTGTAGTATAGTCTTGTCATCAACAAAACATCATTTAAAAAATGTCCCCCTCGTCAGGTGTATGAGGACCATGTATAGTTTATTTATAATATTCCTATTGATTCTTGTTACTATAGAATATTGGTTGGATTTTATCCAAATGGAAAATATTGAATAAAAATATATTTGTATAAAAGTTGACAGTTGTAGAGGTTTGATTTGTTGTTCTCAAACTCAAATGAACAAATTTCCAAGCAACCATTAATATTTCAATGTTAGAAATTTGTTAAGAAATTCCCTCAACTTGGCGAAGGATTATATTAATTGCTTGTCTTCAGTTAATACGCATGACAAACTCCTCATAAAACAGCCATCTTTTCTTGAAATATCTCGTAGAAATTTTACAAAACATTCAAATAGTTCTGCCAAGATTTGGCATCAAAGGAAGAATATTCTCGCAGGAATCAAAGACTTGGAATAAAAGACATTTCAATTTAGATTTAGAGTTGATCGCTCTGGAAATTCTATCAAGGAATAGTAGATTAATTATGTTTGGTTTGCTATCGTAAAAATCTGATCGTTGAAGTAACAAGGTTGGTTTCTGGAAATAAAAACTGTTATTTTTGTTACGATTGATTTTAGGATTCTGTTAAAAAATATATTGTTTGCTTTGTTAGAATCAGAATGATCTTAGTTTTTCTTCTTACTGTCTGTTTCTTGTAAGACTTATGAAGATAGGTAACGCCTTACAGTGTGTTATGAGAGATAATATTTATCAGGAAAGCAGCATTCGCCTTCTTATTGATATCTAACTGTTGAAGGATCTTTAATGTACACAGTTTGTATCACACACGGGACCTTGGTTTATTGTCCCATCTGAATAACTAGACCAGGCCAACTTAACTAGCGGCACTTGCACCACTTGTGCCAACATGGCACGCTGACATGTTTTGTTAGAAGAAAAAGAAATATATCTGACATTCAGCAGCCAATATGAATAATAGATTTTCACTTGAACACTCTTGTTATGAAGTTTTATGCCTATACCACCTTCTATTTGTAATTTGTTACAGTCATTATTCAGAATGGTCTATTAGTGAAAAGTATTGGAAAGAGCATTGCTCATTGTAAGAGAAGCATGATGTTTAATCCTCGACCTTCAATCTACTGAGAGGAATAACTTATCTCTTCTTGTGTTATAACTACAAAATGTGATGATAATAATTTCAGAAATGGAAAAAATTAACAAAATCTTATTTTAAGTTGTGCACTCACGCTGCCAGAACCTTTGGTTACCAAATTTTAATGGCATACCTGGAAGTTCCTGTATATATATAGAAACTATAAATTGTTATCTGAAACATTATAATAATATTATCAACTGAGGTATATTTTGATGATTTCAGTAAATTCAGTTGAAACTAAAAATAACATGTTATGATAATTCATAAAACTATTATTTTAAAATAGGTTTTATTTTGTACAGTAGTTCACATTCCTAAAAGTATAGCCTCAGGTATTTTAGAGTTTATGTCAAGGTATATTTACTCTATAGATACAGGGAACTTGAGACTTGGTCTGATTGAAAGTAATGTTAAGGTGTCATGCATTAGGCAGAGAGTGCTTGCTCTTTCCACATTATTTTCATTAAATCAGTAAATCTATTAAACTCTATTAAATATTAAGGTGTTATAAGAGATATTCTCCTATAGAAGCACTGGCCTAGGTTACAAGTATTAGGTGTTATAAGAGATATTCTCCTATAGAAACACTGGCCAAGGTCACAAGTATTAGGTGTTATAAGAGATATTCTCCTATAGAAGCACTGGCGTAGGTCACAAGTATTAGGTGTTATAAGAGATGCTCTACTGTAGAAGCACTGGCCAAGGTTACAAGTATAAGATGTTATAAGAGATACTCTCCTATAGAAGCACTGGCGTAGGTCACTAGTATTAGGTGTTATAAGAGATGCTCTACTATAGAAGCACTGGCCTAGGTCACAAGTATTATGTGTTATAAGAGATGCTCTCCTATAAAAGCTCTGGCCTAGGTCACAAGTATAGGGTGTTATAAATGATACTCTCCTATAGATGCACTGGTCTAGGATAATAGTATTATGTTTTATAAGAGATATTCTCCTATTGGAGCACTGGCGTAGGTCACTAGTATTAGGTGTTATAAGAGATACTCTCCTATAGAAGCACTGGCCTAGGTCACAAGTATTAGGTGTTATAAGAGATACTCTCCTATTGGAGCACTGGCGTAGGTCACTAGTATTAGGTGTTATAAGAGATGCTCTACTGTAGAAGCACTGGCCTAGGTCACAAGTATTAGGTGTTATAAGAGATATTCTCCTATAGAAGCACTGGCGTAGGTCACTAGTATTAGGTGTTATAAGAGATGCTCTACTGTAGAAGCACTGGCCAAGGTCACAAGTATAAGGTGTTATAAGAGATACTCTCCTATAGAAGCACTGGCCTAGGTCACAAGTATAAGGTGTTATAAGAGATGCTCTCCTATAGAAGCACTGGCCTAGGTCACAAGTATAGGGTGTTATAAGAGATACTCTCCTATAGAAGCACTGGCCTAGGTCACAAGTATTAGGTGTTATAAGAGATACTCTCCTATAGATGCACTGGTCTAGGATAATAGTATAAGGTGTTATAAGAGATACTCTCCTATAGATGCACTGGCCTAGATCACTAGTATAGGGTGTTATAAGAGATATTCTACTGTAGAAGCACTGGCCTAGGTCACAAATATTAGGTGTTATAAGTTATGCTCTCCTATAGAAGCACTGGCCTAGGTCACAAATATTAGGTGTTATAAGAGATGCTCTCCTATAGAAGCACTGGCCTAGGTCACAAGTATAGGGTGTTATAAGAGATACTCTCCTATAGAAGCACTGGCCTAGGTCACAAGTATTAGGTGTTATAAGAGATACTCTCCTATAGATGCACTGGTCTAGGATAATAGTATTATGTGTTATAAGAGATACTCTCCTATAGATGCACTGGCCTAGATCACTAGTATAGGGTGTTATAAGAGATACTCTCCTATAGATGCACTGGTCTAGGATAATAGTATAAGGTGTTATAAGAGATACTCTCCTATAGATGCACTGGTCTAGGATACAAGTATTATGTGTTATAAGAGATATTCTCCTATAGATGCACTGGTCTAGGATAATAGTATTATGTGTTATAAGAGATATTCTACAATAGAAGCACTGGCCTAGGATACCAGTACCAACTATGGTACAGTACAATATATTGGTTAATAAGTTTCTGACTTCTGGATAGATTTCTCTGTAAGATATTGTATTGACTAAAAGAAAAGGCGGCAAAAATCTACAAGATGTCTGATAGTCTCAGACTATTCTCAGTTTAAAATGATAAATAGGTTTTAGTTTCAATGTAAACATGTTTTTTAAATGGAATCATCAGATTTATAAATTGTCTGTTATCATAAAATCAATTCTTAGAGAAATATTCTAGAGAACTTGAGAAATCAATTCTTAGAGAAATATTCTAGAGAACTTGAGAAATACAAAGAATTCTATGATAAATTGAAAGATGAATTGGCTTCATTTCGAACCTGCTAAGTTCATTTTGAAAAGATGACCCCAGGATTCGTAAGACTTTTCATTAGCTTTGATAAAGAATTCTATGCAAAAACTGCAAAAAAAAATACAATTAAAGATGAAGTCTTGCTTCATTTGAAACCTTCAGGGTTATTTTTATAAAGTTTTAGGCTTTCTGCCATCTTTTTTGTCTCTTTGTAACAACCTTTATCTTTTATTTGACCTCTGTGTCATCTCATCCACTACATGCCAAAAAAAGTCAGACCATACCATAGACTAAGGAAATTAGTATTTAGCTAAATAATTGAAAACAAATGAAATAGAAAAAGCCATGACAAAAAAGGCATAAAAAATGTATAAAAAATACAACAGAGAATGAAAAAAGCACTTTTTAAATTATGGTACATCTTACTATAACTAAATTGGAGGGATATCGGAAATTCATTTTCTTTCAAAACCTCAAAATATTCTATTTTCTTTTTCCAGGTGTAGATAGAGAGTAAGGATGCAGATTAAGGCACCCCCTAATTTTCAACCCCAAGATGTAAGGAAGGGTAAAACACAGCTCCCTGGGCCTGTCCGCTCACGGTACAGAAAGTTTGATATTTACCGTGATGTTCAACAATTTTATCATGTAGATGATCACGCCATTCAGGTTTGTAGATTGTTGAAAATCTTGGAGAAAGTCAAAAGAGGTTTTTATTAAGAGAAGAGGGAAAGGGAGGTAACTGTAAGGATTTATAGGGAGAAGGGAGGTAATTCAATTGATCAAGGAACACTCCACTTAGATTAGAATTACATAGTTTAATCGGGCACTACCCATTCCTCGGAATACAAACATACAGATAAGATATCAACATCATTAGGGTCAGATATAATAATCACATTTTTGAGAATATTCTCCATGAAAAGGGCCAAATTTGGCATATACCCTGGTACTGAAACAGGTAGGGTCAGATTGGGTGGACCACCTTATGGATATATGAGTGGATATTAAGATTTGATATTTTTGTGATTACAGGTAGCTCAGAATGATCATGAATCATTTATTGATTTGGTCTGGCATCTTGTTTACAGTCAGAATTACCAATCAGACTTGGAGAAAGCCAGGTAAATAGTCACATATAACATGTACGGTACAGAATTATCAATATAATAGAATAGGCCTACAGAAGAAACAAAATGTGTCTGCTTCATGTGAGGATCAAGATCTTGTGCTTCTGATTCTTGTATTTATAACTGTATTGATAATTTCTATTTGTACGTCACACAATACCTCGCCCAAGTTACCTAATCAAGTCCTTACAATATTGCCCATTACACTTTGTCTTTTTTCATTACACTTTTCCTCACCAAAAAGTGGCACTCAAAATTGTATTTCATTTCCCTTTGGTAAAAGTTTTGCTCAGCTTACAGCCTATATTTTGTTCTTTGTGTATATGCAAAGTTTTTTTCAAGAAAAGGTTAGTGGATATAAAATTAAAATTCAAAATTAGGAAAAGTTTTGTTTCCTGCATTGCTTAAATTAGTGAAATTGGGAAACCGGAAGTAGGATGTAAAAAAATATATTTCTATATCTATTTGTAGAGCTATATTTCTGTATCTATTTGTAGAGCTATATTTCGATGGATGACCAGTAAGAATATGTACACAATTAAATTTAAAGGTAAGGCTGCCAGCGGCAGTCCAGAAGAAGTCATCTTGTCATTTAGAGACAAACAAGGAACTTATGCCAGAATTTTTGAAACAATCTGCAGGTAAGGGGAATAATCCACATCTTTATACAAGTCATATTGGTTTATCAATGATTTTCAGAAATGCAAGGCCAGCATATTAACTTAATAATAATAATAATAATTTGTGTAAGCAAAATGATACCAGTATTTCTTCAAAAGCCTGATAAATTCAGGGGCAATCATTGAATAGTAGTGAACTCCATAAAGAGAAGTACCATCAGGTGTTTCAAAAAGAGTAAGCATGGAATTTTTCTCTTATTGCCTCTTTTACTTCAACTATTAAAAAACCTCTTGACAATAATTAGTAAAAAATCAAGACATTTTCAATAACCAACAACTTCATACAAAACAAGACTTAATAATTGTATAGTATTTGACTCCTCAAAAGAAAAATACCATCAGGTGTTTCAAAAAAAGTAAGCATGGCCTGCTACATGTGCCACACGTGACTTTAATTTCTATTTAACTATTTAAGATAATAGAAACTAGAAATGTCTCCAGTGAACTCACTAATTCTATATTTATTTATTCCAGGTTTTCTGGTCTCCATTGTCAAGTATTAACAGGTTTTGCGAAGGGATTAGATTATAGACCAGGTGATAAATTTAAAGGATCTGAATACAATCACAGTTGGAATGCTATATTAATAGATGGACAGTGGTATCTTATAGATTCTCATTGGGCGACTCGCTATCTCGTCTCCGAGAAAAACAACCCAGAAAACTTGGTAAGTTTCTTTTTATTTCTGGTGAATATTTTACACTGAAACAATCACTGATGTTTTAATAGAAGTAAGGTAGTACTGTTGCCTGGAGCCACCCGTTATACAAGGGTTGCATCCCTTGTTCTCAACTGGATATATCCATGTTATTGCCCTCTGTGATGTCAATATGTAAATAGGCCTTACAGTAATCTTCTGGATTGAGTTAGCTTAGAATAAAGTTTTATCTATGCCTGGTTTCTGTATGTAATTCTCCGGAATAACAGTACAGTATTGTAGTTGTATAAAGATATATTTAAATATTATGAAAGTCTCCAAGAGACTGAATGATGAATACAAATAATGAACAAAATAAGGTTTTTCTTGTGTGGTAAGATTTAATTCTACCTATGAACAAAATAGTGTTTGTTTGTTAAACAGTGGAAATAAGGGACATAACTCTTGTGGATGAAGCATTGCCAATCATGGTTTTTGTGTAAAATTTGAAAATGTTTTGATGGCATTCTGCTTAATGGGACATAACTCTCTTAAAGAAATAAAATTTAATGTCTAAAACCACGGTTCTCAAATGGGGGGAATGGACACGCTCGATTTAAGGTTTCTCATATAACCTCACTGTGAAGAGTGCAGAATTCCAGCATTTGTATTTCCAGAGTTGTGGTTTTGTTGAGAATTTATTATGTGTAAAGATAAATGGTCTCTTCTCACATAATATAATTTTACGTCACGTAAAAAATATTATGTACTCAAGTCTCGAGGGGTGAATGGCTCGATTGGAAATTCGCTTAGTGGTGATTGGCAAAACAAAATTGAGAACCTGGGTTATTATAAAATGTACAAAGTATCCTAATTTTGACCATGTTTCAGTTACAAAATGGCATACAGATATCTAAAATAAAAAAGGTTAAAAAGTATAATTTGCAGCCTTTGTGCTTAAAAGTGTTTGTGGTCTGAATGCTATAAAAATGTTTGTGGCCTGAATCCAGTCAATAATTGATATAATAATAATCTATATTGTAGGTGTATGAATACGATGATTTTTATTTCCTGACTGATCCTGAACAACTGATCTACAGTCACTGGGCTCATAAATCAGAATGGCAACTTCTCTCACGCCCCATCTCACTTCAAGATTTCGAGAACCTTCCATTGGTCAAATCTTATTTCTTCAAATGTGGAATGTTCTTTATCTCTCATCACAATGGTGTTGTTCACACCAAACAAGGACGTGTAGCCTTGACCTTGGGATTCAGCAAACCCACCAATTTCACGTATAAAATTGTATTTTCCGATACCAATGATGAGATGTATCAAGGCCAGAAATTGAAAAGTTACTCTTTACAACATCAAGGAAAGAACCAAACTACTACTTTCATTTTCCGTGCTCCTAAATCAGGCCAGTTTTATTTCACCATCTTCGCTCAGCTTCTTACTGGTGAACTGGGAGTAAAGAATGTCTTCACTGCCTCTGCGGAATACAAAGTCATCGTCGACAAACCAGCCTCTGACGCTGTAGCCCTTCCCAATTGTTCTGACAGTAGTTGGGGAGCAGGAATTGCTGTTGATCAAATCGGATTGGTTGCTAACCCAACAAATGGCGTCTTGACAACATCCAATGGTAAAGTTAATTTAGAATTCAAGAAAACAAGACCAGCATTTATTTTGGCGAAACTTCGTAAGAATGGTATGAGAGAAGAAGATCTGGAAAAGTACATCAGTGAACAGGATCTTGGAGATCGAATCATCGTGTCTGCTGATTTACCCAAAGAAGGAGAGTATGGAATTGAAATCTATGGTAACGACCCTGCCAAAGATGGTGACACCTATACTCATGTAGCTCAGTATTACGTCCACTGTGCCCCTCAAGCTGAACAAATGAAAGCTTTCTACCAAGAATCTCCCGAGAGACGTAATCTATCACCACAGCAACAAGCTGAATTAGAAGGAGGCTACAGACCAGATTCATCTACGGTGAGTTCATTTTTCAATTTCTGATTTTTTAATCTATACTAGTGTCATAGTGTAGGTAACTAGGCAGGGGCGTAGCGTAACAATTCTGAACCCACCCCCCCCCTCTCTTCTAACACCCCTAGAATACATTTGAAGCAGTATCAAGAATATCAAAGACCTAACTGAGGATTACAAAGAAAACACACTGTCATTCTACCATACTGAATGTTTTCAGATAAATCTTCGCAAAAACTCTTAGATAAAACACGGTCTTGGTGAAAAACAACAGCCTTGAAAGATAGTAATAAACTGTTTATTTTACAAGGGTTTGAAACTCAAAAACTGTCATGGTCGATCATTCCATAGGTGGAGACTATGCCATCTTATTTTGCTCATCCCTTTGAATGAACTAAAATCTTAGGTTTTGTGGCTCAAAGTGTTAAATATCTCTCTACTGAAATAGTACAAAGTATGCAAATCAGCTTGAGGTTTTTCTGTAAGAAATTTTGCATTGGCTATGAATATCTATAATTCTGGACTCAATTCTATGGATAACAATAATTTTGTTATAATAACTTGCATCTTTCAATGAAGGTACTTTGGTCTTTATTTGGTCAAACCTCTTAGCATTGATAAGATTGACTTATTTATGGTCATCAGACTTTCTATACGCCTGTCGAGATGAGAACTCACGTCCGAGCATATCCAAGCAAGTGACGTTAAAACATAAAGATCTAACGCTCTAAACGCTGTGCCATAGAACCCCACAAATTGATAAACAATATTGCAAATTTGTAAAAAGTTTGTCATTGAAACTATGTTAATTGGTAGGTGTATATTAGAGATAGACATTTCTATTGTTTCTCAGGTCAAATTGACATAATAAATTATACTCTAATTGTGACCTTATGATATATTTTTATGTCCTCAACTTTAAAAATGTAAGTACTGCGACACATTATAATGGTTTATTGTTTAATTTCTAGTTGACATGTTGGTGAATTAATTTCCAGTCTGACTCATTTTAACTTTTGTTCTCATTGTGAAGACTTCGTTTTATTTGATCTCAAAACTTTCCGATGTTTAGATGTTCTGTTGGATTCCATTAGAATAGACTGTGGAATATTTAAAGGTGTTTTTGTCATCAAGTTGTAAGGAACTTTGTGATGTCAAGGAGTCTTTAGGAATAATTTTTGAAATATTTGAGTTGACGTTTATGTTCAAACATTCTGGTCCATTTGATTGAGAATAAACCAATCTATTAAAAGATTTTGTTGGAGTAAATTTGATGTCAAGTTTCGAATATTCTACAGCTCCATTATGAATCAGGTGAATTTTTTTCTTTTTTGGGTCAATTTTTTCATCTTTACGCCATTTAATCTGTTACTAAATTTGAAGGTTCAGGTTTCAATCTCTTAAAACACTTTTCCCAGATTGTAACCCATTGTTGGATAATTGATGCAAGTGAATATTTAGAGTTTTACATGCTTTTTCGGGCAAGTTTTTAGGCTAATGAAGACATTTAATTGTTATTCAAAATGAATCAAGTATTGGATTACAAACCCAGATTTTTCCCTTGTGCTGTATTGATAAGGCAGAATGGTTCAACTGCACAAGCAGGTGATATGAATGAAAGCATCTAATGCATAATTGTGGTATTACTACGGGCCCCGTGTGCAATTTGGAAACCATGGTTAACATGCGCGTTTGATCATTTTTACAAAATGTGTCACCCTAAAGCCAAATGTTAGTTAAAACCCTTTTGTTTTGGGAAAACCAATTTAAAATGTTCCATTTGTTTGATAATAGAGGTCAAAATGCACCCTTGGAGAATTTGAAAGTTGAAGTTTTATCCTTATCTGCAATATCCTTTTATAATGCACCAAATTTCAAAATGTACCATTTCTTAGTTTGATACAGGCCAAAGCATTTGAGATATTTCGAAAGAATTTGAAAGTTGAGCTTGATCTACAGTATCCTATAATGAGTGCACTCAATTTTAAAATGTTGCATTTGTTTGATTGATATAGTTTTGAGTTGGAAAAGATAAAAACATGAAATATTTAAAAATAAAGCTTTATCAGCAATATCTATATATGCACTGAATTAAAAAATATGGTGCTGCTTTGATGGATACATATAAAAGAAAAAGTAATTGAAAGTAGAGATATTGCTATATGATTTCCGTGTATAGTATAAGTTGTTATTTCCTGTGGTGTATTAGATCATAAACAACTTGATTACATGATATACAGTAGTCTAATTAACATTGTAACTGTGATCAGGAGGTTGTGATATATCAACAGTTTGGATTAAACTTGGGCTGCAATTCATATATTATCAGAGATTTTAGTTCCATGGATTTACTGAAGGAATATTGTTACCTTATTTGATATAATGTTCAAGGTCTTAATAAGCTAAATATTGTTAGAATCCCATTGATATATATGGTAATGTTAAAATAGTGACAGGAAAATATTTTTATTATCAGAAGAGTTAGAAGTATATTTATTATTTGTGATATCGGAGGTAGGATAATCTTACCCTAACCCTGGAATTTGTTTTCTTTCTAAAAGGATTTTTGATTTCATGTTTTATTGTAGGAGAAATATTTGTATTGTCTCGTGATGTCCAGTTGATCTTGTTTTCATTCTAAAAGGATTTTTAATTTTAAGTTTTTTTGTAGGAAAAATATTTTGTTACCTTGTCAAGTCTGATTAATATAAGGATTAGATATTGGCTAGAATTTGTATTTACTCTAAAAGGATTTTTGCTTGTTTTAAGAGAAATATTGTTAACTTTGTAAAGTTCAGTTAATATCAGGTTAGGATTACATATTGGCTGGATTTATTTCATTTTAAAAGGATTTTTGATTTTGTGGATTGATAAAAATATGTAAAGTTGAGTCGATGAAGTAGGAATTGTGGGTGGTAACATTGCAGTTAAACATTGTTACGAAAACATAGGCACAGGAATGTTGATATAGTAGGGCTAGGCTATAGTTTATCATACTGAAATTATGATACAAGGCTGGAATCAAACGTTGTTGTATTGTGGAGATATGGAGAGGTGTCTTTTTGGAGAAAATGTTATTATTTCTAGAATTCAGGTAGTAGGTTTATAATTTATTGTTCAGTAATTATGTTAATTGGTTTGATATGAATCCTAGGGAATTTTGATTGTGTGTTTTGTTTTAACGACATGATGTTATTTCTAGAATTCAGGTAGTAGGTAGGTATACCTGAAAGCTTGACAAGATGAATGAAGAGATGTGGACCTGGTTCAGTCTGTATTGTAGTTAGACACAGGGTATATGGTGTCAACTAATGATTTGGATGAAATAAGTTATTTACAGAGGTAGCCTCTTGTCAAGTTTAGAATGAGTGAATTATCCAGGGGGGAAGGAAACAATAGATCATGTAGATATATATTGAAATAATATTATGAAACTTGAAACAAACATAAACATTGGACCCTAGGTTGGTCATGTTTTCAGGAGTGAAAAATATTTTGTATCCATTGGACCTTGTAAATCATCACTTTTCATTTTGTAACTAAGTTTCCTGCTGTGTCAAAATTCTTAGTAAGTCACTGGACCATTAAAATATTCATTTCTCAAATTGTTTTGAGCATGTTATACTGTCGCTGAATGTAAGTGACCTAAATTGTACAGTTATATTGAAAGGTTAAAATAGCCTGGAGCCACTGTAGATTAGATTATGTTTTTTTAACGATTTAATTAATTAAAATTAGATCAGTAATAAGTGAAGGGGAGCTCCAGTATTTCCTTGTGTTTTTTTTTCACCAGTTGGCCAAGTTCTGTGTTTTCAATGTGTTTTTGTTGTTTGACCTACAGTGAGTGATTTAAAGTGGTTTTTTTTTGGTCTACTCTGTGCTGTGAAATATTCAGTGGTATTTTTAAAATTGCTATGTAACATTTTATGGTCTATAGTGTCTTATATAGTGTTAAAGTATCTTATATAGTATTAAAGTATCTTATATAGTGTTAAAGTATCTTATATAGTGATGCATAGTGTTATAGTGTCTTATATAATGTTATAGTGTCTTATATAATGTTATTGTATCTTATATAATGTTATAGTGTCATACATAGTGCTACAGTGTTGTACAAAGTGCTACAGTGTCTTACATAGTGTTTTTATATCCCACAGTGTTTCTCTTGCATATATAGTGTACATCCTACCTATAGAGTGTTTTTTGGAGCTAATGTGTAAGGAAAGATCAAAATTTAAACAATTTGAGTGAATAAAAAGTAAATATGGCCAGACATGTTTCTACCTACAATATACAGGTTGGTTTAATCTTCATAATTTTTTTTAAATTACCTAACAGTTTTATAATTCTGATAGAGGGGAGGTGGTGGGTGGTAGGGAGGGGATGGACAGATAGAGGGTGGGTGGTGGGTGGTAGGGAGGGGATGGACAGATAGAGGGTGGGTGGTGGGTGGTAGGGAGGGGATGGACAGATAGGGGTGGGTGAGTCGTGGGTGGTAGGGAGGGGATGGACAGATAGGGGTGGGTGAGTCGTGGGTGGTAGGGAGGGGATGGACAGAAAGAGGGTGAGTGAGTCGTGGGGTGGTAGGGAGGGAATGGACAGATAGAGGGTGGTAGGGAGGGGATGGACAGATAGAGGGAGGGAGGCACGGTTAGACAGTGGATTTTAGGGGACGGGTCATTGGATGTTAGGGAGGGAGGAAGAAATTATAGAGAGTGACACAAAACTATATGGATAGAGGCTGTAATGAATATCTTGATAAAACCAGCTGAGTAACTATCTCTCCATCTTCTCTCCATCTTAATACACAGATTAACCATGTATATCTGATACCTTGACAATATATGTTAATATTTCAGACTTGACAATGTCAACAGGTGTCACACCTGCTTCTATATTAAAGGACTTCTGTCTGAAATCTAATCTTATTTTTGAACATTGAGTCTGTTGGTAGAACATAACTTTACTTAAAATTTTCATTTTTTTATGCCCTCATGAAATGTGGAGCAATATATTGTCATCACCCACGTCTGTTCATATGTCCGTTTACACTCTAGAAGGGACAATTCTTGACGGATTTTGATGTACGGGATGAACTCCATTGAAAATCAGCAAAATCAGAAAAAATTAGTATGAGTTATTGCATCATTTTACATAACAATATCAACCAGGTATGATCTGTGCTAAAGGCAGTGAAACCTGATATTTTTACTCAGGTGACCTGTGGTATATCTACAATTATTATCATTGATCTTCTCATGCTTTGGCAAGTTAATGAAATTGTTTCAAATGTACCCGATTTTATTTCAATTATTATAGTTTATTGAGTTTTATTGAAATGAATAAATATAAAGTGGTTGTTCAATCTAGGAGTTAGTGTTCCTTTAAGTCTATATAAACATTACAATATGATAAGAGACAAACCAAGCTGTTGTCACCTTAATCAATGCTCACCAGGACTTTTGCTTTTAAATTTTTTATTTATCATATTTTGATAATGACTCACAGCTCAATATTATCAAATACCTTTCATTCACTATATAGGAACTGTACAACTAACACTATAATCTTGTGCTCAGAATTATATCGAAATTGAAGCTCAGGATCTTTTAGACTTGGAAATTGAAAACCTTTACACTAGGCCAGTGCTTCTATAGGAGAGTATCTCTTATAATACCTAATACTTGTGACCTAGGCCAGTACTTCTATAGGAGAATATCTCTTATAACACCTAATACTTGTGACCTAGGCCAGTACTTCTATAGGAGAATATCTCTTATAACATCTAATACTTGGACCTAGGCCAGGCTTCTATAGGAGAGTATCTCTTATAACACCTAATACTTGTGACCTAGGCCAGTGCTTCTATAGGAAGTATCTCTTATAATACCTAATACTGTACCTAGGCCAGTGCTTCTAAGGAAGTATCTTTATAAACCTCTACAGGGTTTTTAAAATTAGGAATCTGAACCTTGTGTATAATCTTGGACCTGAATAAAATTAAAACCTATTTAAGATTAGGTGTACAGATTTTGTGACCCATTGCATACAGTAATCTTTAATCTTAAGTAAAAACTTTGCGATTCCTCCTTGTCTGTATTCTTGGACATGGATTTATATTGAATTCTGTAATTCTGTCAGGTTACGTGTAATATCCTGGATCTATAGCTGGCGGTAAAGTTGGTCTTGGTGGATGAATATTGACTTCGTATCATTTATATTGGATATAAGTCTTCAGTACCATCTTCATTAGCTCAATAAGATTTAATGATTTGGTATAATAATACTTCATTCAACAGTAAAAGTATACAGGATTCTGTCAAATAAACTCAATAGCAGAAATATTATCATCAGTTCAGTGGACAATTTTATTTTAGTGCTTCAGTGGTTATAATTGTTTGTCATTGTGCAGCATCAGCAGTGCTAATTTTCAGTATGTCTGGTGAAGTAGAGGTTTGTATAAGTTGTATCATAATAATATTAGTAGTTACAATGAGACAAGGGGAGCCACAGTGGCTCAGTGAGTTAGATGCTTACTCGCTAACCTGGGCGTCATGGGTTCAATACTAGCAAGGATGAGATGAACTTACAGATTTTTCAGCCCAGTTTCCCCTTGTCAGTGATGCAGGTCGGAGGAACTGACATGGAGAAAGCGTCTAGTTTGTTTGGATGGGGAAATTGCAATAAGATTAGCCTATAAGTTTCAGAATACTAAGATGTTAAACTCCATTCATTTCATTTCCAATGGAACAAGCCAAGACCTCATGTGCTACAGACTGTGCATGTTAAAAGTTCCCATGAAAGAGTTTGTTAAAGTTGCAGTTAATTTATGTTAATTTATGTAAATTTATTCATTATATAATATAGATTAATGACTTTATTATTCAATGTGTGCTACAAGCTGTGCATTTTACAGATCTCTTGAGTGTTGAATATGATGTAAAAAATTTTTACACTTTGCACACTGCAAAATGGAGCACAAATAAAGCTTTAAACACCAACTCATTTCATTTTATTTCATGATTTATATCATCACACCTATATCTTAATTAATATTGGATGAATGTTGTTATTAATGAAACAATTCTAAACAATAGAAAATAACGTGTCAAAATGATATTTGAAAATGTGAAGAATGTATTACAATAGTAGGTATTAATGTAGATGTAATATGGACACAAAAAATATACAGGGCTACAGCCTACAATAAGTTTTGTCTTCTTAGACATTATGTTGAACAGGACACAGTATTAAGGTGCTAAAGGGCAAGGTATGATATCTGGTGCTGTTTATGGTACAGACTGATATAGACAGTAAAAAATATATAAAAGAAGAGAAATTTGCCTTCAGTAAAATCTATATTATGAAGGAATAATAGGCCTATAAGGGGGCTAATGATATAATATTTATCAAACCTGTTGATAACAATCCTCAGTATGAAAACCTTCAATGAATTATGTTTATCTATTGATGTGAAAATACTCTAGTACACTTTCTTTGAGGCATCCAGTCATATTTGTGAAATATTTAAGTTGCTAGTATTGTGGTCTAGATAAGGGCCAAGTAAAATTTGATAGCTGTATCAGCGGGTAGTATCAAACTATTAAATATTGTCAATTATTTCTTAAAAGCTTTATGGATTTTTACAATTTAAATTGTCGTAATGTAACTTAATGCAACTAGAAAAAAAAACTAATGGGAACTTATTTTTCAAAACTTATTTTCCATAAAAGTGCATATTTTAAGAAATATAATCTGATTAAATAATAATACACACTTTAAAATCAATATTAATGACAACACTTGAATCAGTTTAATTGAAGTTTTCCAGAATAGGGTGTCCCTGAATTTGTTCTACAAGTCTGCGTGTGTGCAAGGTTTGATAATGTATGGTTTTATTATGCAAAGTGTATAATGTAAAGTTTACAAAGTGTATAATGTAAAGTTTACAAAGTATATAATGTAAAGTTGACGAAGTGTATAATGTAAAGTTTACAAAGTATATAATGTAAAGTTTACAAAGTATATAATGTAAAGTTGACGAATTGTATAATGTAAAGTTTACAAAGTATATAATGTAAAGTTGACAAAGTGGATAATGTAAAGTTGACAAAGTGTATAATGTAAAGTTTACAAAGTGTATAATGTAAAGTTGACGAAGTGTATAATGTAAAGTTGACAAAGTGGATAATGTAAAGTTTACAAAGTATATAATGTAAAGTTTACAAAATATATAACGTAAAGTTTACAAAGTGTTTAATGTAAAGTTTACAAAGTGTATAATGTAAAGTTTACAAAGTATATAATGTGAAGTTTACAAAGTATATAATGTAAAGTTTACAGAATGTATAATGTCAAGTTTACAAAGTATATAATGTCAAGTTTACAAAGTATATAATGTCAAGTTGACAAAGTGTATAATGTAAAGTTTACAAAGTATATAATGTAAAGTTTACAAAGTATATAATGTAAAGTTTACAAAGTGTATAATGTAAAGTTTACAAAGTATATAATGTCAAGTTTACAAAGTGTATAATGTAAAGTTTACAAAGTGTATAATGTAAAGTTTACAAAGTGTATAATGTAAAGTTTACAAAGTGTATAATGTAATGTTTACAAAGTGTATAATGTAAAGTTGACAATGTGTATAATGTAAAGTTTACAAAGTGTATAATGTAAAGTTGACAAAGTGTATAATGTAAAGTTTACAAAGTGTATAATGTAAAGTTGACAAAGTGTATAATGTAAAGTTGACAAAGTGTATAATGTAAAGTTTACAAAGTATATAATGTAAAGTTGACAAAGTGTATAATGTAAAGTTTACAAAGTATATAATGTAAAGTTGACAAAGTGTATAATGTAAAGTGTTCAACGTTACATGGATTCTTGTGACATTTCATTGGATTTTGGAGTATCTTTATACATTTTACATTTTTACAAATCGACAATTGTACTTTACGGCATTGACAAATACATTTTGTAACGATACTAAGAAATTCCAGTTGGAATAAAACATTAGTAAGCTTATACTACTGTCCCTTATTGTACACTTCATGGCGTTGTCCTACTTCATTGACCAATCAGTTTGAGAAATTCAGGATATATATTTTGATTTCTTTACCAGAATTTTTAAACATTATAAAGTGAAGGAAACATCAATGTTAATTACAGAATTTATAATTAATGCAATAATTAATTTCGGGTGTCTTTGTATAGGTCACAGTCTTTAGGTTTAATCCAGGTCGCGATAGAAAAAGGTCAAAGTTAATCCTTACTACTATTAGTATGACTATTATAGATGACTTACATCACTACTCTGCCACAAAAAACTATTTCAACTAGATTTCTAAGATATTTTGTAAATTTATTGTCCTCATGCTATAAAGAGTCTATGTTTGTCTCTATGAGCTGAATGTTAGACCATATCCTTGTGTATTGGACTTAATTCTGACCCATGTAAAATAAAGAGTCTATGTTTGTCTATATGAGCTGAATGTTAGACCATATCCTTGTGTATTGGACTTAATTCTGACCCATGTAAAATAAAGAGTCTATGTTTGTCTCAATGGGCTGAATGTTAGACAGGACCATGTCCTTGTGTATTGGGCCTAATTCTGACCCATGTAAAATAAAGAGTCTATGTTTGTCTATATGGACTGAATGTTAGACAGGACCATGTCCTTGTGTATTGGACCTAATTCTGACCCATGTAAAATAAAGAGTCTATATTTGTCTATATGAGCTGAATGTTAGACTGGACCATGTCCTAGAGTATTGGACCTAATTCTGACTCATGTAAAATAAAGAGTCTATGTTTGTCTCCATGGGCTGAATGTTAGACAGGACCATGTCCTTGTGTATTGGACCTAATTCTGACCCATGTAAAATAAAGAGTCTATGTTTGTCTCTATGGGCTGAATGTTAGACAATACCATGTTCTTGTGTATTGGACCTAATTCTGACCCATGTAAAATAAAGAGTCTATGTTTGTCTATATGAGCTGAATGTTAGACAAGACCATGTCCTTGTGTATTGGACCTAATTCTGACCCTGTAAAATAAAGAGTCTATGTTTGTCTCTATGGGCTGAATGTTAGACAAGACCATGTCCTTGTGTATTGGACCTAATTCTGACCCATGTAAAATAAAGAATTGCTTTGTAAGAATTTAAAGCCTATACTGAATGTTAAAAAAAAAACATCTATCTTTAATAATTACCTACTTAGACTACTCAATGCTACTTTCTGTAGTAAAACAAATAGCTTAACAATATCCCTTCAATACAATTCGAATAGTTAACACTTGCTTGGCTAAAAGTGATGGTTTAATAAACAATTTTAATTGTGATTTAATTCCATTGTTTCCAAATTGATTCCCAGTCTAATATTCAACTGTTTGTATATTTCAGTTATCCAATGCCACACAGAAAATGAACCTTGGTAACTATGGTGATACTAATACTAACGATGATGACCTACCACCACCACCACCAGAATTACTTCAACAACAATATCTCTATGGTAGCGTGCCAGACGGAACCAGTCAGGCCGTGATTCAAAACCTGGCTTTCACCCAAGGTAAAGGTCAACCTACGACCTATGCCCCTGGAACGGGAGAAGCAGTGAATGAACAACTACAGAAAGCACATGTTTCGAACATTCCAGCCTCCACTGCTCCTTATAAGGTAAATTTTAGAATTATCTCCCTTCAACAACAAAAACTATTTCTGCTTTTGTTGGCACCTTAATTCACATCCACACCATCAAATAATCATTAGTGATTGACCGATCAGATGACTAGAACCATCTTTTTTTATTGGGTGGTAAAATAAAATTCCTGTCAACTTGTTGACACAGTTTTATCGGTGAACACTGTGAACTTGTGTTGTTGAAGGGGGACAAATAAGATCTTTCAAAGCATGTGTTGCAAGAATTATATTTCTCAACTTATAAAGGTTATTTTTTTCTTAATGAAAACAGACTTGCATTGTATATTTTATCCCAGTGACATTGAATGATTTTGCAATGATATCTGGGAGTTTAACGTTTTCTGGACTTGTGATTTGATCTTTGATGTTACTGATATTATTTATTGGTTGAGAAAAAGATCAGTAGGTCAAGACCACCAGCAGTACCTATTTAAACTTTCAGTTGTACCAGTACGAAAGGGAAAAGTCTAACATCTGCTACACCTGTACCATCAAATAGCCATTTAAACTAACCTAGATTGCTATTAGATAAGAAAGTGTTGAAGAGTGTAGATGATCATTGCCATACAGGTAAAATCTTATTCTTCTTCATGTCAGGACACATGCACTTTAGTAATTTTGTTATTATAATTTATTTTCTCAATGATATCTCTTCCCCAGTCGCATTAATTTTTGCCATCTATTTCAATGTTAAATCACGAAATTCAACCTTTCATAACTTTTTCCAGAAATCTCGTTAAAAATTTCCAATATGTCATATGAAACTTGGCCAATACTTGGTTTCTGTACAAAAATCCAATATAGCATGACCATGAAAATTTCGAACTAAACAAAATGAAAGTAAACCACTACATTTTATCAACATCCTCTTGACTGTCACTGTACACAAAAGATCGCTATTTTAAGAAATAACCTTCCGCCAATTAATTTTCTCATTTTGTCAGAAATTCTGAAAGAAAATACAATTTCAGACATCAAATTCCAAATCTAGCCTGAAAATTAGTCGGCCACTGTGTCTATGTACCGACTGTGATTGTCAGTCTATGATGTATATAACTATGTTGAATGACATATTAACCATTATTATTCTAGGTATCGAAATCAGACCACAACAGTTTCCGTGATTTAGTTTGGGATTTGATTTATTCTAAAAATATTACAAATGAAATAGAAAAAGTCAGGTAAGAAAATTAAATTTTTGTTGTTGTAAAATTTGATCTGATCTTACTTATTAAAGAAGAGAGTTCGAGATTTATCAAGCAAACAAAAAATGAAATGAATGGAGTTTTATGTCCTACTCTTCTGCACCTTATGGGCTAATGAAGACAGATCGGGCAAAGAGAAGTTAATAATAGCCAAATAGGACTGAATAATAAATTATTCCTAAAACTTATTAAATTGGAGCAAATGTTATGCAAAATGCAAATGAAAAAATTTTGGACACGAAGACAGAGTTACCTATTTAAACCATTTCATTTGCATGTTGTTCTCTCTGATCAAATATACACATTTTTTCAAATTAAATTATGGTTAGCCATGCTCTATAATTCAATTAATTTTAATGGTTATTTTCAGAGTTATTTTCCGATGGTTAGCAACTAAGAATCTAAAGGAAATGAATTTTGATAAAGTACAACCAGGCAGTCCTGAGGAAGTTTTAATGGGTTTAAAAACAGGAAAGACAACATACGCTATGGTGTTTGATACAATGTGCAAGTAAGTAGAACATTGTGTTTACTCAGTAAACTTTACTCACAGGTGTAGAGGGGAATTCGGCCCACTTGATATAGATTCTGGACAGGTGCGACTAAAATTTGGGTAAAATAAAAAAATAATATTCAGGGAATATGAATAATAAATATCGAGCAGTTTCCTACTGTCTTGTGACCAAGGCCAGTGCTTCTATAGGAGAGTATTGATTGTAGTAGCTCTAAAAGATAATCAAGTAGAAAGATAAACATTGTAAATAGTCTATACTGTGGTAAAGAAATATGGATAATGTTAGGTGATTGAGTGGAACTAATTATAAATATATGTTAATATCGTGTCCACTTTGCAATGATCCTGTTTTGCACTCTACAATGATCCTGTTTTGCACTCTGCAATGATCCTGTTTTCCACTATGCAATGATCCTGTTTTGCACTCTGCAATGATCCTGTTTTCCACTATGCAATGATCCTGTTTTGCACTCTGCAATGATCCTGTTTTCCACTCTGCAATGATCCTGTTTTCCACTCTACAATGATCCTGTTTTCCACTCTACAATGATCCTGTTGATATTTTTCTTATCAATGTTTATTCTTATTATTTCAGCTACGCTGGCCTCCATTCCAAGATTATCACTGGATACGCCAAGGGTGCAGACTATAAACCAGGAATGAAGTTCAAACCTGGAACCAACCAACACTCCTGGAATGCTGTCTATATCTACGGAACTTGGTGCTTGATCGATGCTCATTGGGCTGCTCGTAGAATTATTGGAAAACAAGCTCAGACCCAAACATCTGAGGAATTCCATTATCAACTCGACGAATACTTTTTCTTGCCTGACCCTCATCAACTGATCTACACCCACTTCCCAGACGAAGCAAAATGGCAACTCATCGAACAACCAAAAACCTTAGAAGAATTTGAAAACCTTCCACACATGAAACCACAATTTTTCAAATATCATTTAGAATTCGTCACGCATAAAACGTCAGTAATTTACAGTCGTGGTGAAATTAATATCAGACTGCGTTACTATGACCTCAAGTCTGCTGTCACATTTAATTTCACCATCTGCTTCGAAAACGGAGAAGAGGAGTACCGCGGAGTAAAACTAAACAGATTTGGAATGCAGGAAAGCGTTGGAAACATCTCTTCATTCCGTTTACGTCTACCAATCAAAGGATCCTATATCTTATATATCTACGCCAAGGAAGATACACCAGAAAACAAAGATAATGTCTACGCCCAGGTGTGTGAATATAAAATCGTGCAAGAAGAAGCTTTGAATCCTGCCCCAGAAGCTTTCCCACCATGTTCCTATTTGAACTGGGGACCTGGACCTAGCTTCAACAGATATGGCCTCACAACCTACCAACAGACGGCGTGTATTCATACGCGGGAAGGAAAAGCAGAAGTACAAATTAAAATCCCCCACAACATGCAGTTTATGGGCAAGATGAAGAACAACCATTTCAATGATGGAGATTTGGAAGGTTACGTAGTTCACCGTGTTGTTGGAAACACAGCTTTCTTTAACGTCACAGCACCAGGGCGAGGTGAATATGGTTTAGAGATCTACGCCAATGATCCAGTTAAAGAAGGTTCCACGCTATACCACGTAGCACAGTATCTGATCATCTGTAACGAAGATGTCAAAGCCACACCCCTTCCAAAACTTCCCCCTGGATATCTTGGGCCTCAACACAAATTTGCTGAATTCGGCATGGCAACATCCAGTCACCATGATCCCATAATTCATTTGGATACCAACACTGTCACTATCCAGATTCGATCCGAAACTTTGTTACGAGTGACTGGAAACCTATTGGCTGTCCAAGAAGACAACTCTGAAGTTGAACATCCTGAGTTTATTTTCGCCCACACTTTGGGTTCAATGATCACCTTCATCGTCAATCTACCCCACACTGGATTCTACAAACTTCAGTTATACGCCTGCCCAGTAAGCGATGCCAGTCAACAACTTCCTGGTGTTTACAACTACCTTATCAACTGTCGCCAGGTAACCCAAGCCGTATTCCCCTTCCCTAAACAATACGCCCAATGGAAGGAAGGTTGCTTCATGTATGAACCAGGAGTGATCGCTACGACAACTGGACCAAACGGGCAAAAGATTTCCAAAGATCGTTTACCCCCAGAGGTTAACTTCCGACTTATGATTCCTAAAGCTGAAGCCGTTGCCGTAGTAGCAGGAGAAGATTGGACCCAGCTAGATCGTCTTCAAGGAAACGAATGGGGTGGAGTTTTGAAGGCTGATAAATATTATGGAACAAATACTAAAATTACCGTCAACGCTAACTATGGGGCTGACAAGACAAGTTACGCAACCTTGTTGGAATATTGCGTTTAAAAAATTGTTTTTTTATCTGTTCGTTTGTTTGTTTAATTTGTAAATGTAGTATTTTTAACAAATCGTAGTTAAGGAAGTGATAAGAGAAAAGTAAAAAGATGGCTGAAAGTTGTAGTCTGCCGCTATTTTAATTATTGAGAATGAGGCTTGAAAATTCTTAAACCTACTGTTTGATTTCTGCATTTAAATTTATCTAGCACAAGATTTGCCTTTAGCTGACATAATCTATTACCTGAATTAGTATATTATGCCTTTTAATAGTCCCTTTGATAAATCAGTTTTTTCATTATGTAATGATTAAACTGGTGTAATATAGCACTAAGAATATTGATATGGGCCTTTTCCCATATATTACACTGAGATGATTTAATGTCATTTAGAAAGTGAACAATATTTTCGTTATTGGCATAACATGCAGTAAAGTCGACCGGTCTGCTGCCTTCTATTATTGTGGAAGGTCCGTTGGCTTAGTGGTCTAGACGGTTGACATGTATTGCTGGCGATTAGGTGCCTGACTCTGAGATCGCTGGTTCGAAACCCATTTGGTTTTCAGCCAATTTTCAGCACTAGAATCTGTGCTATAACAAGAAAGTGTTATCCCAATAACGAAAATATTCTTATATATTACACTGTTTGATTTCTCTTTCCTCAATTTAAAAAGGCTGAAATATTTTAAGTTTATAAACGTATCATGAATAGTAATTACAAACTTTATATATTCAATAAATTTATATACATTTGATGAATATTTAAAGAATATTTCAAACTAATGAAACTGTTATTATTTAATGATTAAAGATCTGAATAAATTAACATCTCATTAACTCCAGACAAAGAGTTGAATTTATGCTTCTTATATTTTATGCTTCCGCCAAATAACAAATGATTAAGTCTTTCAAATTATACCTGCTTCAATATGTTACCTTCTGATTTCGTTATTGAACTATGACATCAATATTATTGTAGACTAAGTCAGATTTAAGACCATGTTTACAGTTTGGGCTTAAAATATAACTCTACTTATCTTTAAAAGTTTGGTCGTCTTAACCATACAACCTTTCTGATAGAAATTTTTACTCTATGGTTGTGTTTTGAAGGAATTGTTCCTCAGTAGCCTATCCATAACAACCTCATAACACAAACACCAGAGGAAATTACCACAGCAATGCCAAGAGGTTTGGCCAAGGACCAGCTGGTAGAAAGGATCCCTGCCACGGCGGACTTGTGAACCTCAGTTGTTATCCTTGTAAAATATAGTTGTCTTTCTTATCGTTTCTTTTACAATGTTACGAAATTATGAATTCATATCAAGCAATTGACTTGGGGACAAAATATATTTCAACACATCAAACTTTAGTACCTAAGTCTATTCTGTAAGCTTACAGCTGGATGTGAAAGTGAAAGTGGAGAGAGGTCAGAGTTTAAAGGTCAGGTCGTAGAATAATTGTTAAGTGTAGATTATTAGATTTATATTTTAATACTTTTTATTATAGAAAAAAACTTTCAAATTTTTTGCTCTTTTTTTTTTTATTTTTTCAAAACCAAACAGAAATATTTTGTTGCTAAGATATGTTAATTTTGTTTGTTATTGGATTATTAAATTGTTATAAAACCTAAATTAAGAATTTCCTTGATGGAAAAAAGAGCTAAAGATTTGAAAGTTGGCCATTTTGAGAAATGGTGCGTAGAATAGAGATGATTCTAAGATGTATTTGGTATTTCTTTTATTATTATTATTATTATTATAACTTTTTTTTGCAATAAACTGCTTCTATACTATATAGTGTTCTATTATAAGCTAATGAATACAGGCAACGACATGCAGGTCGCAACAAGGGGAATTTTGCCAGGACAGCAGTATAAGCGTACTCTTTCCATTTCTAACTGTCAAGGGACCCTTAACGATCACCTACTGTAGCACACAGGGCCTTGGTTTATTGTCCCATCTGAACAACTAGACACTTTTTCCATGTCAGTCCCTCTGACCCGCACCACTGACAAGAGAAACAGGGCTAAAAAATCTGAAGTTCATCTCAACCTTTGCTGGGATTGAACCCTGAACCCTCAGTTCAGCGAGCAAGTGTCTAACTCACTGAACCATCACAGCTCCTACTCTTTTTATAAGTGGTAGAGATTCATATATATTGCAGTACAACAGCGAACCACTATGGAACGACATTAATGCAAAAAGCAGGTTAAAGATTCTCATCTAAATTCAATTAAAATAGAACAAAATAGCAAATAAATACTTGCCAATTTACCCAGTTTTGTGGAAAATCTAGTTATGTTAACATCTTTCACAAGGTATGATATAAAGGGGGATTCTTAGATTGAAATAAATGAAATAATCAGCAGCCAGAACAGCAAGGGTTAGGATAAATCAAACTTTAAACATTATCAGTGAAATATCTAACGATCTTTAATTGATTTGGGCCGTATTCTCTGTAATCAGAGGAATCCAAAACATTTAAACTGCTAGTATTAGATTTCTACTATAGAAGCACTGGTCAAGGTCACAAGTATAAGGTATCATACTTAGATATTCTACTAAAGAAGGACTTGCCTAGATCACAAGTATATGGTGTTAGAGATACACTCCTATTGAAGGACTGGCCTGGGTCACAAGTATAAGGTGTTATAAGAGATATTATCCTATAGAAGAACTGACCTAGGTCAAAAGTACAAAGTGTTATAAGAGATACTCTCCTAAAGAAGCACTGGCCTAGGTCACAAGTATTAGATTTTATAAGACATACTCTCCTATAGAAACACTGGCCTAGGTCACAAGTACAAGGTGTTATAAGAGATACACTCCTATAGAAGGACTGGCCTGGGTCACAAGTACAAGGTGTTATAAGAGATGCTCTCCTATAGAAGGACTGGTCTAGGTCACAAGTACAAGGTCTTATAAGAATTACTCTCCTATAGAAGGACTGGCCTGGGTCACAAGTACAAGGTGTTATAAGAGATGCTCTCCTATAGAAGGACTGGTCTAGGTCACAAGTACAAGGTCTTATAAGAATTACTCTCCTATAGAAGCACTGGCCTAGGTCACTAGTAGTGACTATGGATTAGGTAAGAAAGAATCAATTTATTAAGAAATTACTGACTTTAAGGCGCCTTTGTTTACTGTCCCATCCGAATGACTAGACACTGTGTCAGTGTCAGTCCCTCCAGCCTATATCACTGACAAGGGGAAACCTGGCTGAAAATCTGAAAATTCATCTCGACCCTTACAGGGATTGAACCCTGGACCTTCAGGTTAGTAAGCAAGAATCTAAATCACTGAGCCACCACAGCTCCCTTTATTGAATAATACAGGGATTGTATTGTATATAGGAATGACATCTGGTAAGTCCAACTGATGAGTATATGCTCACACTACAGGCATTAACCTAGAATGAAAAGTTAAATTTTCAGATCATTCTAAAAGGAAAGAAATAAGCTGACCATTACTGACTTACTATTTCAGTATTCTCTATATATAATAGCAGTGGGAATTGTTTTATAGGCCTATCTTATTTCCTTTTTACACTAACTCCATACATCACAGACTTACAAAATACGGATTTTTCAGATTTCTTGTGAATTGGGAGATTATAATTCATTTTCTCCTCTCTAATACTAAAAGTTCCATTGTAATAATATAGGCCTAATCATTATATTGGAGCAAACTGCTTATTTAACCCTGTGCCAGTGCCTTCTGTTCAATAGTAGGTCTCACTTGTTACCTTTCAGTTTCAACCACCTATATATGAGTATCATCCAACAATTATTTACTGAAGAGGCTGTTAAACCCAAAATAGTTTTCTAAGAACTGAGAAAAGACAGATTTAAAGAATCTGAGAAATGTGGGAATTTTAAAGTGCTAGATGTGTCTGGAGCCTCTTTGAGATATACAATTTTAAAAAAACTTTTTTAGTGAAAATTTTGATGAAATTTTCTCAAAAATACTTCAAAATATCAAAATATTTTCTCGCATAAATACTTCCATGTACTAGAAATGAAAATTGTCGACATTTAAGTCAAAAATTGTGAAAAAATGACTGTTTTTAAATCCCCTTTGCAAACATATAAAATTCATTTTTATCTAAATTTTAGCAAATTTTCAAAAATTTTCTCTCAAAAAAGGTCTAAGAATGTCTGTCTAGGTTGTTGAGGATAAAATAATTTAAAACTTTGCTTTAAAAACATTTTATTTCCCCAAAAAGGTGAAAATTTGGTCAGATTTTGTAGCCGGTTGTGTTATAAGTTATGTCGCCCATTTCCGTGACCTCAATAAACCAATCAGAGTGGAGACAACTTTCCCGCCGTAAATATCCGACTAACAGCCCATACTGAATGCTCTCCGATCGTAAGTGAAATTTTCCCTTTTTTACGCGAATCTGGACCATAATTCATACTATTTATTACTTTTTTACGAACTCTGGAACATAAGGAATGCAGATTTTTCTGTTTAAATGCTGTACTGTCATTTTTTGAAGATTTTGCTTTGTTTTCCTTGAGTTTTTACTCTTGCCGCGTGGAGGCGTCGCAAATCCAAGATGGCTTCCTAAGATTAATTTTTTCCCTTTATTGAACAATTTGGGGACATTTTTATCATCTGATTTTCGATGATTCATCCTTAATAGGCCACATTTTACTCTTGAGTGTTTTCTTTTCTTAAAATGTAATTTTGATAGATGGGTATGATAGAGCAGCTATATAAAATGGAGTATTGTGTACACAATTTTGTCAATTTGTCAAAGTGAAACTTGGTCTTGATATGCTTCAAAGTTAGAACAGGTCAATTTTATTGACAAAAGGCTAACATTTAGTTTAAAATCTCATTTCCTCTAAGCACAGTCTTGCAGTTTTCATCTCTTATTGTCTGCCATTGGAAACAATGCACTTTTTGAGTTCTGAGTTTCAATTTTGATTTTGAAATAGAATCTAGAAAATAGGGCTTTAAATTTAGCCTAGTCTAAACTATCTATAGACACTAAAAGGCCTACAGGACATAGCTTTGAAAGCAATATAGAATTGTCAGATACAAATTGCCAATTTTTAACAACTATAAAATACAAGATTGCAAGGTAGGCATAAGTATAGACGTGTTATACTTTTGAAAATTTTATATTATTATATTAAGATGTAGGAGAACATTGAACTTGGAGGGCCTATTCCATGTATGTCTCGGATGAACCAAAACTTCATATGTCCATTTCTTACATTATAATCTCAGTTATAATTAGTGTTCACATATAATCGATTAATATTATTCAAAGCCGTTTTTTTTTTGCGAATATTCGTATCAGATTATACCATTCTTTGTAAACATCTATGTAGGTGAATCAACCTGTAGGCCTAGGATGAATCAACAGGAATCAATCAGTGTATTAGTATTGGAGTTCAATAGTTTTTAAGAAATAAAAGTTCAGTTTTCTACCCAAAAATATCCATGGATCTATTTTAACCTCATGGCTGGAACTACAAACCGAATTGGTTAGTACAAGATTCGGATGAGAGAAATTGATTAATTTTGATTTTTATGAATTTGATAAAGAATTATTTGAGATAATCCCTGTACCAAGTTTGATTTAGATTTTGTTGAGAAGTCTTTCAGCTTCACATCTCGTTTATATAACTAGTGCTGGATAATCAAAGTATTTAAATTTTGATTAGCTGGTATAAATAGAAACATGTAATTGTCCAATCAGATGAAGAAGGTTCACTTCCGATATCTTTCTTTTATTTTAGTCCTTTTTTTTTTTAGATTTTTTTTATCACTTAGAACTGAAAACATTTTATTCTATTGTTTACCGGCTTTATTGTTCAACTGGAATGTGATTAATAATAATTGTATTTCATAAAATATGCTTTCATAGCGAGTTCTTAACAGTAAAGTTGTAAATCTGTATTCTGTAGAGAAAACAGCAAATTTTACCAGAAGAAAGTTGATTTCTCAATGCAATTTTCTCATTGAAAATATCGTTGATTAATCAAATACAAATCGAATTATGCTGTCGAATAGTAAAAATCACTATTGGTGTTAGCACTAGTTAAATATGTTGAATCTAACACCAGGTATATTGTATTGTATATCAGACCTGTTTCATGTCTGAAAATTGGGTCATTTTTGGGTGAGGGAATCTGTTTGATTCAAATGTTAAATCAACAAACATTTTGTATTTTAGCATGATACAGTTGTAAATATGATTTTGACTTTTTGTAAAGCGAGGACAAATTTTTTTTAGAAATTTAAGAAGTGGTATCGGCCATTTATTTGATCATTGTACCTTATTTAGAAAATCAGAAAATTAGTAATAATAGTAGTGTTACTTAAGTTGACAGCTCACTGTTGAAACTTTAGAATAATCCATATTTAAAATAGTTCTGAAGACCTAACATTTGTTCTAGACGCAAATCAACTACCCCAATTGTTGAATCGCTAATTTCAAATTGTTGTAGATAGAGAAGAGATTATGAACTGTCAACTTACAAAGCCTGGCATGTTTATAAATAAAGGAATAGAAAGCATTGGAAGTAAAATTCAATTATTCTCCACAATAATTTCAAGGCTTGTGACTATGTATGTGCTCTTTCGTTCTAAATTTCGTTCAAATCTGGACTATTTTATTTTAGGGTAAGAAATGGAGAATAATTCGGCAGGAAGTTTAACGAATGGAGATGGGTCGGCTCTGGGTAGCGGTGAGGGTACTGCAGCAAATCTGCCCTCTAGTGGTGTGCATCATCATTTACCTCAGATACCCACAATGGATAAGGGAATAAAGAAGGCGTATAGTAAAGCTAAACAAATGACTGGTAAGTCTGATAACTTAGGTCATACATGGATTTGAAGGCTCTAAAATCGATGGTGAGCAATGAGTAATAATGTCGATTTGCTAAGCTTAATAATGATCCGTTTCTGATACTAAGGTATACTGAACCTGTCCCTTTAAGCCTGAAAATTAATTCACCCCAATATAATATTAGATTCTTTCACTATTTTTACTCCTGTCAGTGATGCAGGTCGGAGGGACTGACCTGAAAAAAAGCGTCTAGTCATTCGGATGAGACGATTAACTGAGGTTCTTGTGCTACAGGCTGTGCACATTGCAGATTTCTCGACAGTTGGAAATTGCAAAAAGAATAAAATGTCATTGTCCAGGCTAAATACCCCTCATTGCACACTGCATTGCCTGTCTTCATTAGCCCATAAGGTGCAGAAGAGTAGGACTCTATTTCACTACATTTCATTTTAACTATTTGTAGGTGCAGGTGATAAAGATAAATCAGAGAATGTAACAGTGACCCATGTGGAAGGTACAGGAGCCGTTTTAAAAATATCAGAGACAGATATGGATGTTGAAATTCTCCTTGACCAAGTTGAAGCAGATGCTGGTGAATCAAAATTAAATGGAGACTCAAAGCCGGAAGAGAAATCCTCAGAGAATAAAGCTGAAGTAAAGACAGAGTTGACTGTTCCTAAGAAACGTGCTCGGAAGACTAAAGATGCTGCTGATAGTTCAGATTATACTCCATCAAAACCAGTCTCAGTTGTTTCCCCTTCTCCTGATAGTCAAGAACAACGTGTTAAAAGAGTTGTCAAGCGAAAAGTACTCAAATCGGAATTCCAAGAAACTGAAAAATCACCAAAAGAATCTAAAGTACAGACGAAAACGTCCCCTGTTGTAGCCTCACCTGAAATAGAGGCTAAGAAACCAGCCAAGTATGTGATGGGTGATATGTTATGGGGAAAGGTCGGGGGTCATCCATGGTGGCCCTGTATGGTGTCTGAATGTCCTTATACATTTCAGTTTACTAAACTCTCTGGTAAGTAAATTTTTTATATATACATTTTGTGCTTAAAAGAATAGCAAAGATCTACATTTTCCATGAAGTGTCCAAGTCTATTGGACATTGCTCAATCATATATTTATCTCCTTATAAATTCTGAAAAAGCCTAAAACAGAAGGTTTTTTTTTTTTTGCGCTTTATAAAAGTAAGGAAAAGCAAGAATTTTTATGTCATTTTCTTTTTGTAGGAAGAGACAAAAATCTAAAAGATTACTTAATGATAAATCTATTGATTATTTTTAAGAAGGATAATGTGGATACCCCAAAGTATTTATCAAATATAATCACTGGCCTTATTTTCAACATACAAAGCAATTATAATATGATTTTAGTGTGATCTTGGAAAATCTAGATATTATATCATCTATGACATAATTTATTGTGAATAAGTTCCCAAGTCCAATATTTTGTTTAATAGAACTATATAACAGTACAATAAGATAAAACTATATAATGTATTATAAGAATTATATAACAATGTATTATTTCAGGTAGTCGAATGACTAGAATGTATCATGTACAATATTTTGGAAATGAAGGTGAGAGAGGTTGGATTACCGAGTCCTCAACCATTCCATTTAAAGGTTTAAAGGAATTTTTGGATCATGCAGATGAGCAGGTTCAATCTGCAACTAAGAAGTTAAAATCTAAAGTTGTACAATCTTTTAAAATACAGCCGACTCGTAAAGGTGCTTGGGACATCGGTGTAGCTCAAGCTACCGAGGCTTTTAACTTTGATAATAAAGAAAGACAAGAGAAATATACCTTCGTGTATGATCTGAAACAAAACTTTACAACGGTGAAATCCAAAGACACTCCTGGAACTCCTCCTAAAAAACGGGGACGAAAGCGAAAAGTAGATAGTGACGAAACATCTCCCTCGTCAGTGGATGAACCGAACACACCGGTGGAGCAGAATTCAAAACGACAGAAGTTAGATTCCAGAGAAGAAGACAAATCAGATGATAGTCTAGTCAAAGCGTTATTTACGCGTCCTAAAACTGTGAAATACGAAGCCTCGTTTGATACGTTTTACAATAAACATGAGGAAAGCGTGTTAGACGAGCATCCTGATTGGTCAGGAGATGAGGTCAAAGAGCATCTCAGTCAACAATGGAGTATTATGACAGATAAACAGAAGGCTAGATATAAAACTAAATTTACGGTAGATTCTGACACACCTAGTTCTCCAGGTATTTATAAGATTTCTATTGAGTTTTAAATAGAGCTGCAATGATTCAACAAAATATTGATGAAATGTGATTCTCTTTTCTTCTACAATGCATCATGTTGAAAAGATATAATCACGATGCATTGGCACAATTCTGCCTCAACTTTGCAAAGAGAGTTGCATTATTTATTAACTCCCTTGATTGGCAAAAGACACAAATCTTTGCAGTCCTAGTTCCGAATATTTGTAGAATAGAGTTCTAACGAAAGGTAGAAAGAGAGAAACAATCAATTATAAAAGGATTGCAACTTAAACTTATAGCTGGTTCTTGACTAAACATCTTTTTTATATCATCCATGCCACTAACTTAACAATATTATAGGAACACAAGACCAAAGTTTTAAGAGGTTTTCTGTATTCAATCACTAATAAAGATCTTCCCTAACTGTTGCTTTTTGACTGAACCTGTTGATCTTTCCCTGATTATCCAGACACACTAACAGTTATATTGACTGGAACCGACCAAGAGTATAACCCATGACCCTGATTAAGGTAACTCCATCATAAAGTATAGTTATATATTGTAGGTAAAAGATCTCCAAGAGTTAGTAAACCATCCATTAAGAAATTAGAAGCTGATGAAGATAAAAAAGGCCAACAGAATGTAGCCCCTAAATCTACAGGCACTAGAAAGGTAGGTTTATTTATCTGGCTTGGGGAAATTAGGTGGAGTTGATTTTAGTGCTAGGACATTCTAGGGTCTTATCTTATAACACTGTTTCGCGGTTGTTTAAGATTTTAGATCATTTTGGAGAACACAGGGCTAGGTTCTTATTGAGCAGTTATGCTCTTAAAAAATAAACTGGCACTGAATGAATTTTATGCTTCTTATTGAGCTGTATGTTATTTTGTTCTATTTATATATTCTTCTGTATTTCAGTCACGTAGACAAAGTGACATGAAGTCTGACAGTGAAGATACAGAAGTTGCCATGGAAACTGATTCTGTTGAGGCACCAGCCCCAACGGTAAGTGTGATGATTTTATTTTAGAATTCTTGTTATGTTACCATCTACCCACCATTGAACCAGAACCCTCTGTGAACTATTGTTTAACAAAGCATAGAATCTAAAGTTCAATTCTGTATTTTTATACGCCCACATGAAATGGGGGGCGTATATTGTCGTCACCCACATCCGTCCGTCCGTCCACAATTGCTCGTAAACACTCTACACGGTGTAATTCTTGACGGATTTAGATGAAACTTAATATGAGTGTTTATGATCACGCAAGGATGAACCCTATTGAAAATCAGCGAAATCGGAAAAAAATTAGTATGAGTTCGTGCCCTTGTTCTTGAATGGCTCGTAAACACTCTACAACGTGCAATTCTTTACCGATTTTGATGAAACTTGGTGTGAGAGTATGTTATAACTCAAGGATAAACCCTTTCGAAAATCAGCGAAATCGAAAAACATTTAGTATGAGTTATTGCTCTTGTTCTTGAAAACGCGTTCAATTTTAGCTTGTAAACATTCTTGAGAGAACAATTTTTAATGGATTTTAATGAAACTTGGCCTGAGTATTTGTTATCACCCAAGGATGAAGCCTATTGAAAACCAGTCAAATCGAAAAAAAATTAATATCAGTTATTGCCCTTGTTTTTGAAAACGCGTTCAATTTTTAGCTTGTAAACACTCTACAAAGCACAGTTATTGACCGATTTTGACGAAACTTGCTGAAATTGTTTTATATCACCCAAGAATGAACCCTTTTGAAAATAGCATATATCGAAATATATTTAATAGGAATTATTGCCTTTGTTCTATAAAATGTGTTGGATTTTTGCCTTGTAAACACTCTACAAGTCACAATTCTTGAGCGATTTTGACATAACTTGGCATGAGTATTTGTAATCACCTAAGGATGAACCCTATTGAAATTCAGTTAAATCGAAAAATATTTAGTATCAGTTATTGCCCTTTTGTTTGTAAACACTCTAGAAAGAACTATTCTTAATGGATTTTGATTAACTTTGGCTTGAGTATTTGTTTTTACCCAAGGATGAACCTTATTGAAAATCAAATAAATCGAAATATATTTAGTGTCAGTTATTGCCCTTGTGTTTGAAAACAGGTTTAACTTTTTAATAAATACTCTAGAAGGTACAATTCATGACCAATGTTGACAAAACTCACTGAAATTGTTGGATATCGCAAGGGATGAGCCTAATTGAAAATTAAAATTATCAAAATATATCTAATATGAATTATTGCCCTTGTTCTTTTAAACACGTTCGATTTTTGTCTCGTAAACACTCTACACGGCACAATTCTTGATGGATTTCGATGAAACTTGGTGTGAGAGTGTGTTATAACTCAAGGATGAACCCTATTGAAAAGCGAAATGGAAATTTTTTTTAGTATGAGTTACTGCCCTTGTTCTTGAAAACACATTCAATTTTAGCTTGTAAACACTCTAGAAAGAACTATTCTTAATGGATTTTGATTAACTTTGGCTTGAGTATTTGTTTTTACCCAAGGATGAACCCTATTATAAATCAAATAAATAGAAATATATTTAGTGTCAGTTATAGCCCTTGTTCTTGAAAACGCGTTCAATTTTAGCTTGTATACACTCTAGAAAGAACAATTTTTAATGGATTTTGATGTAACTTGGCTGGAGTATTTGTTGTCTCCCAAGGATGAACTCTATTGAAAATCGAAAAATATTTAGTACAAGTTATTGCCCTTGTTTTTGAAAACGCGTTCAATTTAACTCGTAAACACTCTAGAAAGAACAATTTTGAATGGATTTTGATGAAGCTTGGCTTTAGTATTTGTTTTCTCACAAGGATAAACCCTATTGAAAATCAGATAAATCGAAAAATATTTAGTGTCAGTTATTGGGCCTGTTTTCAAAATCGCTTTCAACTTTTGGCTTGTGAACACTCTAAACATTCATTTTTGACAAAACTCGCTGAAATTGTTTAATATCAACCAAGAATGAGCCTTATTAAGAATTAAAAATATCAAAATATTATTAAGGGTGAACCCTATTGCAAATCATAAAAATACCGAAAAATATTTAATGAGTTGAGTTAGGTACAATTCTTGACAGTTTTTAATGAAACTAGAGACCCTAGAAAAAAATATATGGTGGAAGGTTGAATATTTCATTCCACTTTTGTAACCTTAATGAAAAGTTTTTATTTGAAATAAATGCTGCCAGTGGGCGTATATTACCTTGCCTGGCAAGCTATCTTTTCTTCTTCATATAATCCATTATATTTGCCCCAGTGGTCTGCATATTGAACAAGATCATGTCCTTGTGTATTGGACCTAATTCTGACCCATGTAAAATAAAGAATCTATATTTGTCTATATGGACTGAATGTTAGACCATGTCCTTGTGTATTGGACCCATGTAAAATAAAAGGTTTATTATCATTATTATTATTATTAGTTTGTTCCAATAAAATACCAGGTGTGCTGTTTAAATAATGTATAAGAGTTAACTGCATACTTATCTGAAATTATTCCTGTTTAAAGAATTGTGGAGTAACAACATCTTGATTTCATTCGCAGGTTGAAGAACCAGAAAAGCCACAAAAACAGAAAAAATCAGAAAAGAAAGACACCTCAAAACCTCCAAAGGAAATCACAAAACCGCCAAAATCTAAATCTCGAAGGTCTGAATCAGTAAGTTCGACAACGATGCCAGAGGATGCCACTGAAGAAACCGAATCTTCTGTACCAGAAGGAAAAGAAAAGAAAAAATCGCGGAAATCTAAAAGTTTATTATCAGTTCCAAGCAACCACGATTCGGATTCAGGATCTGAGAAGTCTGAGCCCAGGGTACGTGACTTTACTACTCTTTTCTCAAGGCTGCTGGTAGAGAGACAGGAGACCATCCTTGCATATAACTTGATATTGGTACAACCAAGTTGGTTATTCAATTATATATAACTTGTCACAATTACAGTTATTGGATAAAGAATCAATTTTCAATCTAGTTATATCAGTTGTTCAAATAACAGTATTAAAAATTTGTCCCTTGTTGTCACGGCTTGTTTTGAGCTTAGACTTGATATCTAGTTATATAAACCTATTATTCGGGGAAAAAAACTGCATTTTCAGAAATACAGGAAATTAATTTGTTACAAAACCTAACTGCAGATGATCAGATAACTGGAACACTAATATCATCTGAAGTTAAATGTCAATTTTAACAAGTCCCCTGTACTGGTTCAACTTTTATCTCATTGTTTTTGTTTGTTTTTTATTTCTAAATTTCTAAAGGTATGTACATGAAAATTGGTAAAATATTAAATTGATTGTTAAAATCACAGCAAATCATTTGTCCCTTTTTGTCAGAATGAAATATTTAATAAAAATTTGTAGCAAGTGACTAATTAAACAATATTATAATTACAGAATGACCTGAAATCACGAGTTTTACAGAGTACAATAAAATCTGGTGATGGGGAATACGAACTAGATATATTTAAACTTCACGCTACTAGTAATGCTAAACGTGAAAATATCTGTGTTATTTGTGAACAACCAGGACAATTATTAGAATGTCAAGGTGCGTGTCAAGGTCATTTCCATGCCAGCTGTTTAAAAGTCTCGGACTATCAGGAATCGGAGTTTAAATGTAATGAATGTGAATCAGGTAAGAATAATTTTATTCTAATTTTTCATGTTAAAGGGATTGTAAAGTGATTTTTTATACGGCCACATTATAATGTGGTTTTATATAGTCATTACCCCTGTTTGTGTGCCGTCATCTGACTTAGTTAAAACTCATCAAATTATTTTGTGAACTCTACAAAATTTTCATCCAATTTATATGAAATTAGGTGTGATCATGTATACTGATGAGATCTTGGATTAGAGCCAAATTTTGGCTCTTTTAGACATATGATGTTGGATTTTCAACCTGTGTAACTGTCAAAATAAAAAAAATACTGTACAGTAGATGAATCTTGCTAGGCAACCACTTGTTTTCTAACATATAACAGACATTGATTAACACTATTCAATTTTTCAATCAGTTTTTGTGTTTATAACATCTGTAAAGGTCTGGAGATATTATCTGCTTTATTAGGCCGTCTAAAAAAAAATCTATGGTTCTCAGATACTTTTGATGGGGAAAGTGGGGAGGGAGGCAGGTATTTTTTTTTTATATTTTCTATTGAAAATTTTTGGTCAGGGAGGCCTTTTTTTATTTTCCCTTCAAGTATTAACGCTGCAGCTCACGAGTAGAGTCGCCATTTTGTTTTGTACCGAAATAAGAGTTATCTCCCGTTATAAAGGGAGTTAATTTCAAAACAATCCTTCAGACCACAGACATTGAATATTTCTGAAAATTAACCATTTTTATGCATGCGCATTTTTTCTATTTTCTTTTTTCTAAGGGACGAAAAAATTGAGCATGCGGCTGTATTTTGAGGGGAGTGGCGGTATCTGAGAACCAATTATATTTTTTTAGATGGCCTTAATGTGTCTACATTAATAGTCTGGTTTGACTTTGGGAGTAAAGGTTGTAACTATGTATTGATGACAAAGTTACAAATTCCCAGGCACAGTAGATTTAAGTTGAACAGGGCTATTGATTTATTTTTTTCCCAACCGAACATTTTTTAAACAATGTTTTGTTGAAGTCAAAAATATGCTCAAAAGTGTCCAATGTACTATTCAACTAGTATCCAATTGTTAAATGTATTTCAATGCCATGAATGTTTAGTTATATTCATCATAATTGGGACTTTAATTTTCTGAACATACTGTCATACATCACATCACAATAACAAAACAATCTGATCAAATATCTACAGTTAGTTAATATTTGTGTCCATTTTACAAATGTCGATTTTAAGATAATTTTCACCGCCGTTGTACTTCTTGCCACTACCTGTCTATGTTTTTACCTGTTTGGTTATAAAATAAACTCCACTGTGTATTGTAGGTAATCATACATGTTTTGGTTGTAAAGAAGCCAGTCCTGAAACCAGGAAATGTTCTGTATCATCCTGTGGTAAATTCTATCACGAATCATGTTTTAAGAAATATCCACAGTCACGTATTGAAGGCAAATCATATTTTTGTCCTCTTCATACTTGTGCTACATGCGCTGCAGATAATCCGAAAAATCCTAAAGCCACCAAAGGTATGTTGAAAAATTTAAATAATCTCTTTTTGTACACTTCTTTAGAGAATGCTGAAACAAATTAGAGTTAAGGAAATAGGCCCTCTCTATTGTGGCATTTGAATGACTTCATTATTTTTCTATATCAGCATTTTCATTTGCATTTCTGACAAGGAAACATGGTGGAAAATCCTATTATTTTAATCCATACCAGGATTACTCCCTTGACCATCAGTTTACCTAGCTACAGTCTAATTTGTTCAGTCACAGGTGTTCATCATTCATGAGTTGTAAGAACGAAACTAGGTGGATCAAAAAACAGGACTCTCCAGGTTAATACAAACAGCAGTTATTTTGGACTAATAGCTTGGATTTGTAATGGAAAAAACAGCTTTTGAAAAGTAAGAAGACTGTAATAATGCAAGAACTTGTCAAGAACTCATCGAATATTTTGCCATCATTACAGGTCGTTTATTGAGATGTGTACGGTGTCCTGTAGCCTATCATGCTGGTGATTATTGTATAGCAGCTGGAGCCATCAATCTAGCAGGAAACCATATTGTCTGTAGTAAACATTTCCAACCTAATAAAACTCAGAGACATCATGCTCATGTAAATGTTAGCTGGTGTTTCCAATGTAGTAAAGGTAGGTATATTGTTCTAATATCAAGAAATAGATAAGGGTGCTATAGTAAAGTGATACTTAGAATGGACAAATGAATTTTAAATTGGTCATTATGATAATATATTTGTAAGGTTATAGATTACAAAAGTAAAATATTAACATATTTGAACATTACTAGCTCCATGGACTCTTGAGTGACATCACATATTTCAGGGGGGCAGTAGCATGCTCTGTCTCTGGTTTGATTTTAAGGGTATATAGCTTGTGAAATAACAAAATGAAATGAATGGAGTTTTACGTCCTACTCTACTGGACCTAATTGGTTAATGAAGACGGGATAGCTTGTCAAAAATAAACAAAATTATATTTTTGAAATTTACTATCTATTTCAGGAGGTACGTTATTATGCTGTGAATCTTGTCCTGCAGCCTACCATCCTGAATGTTTAAAGTTATCTTTCCCTGAAGGTAGTTGGTACTGTCAGGATTGTTCCAGTGGTAAAAAACCTTTATATGGGGACTTAATCTGGATCAAAATAGGCAACTATAGGTAAGTTATACTTGTATACCGGAGTCCTTGGATGTTAAAATGATAAGACTGGTTAGTAAAATCAAATCTTAAGATTATCCTCATATATCTTGATGGACTCATTAATGCTTCAACTTTGTAAAATATGACAATGGCCACTAAAAAATTGATCGGGAGGATTTTCAGGACCATTCACTGCCAACATTTCATCCCGAGGAATTGTGTGAGATTGAATATTGCCAGGCTAGATGTATTTTTAAGTGGAGTGAGTATAGTCGCTTTGTTTGCAAATTATCGACATTCACAATCTTCTTGGCAATTAGTAAGCTTATATTTATACAATCCTTTAATTTATTATTTATAAGTAATATATCTAATGAAATATAAATAAACCTGGAATTTATGATTCAGATGGTGGCCAGGAGAGATTTGTCATCCCAGAAACGTCCCTTTAAACATTCAGGAGAAAACACATCAAGTTGGAGAATTTCCTGTCCGATTTTTTGGTTCACATGATTTTTACTGGACACATCAAGGAAGGTAAGTGGATATTAAGAATTTGAAAAAAAAGATTAAATAAATAGTTTCATGTCCTGCTCTTTTGCACCTAAAAAGTTAAGAGATGAGCAACGCCATGCAGTGTGCAAGGAGGAAATTTTGTCATCACAGTGGCATAAGCCTACTTTCTTTTGCGATTTCTAATTGTCTTGGAATCTTAAACGTGCACTTACTGTAGTACGCAGGGCCTCAGTTTATTGTCTTATCCAAACCACTAGATGCTTTTACTATGAAAATCTAGTAATAGGCCTGTTTTCAAATCACAATTAAACTCTATATTATAATATTTTCAGAGTGTTTCTATTCCAAGAAGGAGATAAAGGAAGTCGAGATCAGAGTGAGGCTAAAGGACTCGCTAAAATATTTGGAAAAGGTATGTCACAAATGTTTTTGGGAAGGCATTGTAAATATGTTGAAATTAATTAAAATGAATCAGCTATTCCAAGAATAAATAATATGTTGATAGAAATATAATGTGAAATTAAAGTACCTGTATTTAAGTCTGAAATTTGTATATATTGATTATGTTAATTTTTCAAATTATTTTGTTATGTCCTAATAAATATTAAGGGTGCTAAGACTCCAACAATATGAGTTTAAAGTAACAGTATATAAGCTTGAGATTTGTATGTATGTTTATGTTTCAACTTCAGGTGTTATAGAGGCTACAGAAGCATTTAAAATCTGGCAGGCAGCTAAAGCTAATAAAGAACAACTAGAGAAAGAAAATAATTCTAAAAAACCAGCACCTTTTAAATTTGTTAAGGTAAGATTACTGAAGCAGTGAGATTTAATTCTGAATTGTGATAAGGTGAACTGTCAACCCAACAATATATCACAATGTGTATCACAATACAGAGGGAGATATCGTAATTTATCGCAATACGATTTCCAGCTGGCATAAGCAGCCCTTCTATGAATTCTGGGGATAGCAAATTCAAAGTAGAGTAATACGCCCAATAAGATTATAAGATTGCTGATACTAAGCATTGTTAATATTATTCTGATTGACAGGAAAATGCAGCGTGAATTTCTGCTATCAATTGCTGGCAACTTGATCTTCTAAGATTAAAATGGAAACTGATCAAAATATCAATTGTTTTAATTAGATAAGACCAAATAGGAGCAAATAACTTTAATTTGACACAAAATTAACAATTGACTGTATAGATCTAGCCAACAGAAAATAAAAAAAATATTTTGTTAGATAAAACCTGTTTAATTAAACCTTAATTAATAAACATTGATAATTTCAGACTAATATACCAATAGGTAATGTACAGATTAACAAAGCTGATTTATCAGAGATTCCTAGATGTGAATGTAAACCTGACCAAGATAATCCCTGTAGTAACGACTCAGACTGTTTAAATCGTATGTTAATGTACGAATGTCATCCACAAACCTGTCCAGCGGCTGAGAAATGTCAGAATCAGCGTTTTACTAAACGGGAATACCCTAACTCGGAGGCCCTGAAAACACCTAGTAGAGGCTGGGGACTTTATACTAAAGCTGATGTCAAAAAGGTAAGTTATATGATAATACTATCTCTTAGAATGAATAAAACATTGAACTTGGCCAAAATGAATCTTTGTTCAACCTTGGGCTTACCTGGGGCTTTATTTTTAACAACTTAACTTAGAAAATAGAGTAATCTGATTGAATATTAAAACCCAAATTTAAAATCAATTTTAGTGATTTGATCAATCAGATGGCTAAAAAACTAAAATCCTATTAGTTAAGTTTTCAAGAATAAGGGGCCCTGGTATTGAAACAATGTGATAGAATCCCACTATAATCTAATAGATGTACAAAACTCTTATAAAACCTTAAACTTGGTCATTTTGAAACACTTGGTCCAATAAAGTACGGAAAAAACCTTTAATGAAAATTAGTTTCAAATCTACCTGAGCTGTGGTTGGTTTAGGCTGTGCACATAAAAACTAATTCCTATAGTCTCCCCTCATTGCTCACTGTCTAATGTAAATGAATGTTTAACAGGGCCAGTTTGTAAATGAGTATGTAGGAGATCTAGTAGATGAAGATGAATGTAGAAGAAGAATCAAACAGGCCCATGAAGATAATATCACTAATTTCTATATGTTAACTCTGGATAAAAACAGGTTGGTAGTTCTTCTTTATTTCATTTTTTATTTTTATTTTATTGGTCTCATTAGCATCATTATTGTGTCACTCAATTCATCATGTGACAACTTAGTAAATGACAAATTCATTTATGTATGTTTGTGGCATCATCTATTTTGTTGCCACACCAATAATGCAAATAAGACCAACGTTAAATTCTCCTATTTATAGCCAGATATTTCTTTTAATGCAGATCTCATTATTTGAACTATTATGACCCTGAGCAAGTGCCTCTCTGATAAATGGTAACTTGCTATTTTTTAAACATCCTAACCACTAAGTGAGTGAAATGGAAACAGCATTCTTCCATCTAAAGATATTGTAACTCTTCTAAATCCTCTAGCTTCTTTCACATGACCACTTCGCTACACTGATTTAACTTCCTTTAAGCTTTCAAACTGTTACTATTTTCTGTTTATAGAGTAATAGATGCAGGACCTAAAGGAAATTTATCAAGGTTTATGAATCATTCGTGTCAACCCAACTGTGAAACACAGAAATGGATGGTAAATGGTGATGTAAGAGTGGGTTTGTTTGCTCTCAATGATATTCCAGCAGGTAAATTTGCATAGTAATTTCTATTTTGGCAAAAACTGTGTTTGTATTGATTGGACATTCAGGGGTGTCATTTTGATATATGGTTTAAAATTCTGCCTTGATGCACAAAAATTGAACAATTATTAGAACCATTGTAAGCAGATAAAGTTTAATTATTTCTAATTGTGTACACGTGTAAACTTGAGTAAATTTTCTCATGAAACACCATTGTATCTCACCAGGTTCTGAACTAACCTTCAACTATAACCTAGAATGTCTGGGAAATGAAAAAACAGTGTGTGCTTGTGGAGCTTCTAATTGTAGTGGATTTTTAGGGGTAAGACCGAAGGTAAGCTTTGAACAAAGACTTTTTTTATTCACCTTCATGAATATGTTGAAGTATATTGTCGTCACCCCTGTCCATCGGTCTGTCAACATTTGTTGTAGACACTATAGAAGCTACAATTTTCAATGGATTTTGATGAAACTTGGTGTGAGCAATTGTTAAGACGGTGGTCACGTAAAGTTATCTTTTTGTCTCCCATTTAAATATCAAGATTGTGAGGCCAAAAGTAGCTGTTTTATCGATTACTTATTTATGGCGAATGGGACTTAATAAATCTCTCACAGGATTATTTAAATTGTATTTCAGTCGGCAGCAGCTATGGCTAATGCTAATAGAATGAAAGATAGTAAGAAAAGGAAACGTAAGAAGAAGATAGATATAAAGAAAGAACATGATGATGATTGTTTTCGATGTGAGGAAGGAGGGGAGCTAGTGATGTGTGACCATAATACCTGTCCTAAAGTTTACCATCTACAGTGTTTAAATCTAACTAAACCTCCTACAGGTAAACACTTATAACTGTATAGATAGACTTCATAGTAAGACAGACACTTAATTACTGTATAGATAGACTTCATAGTATGGCAGACACTTAATTACTGTATAGTTAGACTTCATAGTAAGACAGACACTTAGTTACTGTATAGATAAACTTCATAGTATGACAGACACTTAATTACTGTATAGCTTGTCTTCATAGTATGGCAGACACTTAATTACTGTATAGATAGACTTCATAGTATGGCAGACACTTAATTACTGTATAGATAGACTTCATAGTATGGCAGACACTTAATTACTGTATAGATAGACTTCATAGTATGGCAGACACTTAATTACTGTATAGATAGACTTCATAGTATGGCAGACACTTAATTATGGTATAGATTGTCTTCATAGTATGGCAGACACTTAATTACTGTATAGATAGACTTCATAGTATGACAGACACTTAATTACTGTATAGATAGACTTCATAGTATGACAGACACTTAGTTACTGTATAGATAAACTTCATAGTATGGCAGACACTTAGTTACTGTATAGATAGACTTCATAGTATGACAGACACTTAGTTACTGTATAGATAGACTTCATAGTATGACAGACACTTAATTACTGTATAGATAGACTTCATAGTATGACAGACACTTAGTTACTGTATAGATAGACTTCATAGTATGACAGACACTTAGTTACTGTATAGATAGACTTCATAGTATGACAGACACTTAGTTACTGTATAGATAGACTTCATAGTATGGCAGACACTTATAACTGTATAGATAAACTTCATAGTATGGCAGACACTTAATTACTGTATAGATAGACCTTCATAGTATGGCAGACACTTAATTACTGTATAGATAGACTTCATAGTATGGTAAACACTTAGTTACTGTATAGATAGACTTCATAGTATGGCAGACACTTATAACTGTATAGATAAACTTCATAGTATGGCAGACACTTAGTTACTGTATAGATAGACTTCATAGTATGGCAGACATTTAAAGTTACTGTATAGATAGACTTCATAGTTTGCAGACACTTAATTACTGTATAGATAGACTTCATAGTATGGCAGACACTTAATTACTGTATAGATAGACTTCATAGTATGACAGACACTTAATTACTGTATAGATAGACTTCATAGTATGGCAGACACTTATTACTGTATAGATAGACTTCATAGTATGGCAGACACTTAATTACTGTATAGATAGACTTCATAGTATGACAGACACTTAATTACTGTATAGATAGACTTCATAGTATGACAGACACTTAATTACTGTATAGATAGACTTCATAGTATGACAGACACTTAATTTGAGATTTCTGCATGTTCATGATTCATAAAATCTTCAGTACATGTTACTTGTCTTCAAATCATCCATTGTATTGCCCCAATAGACTCAATGATAGTTTGAACCATGTCCTTGTCTATTGTATTATATTCTGACACATGTAAAATAAAGTTCTAAGTTTGTCTCTCAAATCTAAGTAATTATTGAAAAATGCATAATCAATTTATAAAGCTTTAATTAATAATCAATTGCATTTTAAGGATAAATACAAAGATTCTGATATGTTATTTATGGTAGTAGGTATATCTATTGATAAATATATACTGTTATTGGCCAAGTTTAAAACTTTATAAAATTTTATGTTCATTTTAAGATACAGAATTCCTTGAAATAGTCAATCTAGAAAGATAATGAGTATGTAATATTTGTATATTTTGTAGGTAAATGGTTATGTCCCTGGCACCATTGTGATGATTGTGGTAAAGCTGCTGTTAAACGATGTTCTAAATGTCCCAATTCCTATTGTTCTAAACATATCAAAGGAAATATATTCGATGTGGAAGGAACATTGTATTGTCATGACCACGACAATATCTTATCTACCTTTGCTCCCTCTAAAATTAAAACACCCAGTGGTAAAATGAAAGAGGAGCTAAGCAGTAACGAATCCAGTAAAGCGTCGACTCCGCAATCGGATATATTGGAGGATAACGAAGAGACTGAAGATGTTGTCAAGGAAGAAGGAGTTGTAGATAATAATGATAATAATAATAAAAGTTCTAATGGAAATGTTGAACTCGACACCAGTGCCAAGGCTATCAATTTTAAAACTGTGAAAAAAATCTTGACGTCTGCTATAAAATCGGAGGAGAAGAATAATTCTAATTTAGGAAGTCAGTCTCCATCAACAGACGCGTTTTTTCCTAAGAATTCTGAAAATTTATCTAATAAGAATCTATCTACCTCTAAAATAGAACCTCGTGCTGGAAATCGTAGCCCAGCATTAAATAAATCGTCACCGAAGGTTGAACCAGCTGCATTCCGTCAGAGAGGACGACCATGTAAAACCAAAGCAAAGATGATTGCCAACATGAAACAAGGGGCAGCTAGAATGATGGAAAATAAACCTATGACACCACCTCAGAATTTACCCATTGAGGAACTGAAAGTAGCACCCATGTTTGACGATTCTGATGAAGGTGAAACTGATCTAGTGATTGATATACCTCAATTTTAGGGAGGTTTGCGTTACAGAATCCTGTTATATTTAGAATGATATCAATCTACTGTGAGCCACCTAGTCTCCCTATGGACGAAGAGGCATTAGAATTGGACTGGACTGTATTTTAGTAAGGATTACGTTTTTAAAATCTCTGAATAGTTTGAAGGGATTAGATTGTCACACCCCAGTTTAACAAGGATTGGCAATTCCCCTCTGTGGATACGAAAGTTAAATTCAGGGTTTATACGGGCTTTAATTTCAAGTTGCTATGGGAATGACTTTAAAAGACTTAAACAGATTGAAAAAAAATCTGTGTGAAATAACAGTGTCTGCTGAGGATTTGAAAATTATGCAAGGGCGGGAAAAAACCCAAGCCATATGAAGGTTTAAATATGTGTAAAAATTGTTTATTTTGCAATTTGCTGAAGTGCTTTTAGTTTGACCATGGTGAACATAAACTGTATTTTTATGCCCTATTATGTGACACCAACTAGGCATGAAAAATAGTGACTGAGAAAATATTTTTCAGAATATTCAAGAATCTCCATATTGTAGAAAGTCTAAGAATCATTAACTTATATGGTTTCCGTATATAAACTGTAAATAATTCATATTTTATGTAAATTTCTCTCAGTTTTAAGACTATAATGTCTATAATACATGTACAAATTATATGGAATTCTTGGACATTGATATGGCATGTATTTAATGTTTTAAAACCATGCATCTGTAGGGTAATATTGAATTCTGTGCATGGTGTCTTGACATGACTTCAGTTGACCTCAAATCTTAAATTACATTTCCATACAATGATCATTTTCATTCGGAGTAAGAAGGAATTTATGATTGAAATATATTGTTAGAAGTTGTCCTATTTGACTGGATCTCTTATCAATTACAATATTACAATTCAGTGATAGTGTGATTTGATTGGTCAATCATTCTTATCAATATTCATGAAATTAATCTGTCGACATCGTCAATTTCATTTCATGCTTTTGAATTCAAACATTAGTGTATATTTTGTACAGATAGATATAAAAATTAGACAGCATTTCATATGCATAAATAGGGCCAAAATACATTAAAACTCTATACATGGTCCTTCAGTTGACCCATTCCTCTCATAACAGACCGTTTTTATTAACAGACCGTTTTTGAATTTCTCTTGAGTGGTCTCTGAATACCAGTCATACTGTTATATATAATGCTACTTGATATTGGTGGTTAAAAATGACTTCTACTGGATCACTTAAACTTGATAGCAGAATAATTTTACTTTTCTAATTTAAATAACTCTTTAACTGTTCCAAACCTAAAATATGACTGTTTATTAGGAACTTGTATCAGTGGGGGCTATCAGTTCTAAGATATACTGTATAAAACCTGTCATGTATGTAGTTCCAATAATTCCATTTTAGAAAGTTATTTTATATTTTAAACCTTTCTGTTACACCATTGTAAATAGAACAGTGTTTATCTAGAGTAAATTGATGGAGTTACATTTTCTACAGAATTAAAAAAAATAGACCATATATTGCTCTTGTTTAATTATTGGACCTGGCCCCCTATTCTCGAAACAATCTATGTGCTAGGTCGTCCTGAGATCTTCTCTTCTAATACTGTTTCTAAGATGTCCTACCCCTAAGATTGTTTCTAGATTATGGTACCAGGTCTTACTTATTGTATATTATGTGGGCTTTTGATATAATCACCAGTTTGTTTTCATTTCGTTTCTCCTTGGTAAAGCAACTGTTTATAAGACTAGCTTCCAGTTCAGGAAACAGTATAGATGTATGAATCATGTGCTACTGACAATGGACTTCACCCTGTAGGTCAACTAGGGGCAGTAAGTAATCATGAATTCTGCACCTAATGGGCTAATGAAATACAGGCAACCTATGAGGTGCAATGAAGGAAATTTTGCCAGGACAGCAGCATAAACCTATTCTTTTTGCGATTGTCAAGGGATCTTTAACATAACACAGGGCCTTGGTTTTTCTGTTCCTTCGACCTTTGAACCCTACACCCTCAGGTTAGTGAGCAAGAGTCTAACTTCCTGAGGCACTGTGGCTCCTAATGGAGGTGTAAGTATAGCATTTAGTTCAGGTTTAACCAAACACATTTAAACAAGAAACAACTAGTAAATCCTTATATTATTGAGATTTAATTTGTAATAAATTTATTAACAATAACAATAAATAAAACTGACTCTCAAATATTTTGCTGGAATATTGGAGTAACAGTAATATATCTTCACAATTTCAAGCTATAACAATCTTCTTTATTATAACTGAACTGTAATAACCATAGACTTTTTGTCTCACAGAATGCAGAGATATGATTGGATTGCACGTAAACAAATTCAGCCAATCAGAACCCTGGACTTAAAGCCTGCTGAGAGCTCTTATTGGCTAGCATACAATAAAAACGCCTCATTTACTAACTTGGTAAATGATGATATAAGAAAGGTTGCTATTGCAGTCCAGGTATAAGTATGAAGTTTGTAATAATTTAACATAAAGACATAGTATTAATAGTATAGACTCAAATGGTGTTTAGCACTTACAATACCCAATTATAAACCTTAACCACTTAAAACCCAATAGCGGGGCATTAGATGTTTGAGAAGTGTAAGCACACCATGCCACAGTTTTTAATAAAATAGAATTTACAGGCATGCTTAATACAATGATTAGAATTCACTCCTAGATAACCAACTGTTGTTCAATTAGCTATTGTTAGATACACAATCCTTTCTCAGAACATTTCACTATTCTGCAATATCAGTCGAAGCTTAAAGCAGATAGTCATCTTCAACCAAACCAACATTTAACTTGAACTACACTGAGCAATCTCCCATTAACAAAATGTTCCAAACACAACAGTGACTGCATCAATCATCAAGATGGCCACACTCTCTTTTTCACGATATATAACACAGTGGCAAAGAAAAAGACTAGAGCTAGAAAGATCAGAAGTTTGTCTGTTAAATCACGTCTATCATATTTAGTTAACAATCTATGTGATGTCTGTATGTGACCTCCCATGGCCTGAAATTCATCGTGGGTATCGGACACTGTTTTAGACGAAGAAACTGAAATTTAAAAAAAAAAAATAAAGAGTCCTTCTTATATAGAATAGTTATTAATGGGTCAAAGCCATATTGCACAAATACATAAGTAGCCATGATGCTTTGCCTTAACTTCATGAGCAGGGACCTCTCAAAACCTTACCTATGATAAAATCCAAATAGAGAGAAATACAGGAAATTTTTTTTTAATACATTTAATGTTCACATGACAATAATTTTTAGAAATAACTTTAAACCTATGCCAGTGCTGTTTTTGAGAGTGACTAGTCACCAATAGCAACTAAATAGGATGATAAAACTAATCAAATGACTGTAACACTAAATGATCAGTTTAATTTTAAAGATACCGAGGTCTCAGATCCAGATTTTAAGAAATAAACAAATCTTATTGGATAGAAAACTAAATCATAAATTTAATGATATTGAATGAGATGCCTAACTGCCTATTTCAATCAAACCAGGAGATTCCTATCTTATCCCAATTGTCTAAAATTTCTTGTGAAATATTCTGACAACATAAACTGAATTTTAGTATTTCTATTCAAATTTTTACATGAAGCTTTTTAGAACTGCTCGACTTACTCAAAGTTGTATTAGTCTGTTCACTCTGTTTGACCTGACCCACCATCATTCGGTTTAAATTCATTAAAGATTCTGTAATATTACTGGCTTTAGCTGCTAGTGTTTCTTTATTTCCTTTAGATCTACAAAACACGAACAAACTTTACAACAACAAATTATTTTTTCTTTTTACCCTTTACATAAACACAACAGTAAGAATTAAGATGTTTCTTTCTGTTTGAACTCTTGAATGGTTTATGTGACTAAAGAAAACTTTTTATTAGCAATCAACTGGTTAATTAGTCCCAGCAATAGACTATTACTAGTATCAATTGACTAGGCAGGTTTCAGTCAAACACATTAGAAATCTAAATATTGTATTACAGTATATCCTGCTCACATGACCACCTTTATTGAGAGCCCACCTTCAATATGCAACCATAATAAAGTCCCCTCTAAAAGTTTTCAATGTAATTTACGACGGATTAGGGACCAGCTTTATACCTGTCGAGCGACCTTCATTCAGAGACCGTTTTTCAATATTCCCTTGAGTGTTCTCTGAATACAAGTTCTACTGTATACATCAATGTATTTTCCTCTGACAACCACCTTTATTAAGAGCCAACCTTCAATACGCGACCACAATAAAATCCCCCCCCCCCTACAAGTTTTTAATGTAATTAATGACAGTATAAACCAATTTACCTCTGACGTAATTCTGATCCACCATTGAGTAAATCTTGTTTATTTTGTTTATCAATCATTAATTGTGTGGAAATATTCGTCTGGCGTAGACATGTTATAGTACTAAACAATAAACAAACAGAAATAAAACTTTTACAGACAAATATATCGAGAATCTTACGTCCTATTTTTCTGCACCTACTGGGCTAATGAAGACGGGCTATGTCATCCAGGGAGGATGTAATGAGGGAATGTTTGCCAGGACAGCAACATAAGCCTACCCAACATCCCATTTAACATGTACAGGGCTGTGAATTATTGCCCCATCTGAACCTCTGAGATGCCTTTCTATGTCAGCCCCTCCAACCTGCATCACAGACAGGGGAAAACTGGATTGAAAAATCCAAAAAGTTTATCTTTTACCCTTGCTAGGATTAAACCCTGGAGCCTCAGATAAGCAAGCATATAACTCAATGAGCTCCCTGCAAATACATCGGACAAAAACTGCATCAACTATAAGCTACAGACTGTGAAAAATATAGTTGGTAGTTGTCTATGTGGCATTCAAAGCCAAGACTTTATATGCTGGGCGAATAACACAAGATATTTAGCAATCCTCATTGTATATCAAATAATTTAAAATAATATCTTGGTATAAAATCTACCTCATTAACTTCTGTTTGTGAGTTGCAACGTTTTTTAAAATGGCTTCTCTATCAGCATCTTTATCTTGTTCTCGCCCCAAATCATCCAAATCCTGCAAAAAATTCAAAATTTTTCATAAATAGTCTGGTTTCTTATCAATTATTTGTCAAAGGTATGAAGATCTTTCAAAGAACTTTTAAATACTTATCAAGGGAAAAAATATTATGGTGGGATGATGGCCTATATGAGACTCCATCATGGGTAACAACCAAATAATAATTTCTTAACTGAATCATTTTATTTAATTCGAAGACAATTTTCAATACTGAGGAACTAACGTTTATTTTATGCCGAAGTTTGTTGATCTTTTCACGAACATCTTGATTTAATTCTTCTAACATTTCTGTTGTCTTGGCTACATCTCGAATATCCTTGAATACAAAACACAAAATTTACAAATAGTTTCTTAAATTATTATGCAGTCTACTGTATGTAATCTGATATAAACTTGAGCAAACAAAAGGGAACTAGGCTATTTTATTAATGTTGAAGCCACATTTACTGACGTTCCACCTCTATTCATATTGATAACTTAAGCACGAGACAGAAGACAGTATACAAATCTCATCTACAGTTTAGAAAAAAAAAGGAATTTCATACTGCTCAATTATTATGGACAAGGCTAAATGAGTTATCTCCCATCTTCAAACAAGAAAAGTGAATTGCCTTGAAATCAACAGATTGTTGACCAATTCCTTGCCACCAACATGCCGATCATCACAAAGGATTAGAAAATATTTAGGATTGAGTTCATAGTGTCCGGTGAAAGCCTTACTTGAATCAAAGCTTTAGCCTCCAGGTCTAATTTCACAATGTCTTGAAGGCAAAGTCTGACGTGGATATCTTCGGCCGCCATGTCTAAAGAATTTTTTAGTGTGGTTGTCGTAAAACTTGGCCAATATTTTTTTGAAGTGTTGTTTATAAGATATTGGGTACTTTGGAAACAAAACAAGTAACCATCTTCAATTATTGATTAATTTTGTTTCGTTCAGGTGGATAAATTTATTAGTATTTTGATATTTCAGATATGTCGCACTAAAATTACTATTTTTGGTAGGGAAATTCCTTACTTCCGGCTTTCCCAATCCACGTCGGCTTAGCTGTCAAATTTCTTTAGAAAAAGATTATGAACTGAAAAGAGGAATTAATTGAACATAAAGTAGCTGAAATCCATCTGATATTGACAACCTGGATTCGAACAATTCATTCATGGCGAGGTATGTAGCTTTTCTCATCATTTTTTGTCGATTTCTTGTCCCTTTAACCTCAACTCGACGAAGAATCAATAGAGTCAAATTTAAAAGTTGAATGAATGAATAAATCGACACACCCTGGTTAGATTGTAAAGGAAATTTGTCACTTGTAAACAATGTTCAAAGGCTCTTAAGTTATAAAGGAATTAAAGTTATCAATAAGATGATTAAATGTCAAAGGTTTCTGGTTCAAAAAGAAAAATACAAGTCAAGTGGAGACTACCACAATAGTATTATGACATTTACACCAATGAGAGAAGGAAGATAAGTTAACTTTATGGTACAGTGTTTGTTAGACAAACCTGTCATTAAAACTTGCATAAATATTTACGCCTAGCTCTATTAGTATTCTATTCTCTATGGAACTTTACCTATTATAGGCATTATTATTTGAATCTCTATAAGTCATATCTGTTTGTAACTATGCTCAAATATATTAACTTATAAGTAATGACTCTTTATATACATGTATTATGTAGCCTTTTCAGTACGGTACTGTGAGTAATCAACTCTTCAAGTAATTCTACCTTTTATATTGAATTATATTGTACTTCAAAAACTTAGCTTATAAGTCTATATATTCACCAGTTACACATGACTAAAGAATAGAATCTATATATAAGAATCTATAATCTTATCCATTAATTTAAGTAAATTTTTAAAAAGCTTGTTTTAAATTAGTCTAATAGATTATATTTTACATGAATTTATTAGATTATGGAGGGATTTTGTGTTGATACTTAGTTAATCTAGTATCCACTGTCAGATAAACAAAAACTCATTTTGTCCAAGATTAAAAATTATATTTGTTAGTTAAGGCGTTTGTCAATAATTTTTTAGTTTTGTGAGTTTTTTTCACATTGACCGTTCTAGAGGAATTAAATTTTATGTCCAGTCTAAGGGTAATATGCTTCATTTCATCTCACTTGTTCTAGATTTTAGTTTGGGAACTTGACATGATGAACTTAAAAGCATTTTTATTGCTGTATAGTCTCAGTCAGACAATTTGATGGAAATATCGTTTCATAAAGATTGTATCATATATTATTGTTGTTGATTTCTTTCATTGTATATATTGAACTGTCTTCATTAGCCCATTAGGTGTAGAAGAGTAGAAAGTTACATTACATTCATTCCATTTCTATATAGTGACATATTGTTTGTTGCCAAGTTTGATTAATATTGATAACTAGGCTGCTCTGTTTAGTCATTGTATATGTTATATAATTATTCCTTCCTTAAGGCTCTGAAAAAATTATGTAAATAAAAGCTTTTAATAACCTTGCTTGTATTGTATTCAAGTTACCTCCCTTTGGATCAACTATGGTAGCTAATTAGAGCATTATAAAGTACTTAATTAGATTAATTAGGACTCATCTCATTAAACCTATTGTTTAAGTATCTATGACATTTTTTCGAAAAAAGTTAACATGGTTTTTCTCGAAAAAACAATGGATTTACTTTTACTATCAAAAATTTCAATTCCCTTTTGTTTTTTTAAAGGGGTACTGTGTCCATGAATAGACATAAAGTTCTCAAGAATGGTCAATTTGACTTACCTGGTGAAAGTTCACAAAACTAAGTAATTATTGAAAAGACTTAATCAATGCCACGTTTTGCAATAATCAAAATCATTTTTATGGATAATTACTAAGTGTTTTTTTGATTTATCAGATTATATAAGGATTATGTTATGTTATTTATGACAGGAGGTATATCTACCGATAAATATATGCTCTTATTGGCCAAGTTTGAAATTCTAATTTTTTATTTTCATTCTTTAAAACACAGTATTCCTTTAATTATTTTTAATAGATAATTTGTAAAAACAAGTAATATTTGTAAATTGACTGGAAGATAAGAAGAAGAGATAAAAAGATAAATGTAGATTTTAGAGATAAGAAGAGCAAAAGATAAGCTAGGATCATATATTGATCATTATTAAACACTATCTAGAAACAAACAGTTTATTGGAATTACCACTAGATAGTTACCAGTGCTTGCCTATTGACAACTGACAACTGACCACCACAAACAGAGTTCTAGTACCTGTCAGTCATCATGATCTACCATGAATTGTGACATCCTGTTTATTCATGGTAAATTGTACTTTTTCCTCTGATAATAATAGTCTTTGAAAACTTTGATTCTCAAAAACAGAGCAGTAAATAACCCTTGTTGACGCGATATTGACCTTAATCACCCCTTGTTTTTTAGACACTGGAAGCGAGGTTCACTATGCAAATTATATCATCCATTGGCGAAGTCATGTGAATAAAAGTTTATTTGACATCGGATCAACATGGGCTTAAAACTCTCCCTTTTTAATGTTTGGTATCATTGAAAAGCTTCATCCATTTCTATTTTAATGATGGTGATAAAGCTTGAGTTATTGAGATTGGCAGCTTTAAAGACATCAAGGCAGCAATCGTACTGCTGTGATACACTGCTTTCTTTCTTTATTTGTGTTATAAGTCTCATTCTGGATTTATTATAACATATGCTTGAAAAAGACATAAATCATTTTAGTCAAATGTAAAAATTTATTGATTCCAACAATCTAGATATGCTCTATAATTCTCAAAATCTATACACTAATAGTTTGGAATGCTAATATGATATATATATATAACAAAACTCTAATTTTTTATTCATTCATTCATTCATTCATTCATTCATTCATTAAAAAAGGCTATTCATCACAACTGTGTACAAAATCTTCAATGTCATTTTTAAGTCATAAACAAATAAGATTAATCAAATAGAAAAATAATGAATTTTTTATAATTAATCTTTGATCATATTTCATCATATTATAAAAACATGTGACATATGATCCTAGACAAAGAAAAGGTTTATGTGATTAGATATGATCTTAGCTTGAATTAAAAATAATATTATTTGATTGATGAAGGGTGTTATTTATAATTATTTCATATCAAATAAAAATATAAGATAGTTTTTAAATGTGTTTTATTTAATGAAGTAAACTTCCTTTAATCTGTCGTTAAAAACTCACATATTGACCCGAAAAACTGAAAAAAAACCATAAGTTATTGTGTAAATTGTAGTAAGAAATTATCTCTTTGTATTAATTTTGCATTTTTGACATATTACAAACAGTCATGGTAAATGAAAATTTGAAATATGCAGTCAGTGTCAATTTGGATGACTTATTACAGGATTCGATTAAGGTATTTTTATCAAGTTTTGGTATTATTGAAAAAAACTGTTTTGTGGTCAAATTCAAATTTTTAAGCTGACGTAGTTTGATATATTTTTCTCTTTCTTATTATATGAATATATATATGTAAATACCCAATCCAACAAGTTTCCCCTTTCAAAGGAATTGTCAAGATGTTTTCTGTACAATATATGTGTATCAGTGTGTATTTGGCCTATTGATGGCTTGTATTTGCACTTTTCAAATGTTTAATCAGACCTCTGAAGTTTTATTGCAACTATACTAAGCACTTTCTTATTTGACTATCGTCTAGGCTATTTGATGTTATTTGCAGCTGTTGCGATATTGATGTCCTAGTGTACATTTCTATGGTTACATTTTCTTATTTCTAATATTAAACAAGTAAATATTAATAATAGTTTGGTATACAGTGAATTCTCAGCATTTTGCAAGATTAAAGGGATACCGCGTATTAACATGAACATAAAATTTTAGTTCTATAGAAAGGTCAATACGAGTATATATTCATCAGTGAACTTACCTGGTGTTAATAAAGTGTTAGAATCCCTTAAAATCTGGAAAACTCACAAAACTAAGTCATTTTAAAAAAAGGCGAAATCAATTTATTAAGCATTTTTCTATAATCAAATGCATCTTTATTGATAATTACTTAGTTTTTTCGATGCAGCAGGTATATTACTCTGATAAATAGAGCTCTTTTTGGCCATATTTAAAATGTTCATATTTTATGTTTATTCCCTTTAAAAGTACTTTCTTGTAATCCTGTGAACAGTTACATTTGTATCCTAAGTATTTTAAACTGCATTCTGTTAACTGTGTTATGAACAAACCCTGTTTGGAAAGTTGTTTCGGACTACAGGTAATGTCCCTGAACTATGATCCTAATGTCTTGATTGTTCATGAAACATTGTTCAAATCAACAAAACAGAACTTCCCCCCTGGTGACACTGCTACACCATTTGTCATCACCATCTTGCTGTCTTTCGTGTTTATAGAATAAATATTTTAGAAACATCACATCTACGCTCATCTCAGTTCAGATATATTGATAGAATAACTGTTTAGGAAACATCACATCGTTCATTACCGTTCATCTCATTACATCCTAAACATACCATTGTTCATTATCGTTCATCTCATTACATCCTAAACATACCATCGTTCATCTCATTACATCCTAAACATACCATCGTTCATCTCATTACATCATAAACATACCATCGTTCATTATCGTTCATCTCATTACATCCTAAACATACCATCGTTCATTATCGTTCATCTCATTACATCCTAAACATACCATTGTTCATTATCGTTCATCTCATTACATCCTAAACATACCATCGTTCATCTCATTACATCATAAACATACCATCGTTCATTATCGTTCATCTCATTACATCCTAAACATACCATCGTTCATTATCGTTCATCTCATTACATCTTAAACATACCATCGTTCATTATCGTTCATCTCATTACATCCTAAACATACCATCGTTCATTATCGTTCATCTCATTACATCCTAATCATACCATCGTTCATCTCATTACATCCTAAACATACCATCGTTCATTATCGTTCATCTCATTACATCCTAAACATACCATCGTTCATCTCATTACATCATAAACATACCATCGTTCATCTCATTACATCCTAAAATACCAACGTTCATCTCATTACATCCTAAACATACCATCGTTCATTATGTTCATCTCATTACATCCTAATAACCATCGTTCATCTCATTACATCTTAAACATACCATCGTTCATTATCGTTCATCTCATTACATCTTAAACATACCATCGTTCATTATCGTTCATCTCATTACATCCTAAACATACCATCTCAGTTCAGATATATTTTCTGTGTCCAGTGTTTTTCAATAATTTCAAGGTTAAAAGTCAGCTATATATGTTTTTTAGATAAAAGTAATTGATTGTCCCAGCTGTTGTATGATATGTTCTAGTGAGGACAGTTAATATTTTCTCTTTGCTCAACTTAAACAGGTAAATTTCTATACAATATATTGGATTAGCTATAATTTGATGTACAGTGAATTAGCAAGATTAAATACAGAATTTTCTTTGTAATCATCTTCACAATGTAAGAAGCACATTGTAATACTTTGACTGCGATAGCCGCCGTTCTTGTATATATATAGAAGTTAGTAAATGCAGGGTTTGATTGGATTGTTTATTAGACCTTTGTAATAGCTTGACATTTTGAAGATGTCTTGAATTAAACTAGTAATTTCTTGTATTAAGTTAGTAATTTCTTAAATTGAGCTAGTAATTTCTTAAATTAAGCTAGTAATTTCTTAAATTAAGATTAAGCTAGAATTTCTTATATTAAGCTAGTAATTTCTTATATTAAGCTAGTAATTTCTTGTTTTAAGCTAGTAATTTCTTTAATGAGCTTGTAATTTCTTATTTTAAGCTAGTAATTTCTTATATTAAGCTAGTAATTTCTTATTATGAGCTTGTAATTTCTTATTTTAAGCTAGTAATTTCTTATCATGAGCTTGTAATTTCTTGTTTTAAGCTAGTAATTTCAGGTATTGAGCTAGTTATATTGTACTTGTAGTTTCTACCTATACACATGTCAAGAGTAATTTACTTGAATCTTGTTAAAACTATGGAGTATTTAATGTTAATCTTTGTATTATATATTGTATAGAATAACTAATGTATTGTTTTTTCTCTATATAGACTATAGAATGATACTAGTGATGTCCAATTCTAGGTAGGCAGCATGTCCTTTATATTATATGTTGGTGTACAAGGGTAAAGGGATATTTCTGCTAATCCAGGGCTGATATAAAACACATGGTTCAGTTTAATTGATAATCTATTCTACAAGATGACCTCATAGAGTGATTTCCTGTTGCGTAGGGTTACGAATAGACCCAAATCTCAGGCAACATTTGTGAGGTGTATTAATAACTCACTTTCATTATTCGCAAACATGTTTCCAATTGATAATTGACGTGGTGCAAAAATTTAGAAAACCTCTTTACAATCTTTTAAAATATATAAAAATATAAACTACAGTGTAGTGAGGTCAAATCTTGTTTTAGTGTTATACAGTTAATTTGGTGTTATTATACAGTGTACTGAGTAATCCAACATTTATCGGGACAGCAAAATAATGTCAGATTAGCGAATGTGTCAGGTTACTCAGAGTACACTGTATATTAACATGAAGAATGAGTTCTAATTTCATGTTATGTGATGGTGTTAACACTAACACAGAACACTAACACAAGATTTGACCTCACCCAATGTACCAATATGTTTCCAATTTGACCTGGATGAGAATTAATATCTTCTCTATAGAACTAAATCAGATAGATAAACATCTTTAATACCTGAGTTGTGGCACAGGTAACTAGAGAGTTGGAATCTAGACATCAATATTTTCTTTATGTCACATACAAAACTACATATTACATATAAATAACACACACACAAACTAGTTCAGCCATTTTAAATCACTACCTCAGCTTTATAATCGAATTTTTACAAAATGGCTAAAATATTTTAACAAAGTCATCAAATCAGATTTAAGATAATTTCTAAACCTGAATATTTGATATAAAGGCTTAGTTGAAATATATCACCCTTTATTAAACTTTGACTTTGTGTGTGTTATTACGTAGTTTTGTAATGCTATGTCTGTAGTCTTATTTGGCCTGTAAAAGTTTGGTGACTTTGTGTCACCACTCACCATTCGTCAACCCGGCTGAAAATGGGTCTGGCTAATCGAGAAAAAATCATTGAGGTTTGGACAAGGACCAACTGGTTCACATGATCCTAGTTTGTTTGTCTTCAACTAGAATCTTTACAACCTTATCCAGGCTATCCATGAGATACAAAGATATGTATCATGTCACAAAAAGGGTTATTGGGATAACACTGTTGTAATTTAAAATGCCTAATGTCAGAGTTACCAACGACTTTGGCCTCCATATTAGATGGGAATCACAGTGGTGTACAATGATATTTGGCAATTTAATGATAATTTGTACTAAGGTTTTGGGAATATATAATACTATAATAATCATAGCTTGTATTTAATAGGTTTATTAGAATCTAGGTACTGATATAATAAATAATTAACAATATTTAAACAATGTGATTCGTCTATTAAACCAATGTAGAGTTGGAGTAATGAATTTCAGTAATATACCTAACCAAGATAAAATCCAGATTTTATGATAAACAGTAATCTGATTGGATAGAAAACATGAATTTAAAATCAATGTTACTTATTGACCAGTCAGATCACTGGAACACTAAAATCATATTAAGTTAAATTTTAAAGAAAAAGCCCTGTGGTATATAAATTGTAAGTATACTATAACTAGAAGTTGTATACTATCTATTGTCCTGTGGTATATTAATTGTAAGTATACTATAACTAGAAGTTGTATACTATCTATTGTCCTGTGGTATATTAATTGTAAGTATACTATAACTAGAAGTTGTATACTATCTATTGTCCTGTGGTATATTAATTGTAAGTATACTATAACTAGAAGTTGTATACTATCTATTGTCCTGTGGTATATTAATTGTAAGTATACTATAACTAGAAGTTGTATACTATCTATTGTCCTGTGGTATATTAATTGTAAGTATACTATAACTAGAAGTTGTATACTATCTATTGTCCTGTGGTATATAAATTGTAAGTATACTATAACTAGAAGTTGTATACTATCTATTGTCCTGTGGTATATTAATTGTAAGTATACTATAACTAGAGGTTGTATACTATCTATTGTCCTGTGGTATATTAATTGTAAGTATACTATAACTAGAGATTGTATACTATCTATTGTCCTGTGGTATATAAATTGTAAGTATACTATAACTAGAGTTGTATACTATCTATTGTCCTGTGGTATATAAATTGTAAGTATACTATAACTAGAAGTTGTATACTATCTATTGTCCTGTGGTATATTAATTGTAAGTATACTATAACTAGAAGTTGTATACTATCTATTGTCCTGTGGTATATTAATTGTAAGTATACTATAACTAGAAGTTGTATACTATCTATTGTCCTGTGGTATATTAATTGTAAGTATACTATAACTAGAAGTTGTATACTATCTATTGTCCTGTGGTATATTAATTGTAAGTATACTATAACTAGAAGTTGTATACTATCTATTGCCCTGTGGTATATTAATTGTAAGTATACTATAACTAGAGGTTGTATACTATCTATTGCCCTGTGGTATATTAATTGTAAGTATACTATAACTAGAGGTTGTATACTATCTATTGCCCTGTGGTATATAAATTGTAAGTATACTATAACTAGAGATTGTATACTATCTATTGCCCTGTGGTATATAAATTGTAAGTATACTATAACTAGAAGTTGTATACTATCTATTGCCCTGTGGTATATTAATTGTAAGTATACTATAACTAGAAGTTGTATACTATCTATTGCCCTGTGGTATATAAATTGTAAGTATACTATAACTAGAAGTTATATACTATCTATTGTCCTGTGGTATATTAATTGTAAGTATACTATAACTAGAAGTTGTATACTATCTATTGCCCTGTGGTATATTAATTGTAAGTATACTATAACTAGAAGTTGTATACTATCTATTGCCCTGTGGTATATTAATTGTAAGTATACTATAACTAGAGGTTGTATACTATCTATTGTCCTGTGGTATATAAATTGTAAGTATACTATAACTAGAGGTTGTATACTATCTATTGTCCTGTGGTATATAAATTGTAAGTATACTATAACTAGAGGTTGTATACTATCTATTGCCCTGTGGTATATAAATTGTAAGTATACTATAACTAGAAGTTGTATACTATCTATTGTCCTGTGGTATATTAATTGTAAGTATACTATAACTAGAAGTTGTATACTATCTATTGTCCTGTGGTATATTAATTGTAAGTATACTATAACTAGAAGTTGTATACTATCTATTGTCCTGTGGTATATTAATTGTAAGTATACTATAACTAGAAGTTGTATACTATCTATTGCCCTGTGGTATATTAATTGTAAGTATACTATAACTAGAAGTTGTATACTATCTATTGTCCTGTGGTATATTAATTGTAAGTATACTATAACTAGAAGTTGTATACTATCTATTGCCCTGTGGTATATTAATTGTAAGTATACTATAACTAGAAGTTGTATACTATCTATTGTCCTGTGGTATATTAATTGTAAGTATACTATAACTAGAAGTTGTATACTATCTATTGTCCTGTGGTATATTAATTGTAAGTATACTATAACTAGAAGTTGTATACTATCTATTGCCCTGTGGTATATTAATTGTAAGTATACTATAACTAGAAGTTGTATCTATCTATTGTCCTGTGGTATATTAATTGTAAGTATACTATAACTAGAAGTTGTATACTATCTATTGTCCTGTGGTATATTAATTGTAAGTATACTATAACTAGAAGTTGTATACTATCTATTGCCCTGTGGTATATTAATTGTAAGTATACTATAACTAGAAGTTGTATACTATCTATTGCCCTGTGGTATATTAATTGTAAGTATACTATAACTAGAAGTTGTATACTATCTATTGTCCTGTGGTATATTAATTGTAAGTATACTATAACTAGAAGTTGTATACTATCTATTGTCCTGTGGTATATAAATTGTAAGTATACTATAACTAGAAGTTGTATACTATCTATTGTCCTGTGGTATATTAATTGTAAGTATACTATAACTAGAAGTTGTATACTATCTATTACCCTGTGGTATATTAATTGTAAGTATACTATAACTAGAAGTTGTATACTATCTATTGTCCTGTGGTATATTAATTGTAAGTATACTATAACTAGAAGTTGTATACTATCTATTGCCCTGTGGTATATTAATTGTAAGTATACTATAACTAGAGATTGTATACTATCTATTGTCCTGTGGTATATTAATTGTAAGTATACTATAACTAGAAGTTGTATACTATCTATTGTCCTGTGGTATATTAATTGTAAGTATACTATAACTAGAAGTTGTATACTATCTATTGTCCTGTGGTATATTAATTGTAAGTATACTATAACTAGAAGTTGTATACTATCTATTGCCCTGTGGTATATTAATTGTAAGTATACTATAACTAGAAGTTGTATACTATCTATTGCCCTGTGGTATATTAATTGTAAGTATACTATAACTAGAAGTTGTATACTATCTATTGCCCTGTGATATATTAATTGTAACTATACTATAACTAGAAGTTGTATACTATCTATTGCCCTGTGGTATATTAATTGTAAGTATACTATAACTAGAGATTGTATACTATCTATTGCCCTGTGGTATATTAATTGTAAGTATACTATAACTAGAAGTTGTATACTATCTATTACCCTGTGGTATATTAATTGTAACTATACTATAACTAGAAGTTGTATACTATCTATTGTCCTGTGGTATATTAATTGTAAGTATACTATAACTAGAAGTTGTATACTATCTATTGTCCTGTGGTATATTAATTGTAAGTATACTATAACTAGAAGTTGTATACTATCTATTGTCCTGTGGTATATTAATTGTAAGTATACTATAACTAGAGGTTGTATACTATCTATTGTCCTGTGGTATATTAATTGTAAGTATACTATAACTAGAAGTTGTATACTATCTATTGCCCTGTGGTATATTAATTGTAAGTATACTATAACTAGAAGTTGTATACTATCTATTGCCCTGTGGTATATTAATTGTAAGTATACTATAACTAGAAGTTGTATACTATCTATTGCCCTGTGGTATATTAATTGTAAGTATACTATAACTAGAGATTGTATACTATCCATTGCCCTGTGGTATATTAATTGTAACTATACTATAACTAGAAGTTGTATACTATCTATTGCCCTGTGGTATATTAATTATAAGTATACTATAACTAGAAGTTGTATACTATCTATTGCCCTGTGGTATATTAATTGTAAGTATACTATAACTAGAGATTGTATACTATCTATTGCCCTGTGGTATATTAATTGTAAGTATACTATAACTAGAGATTGTATACTATCTATTGTCCTGTGGTATATTAATTGTAAGTATACTATAACTAGAAACCGTATACTATCTATTGCCCTGTGGTATATTAATTGTAAGTATACTATAACTAGAGATTGTATACTATCTATTGTCCTGTGGTATATTAATTGTAAGTATACTATAACTAGAGGTTGTATACTATCTATTGTCCTGTGGTATATTAATTGTAAGTATACTATAACTAGAAGTTGTATACTATCTATTGTCCTGTGGTATATAAATTGTAAGTATACTATAACTAGAAGTTGTATACTATCTATTGTCCTGTGGTATATTAATTGTAAGTATACTATAACTAGAAGTTGTATACTATCTATTGTCCTGTGGTATATAAATTGTAAGTATACTATAACTAAAAGGTTGTATACTATCTATTGTCCTGTGGTATATTAATTGTAAGTATACTATAACTAGAGGTTGTATACTATCTATTGTCCTGTGGTATATTAATTGTAAGTATACTATAACTAGAAGTTGTATACTATCTATTGCCCTGTGGTATATTAATTGTAAGTATACTATAACTAGAAGTTGTATACTATCTATTGCCCTGTGGTATATTAATTGTAAGTATACTATAACTAGAAGTTGTATACTATCTATTGTCCTGTGGTATATTAATTGTAAGTATACTATAACTAGAAGTTGTATACTGTCTATTGTCCTGTGGTATATTAATTGTAAGAAACATAAAAAATTGTATACTATCTACCTTTATTTAAGAAGCCCACTTAATAAAGTGACCACTATAAATTCCCCCCTACGGTTTTAATTTGTAATTATACAAATAACTGGAACCTTATAACGCATCTTTTGGGTCCTGTGTTATACCCCAATTGTTAAAATAACTAGAATTAAGCTATCTTTTGTCCTTTTTTTAAATTGTAAGTAAAAATAGAATTTTTCACGCGTGGTATATTAATTTGAATTATCGCTAAATCTAGAATTGATAATCTTTCTGTGGATTTAATTTTTAAGTTGTTGCTTTTAATAGAAGTGTATCATCTATTGCCCAATTTTAAATTGAAAAGAAACTGTAATAGGTTCAATATTATCTTTTTGGTAAAATTTTAAAGAACTATACTAAATTTGATCATCTAAGCCGGGAAAAGAAAGGTATACTGAAATGTTGTTATAAAAACCCCATATTAATTGGTAAAACTGTAATAAAGTTGTATTATCTAGTGCAATTAAAAGTAAGTAAAAGAAGGATATTTTATTATTTAAGGTGGAATATTATTTTGAAAACTATAATAACTTTTGATAACTTTGTCTGTGGTAAAAAAAAAAGTATACATAACTAGAATTGATATATCCCGTGGTATTTTAATGAAGATACATAACTAGAGTTGTATACTATCTTTTGTGTGGTAAAATGTAAGATCCTATGATTAAGAAGTTGTATACTATATTGTCCTTGGTTCCTAATTTAAGAGCCCCCTTCACTAGCGACGTTGTATAACTTTTCCTTTTGGGGGCCCTGGGGAATTAGTTGTAAGTATACTATAACTAGAAGTTGTATTCTATCCATTGCCCTGTGTATGGTGAACAGATAAAAGGATAGTTGGAAGTGTCGTATGCTAAAGCCTCAAGTGTTGTTACACTATAATACATATTTGGAATCCCACATCCAGCCAGCTGACAAACTACAGATGTTCTGTTCATTTGTACACACTTCCAATGTAACGGGCATACCACATCATGACAAGCCTTGTTCACAGTTATTGGCCAATTGATTCTCTCAGAATATATTGAGTCCTTATCATAATGGATACTTTTGGTAGATCCTCGACTTAATTCACATCTGGTTACACCAATCATGTTAAAGGATATACACTGAGAATGGGCTAAACACTCATGTACACATTCCAACAAACTGCTGACTTTAAGCACATGGAAAAGAGAGCCTTTATTTCTCTGTGAAGGCTGCAATTTATCTGACAAACTCCTTGGGTTTTTCAGACATGTGTTTTTCAAGACAGGTGGAATAGGGGGTGGCATAATTGCAAATCCTAGATCTAGGAACACCATTAATGTCAGGAATTTCAAAACTTTCATCATCCTCATTCTGCTGGTTTAGTATTTCTGGAAATTCCTGAAATTAAAGTGTCCCATCCTATATAAAAATTTTCACCTGATTTTAACTCTGTTTAAAAAGAACGGTTTATAACTTTCTTAAGATCAATCGTGTCGTGAATTTTTTTAGATAAATTAATCAATAATATTGTTCACAACAGATTGTCGTGTTTTAGCTTTCCGAGATTATGAGAATCCATGATTAAAAGTAATTTTGACAATTTGACCTTTTGTAAAATATTTTCAACTGACAATATAATTTGGTTATGAAAATCTGTAAAATTTGACAGTTATTGAAATTCTTAGGAAACTGACAACCTGATACAGAAACTTACCTGTATGGTTGTAGTCTAAACAGCTGAAGATGATAACTCTGTAAAATTATTTCTTGAGTTTTTGTAAGAATATTGTTTACAGTTGACAGTGCTTGAAGTCCCACAGTTGAAGTCTGTGACAATTTAGAAATTACCTAGTAAATTTACCAACCTTCCAACTAACAACTTGCTGCCTAATTCAAACGTTAATATTCTGCTCAAAGTTTCCAAGGAAACTATCAACTATCTTGTTATTCTGTATGATATTTCAATTTAAGATATAGCTCAATATTTGATGAAGTTTTTGAAATCAAACACTTATTATTTTTACGCTTGAGTCATCTGGAATATTATAGTGATGTAAACAATTATGGTTATACAGTAGGCATGAAAACAAACAAATTGTTTCAATAACTTATAAGTTCTTGTCAAAGGTTTAATTGATCCAGTATGCATTCTGATTTCTTAATAAGTCTTCTAATGAAGCAAACAGACAATAGATTGTAATTTTATACTCTTTATAATGAACTAAATTCTTCATGTAAGTAATGGTTGAAATGTGATAATATGTATTAACGACAGTTCAATCTACCATCTTGAATAACTCCATAAATAATAGATAATCATCTGATTGAACTTGAAATGCATGTCTGGATAAACTTGCATGAATGTTATATAGGGTCTTCTATTTCTTATTGATCAGGTCATTTTGTGTGTAATATTCACTCCTATGCCTTTATAATGTTTCCAATAGTATGATAACATTATATTAATAAATATTAAGAAATACCAAAATTTTGCAATGTAGGCTACAATATTTGTTTAGAAGTACATGTGTATTTGATGGACAGATGTTGCCGTGAACAGCAAATACTGCCAAGTAAAATACACATATAGGCAGGCCCGTCGCCAGGGTGGGGTCCATGGGGGCTGAGCCCCACCAAATGAGTATCGGGCCCCACCTATAGCCACTTCAATTAGTGTCTATCAATTCAACATCCCTTCGTAATGTTCACTTTTTAACCCCTCCCCAACCCAGTTTGCGAGCCCCTTGACAATGATTCAGAGCTCCAGCACCACTTCGATCCCGGCAACGGGGGACTGCATATAGGCTACATAAGCACATGTATATGAGATAAACAAACATCAAAAACGTACAATAATCAGATGGGAAAAAATAGTAATGGATTAATATAACCTCGACCTGTTTTCAAAACCATATATATAGGTATGTATTTGAATACATATTGTTTAAAAAATGCCAAAAGTGCCAGTGCTGATACTGTAGGTCTACTTCTGTGTCATCTGTTAATATTCTTCACTAGGTGTTTATCAAGGTGTTAAATAGAGGATTAAACAGCTGGTTCTATATTTTATTTTATTAGTTGATGATAAGCTATGGTATATGATACACCATTATGTAAATCCTATTTCTAACAAAGATAAGCTTATGACAAATATTTTAGGAAAAGGGCTAGATCAATATTTTCATTATTCTTGTGAATTTAAACTATCCAGTAGTTATTGCTAGTGTACCTACCTAGGTTTTAGATATCCTCATTCCAAAGTGTAATCACATAATATTATATTAGTACTGAAAACCTTCAATATATATCTAAATTAGCTATTATTTTGTTTAATTGGACCAATGTAAATTGAGTGATGTTCATATCACCATAATCACTACTGCCTCATCAACACAACATTAAGCAAGTAACTGTAAATAGTGACATCAATTGCAAAAACGAATAAAAGCCCTCCTTAAATTCATGCTAATTATTTATTTTAATTAAAATTGGCATGTCTTGAAAATGTAAATATAATTAATCCTAAATCCAATATAACAACCAACCATTGTCCTGATATACAACCATAACCCCCATACAGTAACAGTTTATAGGTTAAATAATCTTTCAATGGTAAAAAAAAAATACAAGTTGTAGATAGATAGGACAATTATATGAATGAATATTTCCAGAAGTATCCATTATATACAAGTTTCATTATTTTGTGTCCATTTTTTAGACGTGTTTATTTTATTTTTAGAAGTGTCCATTTTTTTAGAAGTGTCCATTTTTTAGAAGTGTCCATTTTTTAGAAGTGTCCATATTTTTAGAAGTGTACAATTTTTTTTTTTGAGAAGTGTCCATTATTTTTTAGAAGTGTCTGTATTTTTAGAAGTGTCCAATTTTTTTTTTTTTTTGAGGAGTGTTGTCCATTATTTTTGATGATCATCTTAGTTATACATAAAAAGGGTTGAAAACTGACATTCTCGGAAACACTGGTATTGGCTATAGAATCTTTCCCCACCTTGTGGAGGATTTAAACTCACCGTGCCTATTTTTAAACTTTTACTTTATCAACTTGTTTCATACTCATTGGTTAGTTCAGCTGTGGAGGGAGGTAGACCCTTGCTCACTAACCTGAGGGTTCAATTGGTTTCCCTTTGTCAGTGATGCAGGTCGGAGGGGACTGACATGGAAAAAGTGTCTAGTCATTCAGATGGGACAAAATTTGTATGGGACAATAAACCAAGGACCTGTGTGCTACAGGCTGTGCACATTAAAGATTCCTTGACATATGGAAATCGCAAAAAGAGTAGGCTAATGCTGCTGTCCTGGAAAAATTTACCTTATTTTACACTGCATGGCGTTGCCCATCTTCATTAGCCCATAAGGTGTCTGTGCCTAGATTAAGTACCTATGACTGTGAGTAGTGTACCCTATGTTAACTATAGTTGTGATGCACTTTGATATACCAGAGTATATATCTTCCTATACCTAGCCTAGATATTGAACTTTAGCCTAGAAATCATACAGTCACAGTTATTAACCTTATTCGGGTGTTTTATTATAATTTTGAGACATAATGTACTCTAGTATACCAATGGAAATAAATTTTACACAATTTCTTACATTAAGGCCAAGTTTGTCTTCATGTTTGGTTTACTTGTAAAACTCTGTTTGAGAATAATAGGAATGCATTGGTGCATCGACATTTCCCTATCTATGGATTTCATTCATGTGAGCTGTATAAGATCACTATCAGCTGTCTAAATTAACATCTAAATACTTGCTGTACAAGCTGTATAAGATCACTATCAGCTGTCTAAATTAACATCTAATTACTTGCTGTACGAGCTGTATAAGATCACTATCAGCTGTCTAAATTAACATCTAATTACTTGCTGTACAAGCTGTATAAGATCACTATCAGCTGTCTAAATTAACATCTAATTACTCACTGTACGAGCTGTATAAGATCACTATCAGCTGTCTAAATTAACATCTAATTACTCACTGTACAAGCTGTATAAGATCACTATCAGCTGTCTAAATTAACATCTAATTACTTGCTGTACAAGCTGTATAAGATCACTATCAGCTGTCTAAATTAACATCTAATTACTCACTGTACGAGCTGTATAAGATCACTATCAGCTGTCTAAATTAACATCTAAATACTTCTGTACAAGCTGTATGAAATCATATCACTGTCTAAATAACATCTAATTACTTCTGTACAGGTGTATAAGATCACTATCAGCTGTCTAAATAACATCTAATTACTTGTGAAGAGCTGTATAAGATCACTATCAGCCGTCTAAATTAACATCTAATTACTTCTGTACAGCTGTATAAGATCACTATCAGCTGTCTAAATTAACATCTAATTACTTGCTGTACAAGCTGCATGAGATCAATATCAGCTGTCTAAATTAACATCTAATTACTTGCTGTACGAGCTGTATGAAATCATATACTGCTAATTAACACTATCTTAGCTAAACAAGTTGAAAATCTGATCACTGTTTAAAACATTAATTTCATTATAACTGTAGATCATTAGTGTTTTAAATTTTACTTGTATATGAGCTGTATATATTAGTAGTTATATTATATGTCTATTAACTCTGTAATTACTGACTGCCATGTAATAACATCATAGATTACTCTTAGGTGTTAATCATTCATGTAAATTGAATGTTTATCTGTACAGCGTAAATGTACTATCGTGTCTTAACACTAATTCTGACTACCTGTAAAATAACAGATTCTTGTTGAATTACCATATTGGCTGAATGTAAGACAAACGTACCATGTCTTGTGTATTGGACCTAATTCTGACAACCATGTAAAATAAAGATTCTATGTTTGTACTCCATGGCTGAATGTATAGACAGGACATGTCTTTGTGTATTAGACCTAATTCTGACCCATGTAAAATAAAGATTCTATGTTTGTCTCCATGGGCTGAATGTAAGACAGGACCATGTCCTTGTGTATTAGACCTAATTCTGACCCATGTTAAATAAAGATTCTATGTTTGCTCCATTGGGCTGAATGTAAGACAGGACCATGTCTTGTGTATTGAACCTAATTCTTACCCATGTAAAATAAAGATTCTATGTTTGTCTCCATGGGCTGAATGTAAGACAGGACCATGTCTTTGTGTATTGGACCTAATTCTGACCCATGTAAAATAAAGAGTCTATGTTTGTCTCTATGGGCTGAATGTAAGACAGGACCATGTCCTTGTGTATTGGACCTAATTCTGACCCATGTAAAATAAAGATTCTATGTTTGTCTCCATGGGCTGAATGTAAGACAGGACCATGTCCTTGTGTATTGGACCTAATTCTGACCCATGTAAAATAAAGATTCTATGTTTGTCTCCATGGGCTGAATGTAAGACAGGACCATGTCCTTGTGTATTGGACCTAATTCTGACCCATGTAAAATAAAGATTCTATGTTTGTCTCCATGGGCTGAATGTAAGACAGGACCATGTCCTTGTGTATTGGACCTAATTCTGACCCATGTAAAATAAAGAGTCTATGTTTGTCTCCATGGCTGAATGTTAGACAGGACCATGTCCTTGTGTATTGGCCTAATTCTGACCCATGTTAAATAAAGATTCTATGTTTGTCTCCATGGGCTGAATGTAAGACAGGACCATGTCCTTGTGTATTGGTCCTAATTCTGACCCATGTAAATAAAGATCTATGTTTGTCTCCATGGGCTGAATGTAAGACAGGACCATGTCCTTGTGTATTGGCCTAATTCTGACCCATGTTAAATAAAGATTCTATGTTTGTCTCCATAGGCTGAATGTAAGACAGGACCATGTCCTTGTGTATTGGCCTAATTCTGACCCATGTTAAATAAAGATTCTATGTTTGTCTCCATGGGCTGAATGTAAGACAGGACCATGTCCTTGTATATTGGACCTAATTCTGACCCATGTAAAATAAAGAGTTTACTGTTTCACAAAATTATTTTTACAATCAACAATACATAGTAGTACTTGTTGTAAATTTCTAATTTCATTTTGTTTTAGTTATGCCTTAGTTGACCTCTGACCCTCCCAGCTGGCTTGGCCAAAGCTCCAAACATTTCTGTCATTGATAATACATACCCCGGGCATCAAGGAAATGTTAAATTTCACGATTAATGTAATAATGCTAGAAACAGTGTGCCTCAGTTAAGTAGAGAAAAAGGGCGAGATCTGTGGTGTTTACTTAAACTTTACCCTAAAATGAAAATTTCAGCGGACCTTTAAAACACATGGCCTAAACAGTCCTGTATATTGACTTGTTGTATATCTAATATTACATGGTAATGTTATCAGGGTATATTATATATAATAGGATAGATAAATAATTCATATTCACTCAGTGATATTACAGAAACTAATAGTCAATATGCAAGGTATAAAATATTTATTGTTCCATATCATTGTTCTTTTTTGAATATTGTTTGCTTTCCAGCAAGGAGAGACTCTTGGAAGTAGGATGTAAAACTCCATTTCATTTTCACTGACGTACTTGTCAAGAGAGAATATGTGTTTGAAATTTGTTTGAATTTGTTTGCTTGAAAGTCTGTGAGCTTACTAAACTCTTTCAGCCTAATATCATGTTTGTGTTTTATTTGCTTATATCCAGTGATGTATTTAAAGATATTTCAGAGGCTTTCTTGAAGTTTTATGTATATCAGCGACACTTATAGCATCATTTCACCATTCTTATTTACAGTCAGAAAATATCACTATCAAAGTCTCTAAAAATAAGTGCAAATAGCCTAATTCAATATGAGCTGAATCAGTGACATCATAAAATGCTTAGTTTTAGTGGAATTGCAGAAACCACAGTACAGACATTGGACTGAAAATTGGAATCGTGCAAATTGATGCTATCAGTGTCCCAGATTTATATAAGAAATTTAGAACACTTCGTTACAATCTATTTAATTCTTTTTATATATTTCAAAGTTTATTCTTCAAATCTGTTAACTATCATAACAGTGTGAATTGATGGTGTATGGTTAATGTTTATTTTAATATGTCATATTATAATGGAAATAGTCATATTATCCCTGTCAGTCTGTCTGCTAAGGGATATGTTTCTATCATTAAACAACTTACAGTGTAAATTGTAGAAACGTTGTGTACAATAAAACCTATGAATTTCATACCCGTATCATAAATTGTATTGTGTTGTGTCTACCTCTAAATGTAGCTGAAGAATTAATAAGTTTTGATCATAATTTTTTGACCCTGGTGTTAGGGTGAGATGAGAATAGTATTCTCAAGAAAGCACTGGCCTAGGTCATGAAGTAAGAAACAACATTATAGGATGAGATAGTTAGTGTAAACAATAGTTAAAAATGGTTAAGGTTATAATCATGAAAAGTATGGAAGTCTTGTTCTTTCACTGGTTCTGAAATCCAAATCTAAAAAACAAAAAATACTTTTTATTTTGGTCGTCATTATCCTGTTTAAATACTGGAGCCCATTGTTAATGTAAACTGATAAGATTAAGAAAGAGTTTTATTATAGTGATTTAAAGAAATAGAAACAAGAAAACCAAGTTCTATATTACATACTGGTCCAATATTCACCAGCATCCAAATTGTTTTGTGTATCAATAAAATTTTAACTATTTTTTTTATTTTTTTTTTTTTTTTTTTTTACAGAATCCGCATCAACTCACCATGTACCAACCCGAATTTTCAACTGAAGAAATTATTGTTAGCTGTAATGGGGGTGATTGTAATCGTCTCGTTTGTGGCTCTAGTCATCACTGCCAGTAAGTTCGACTCCCTGAAATGAAGACATTGAACAGAAAGATTGCCTATATATTTAATCACCAGGATTTTAAGGGAACTTTACTTGCGTATTTTGCTTGCAACAGAATTGAATATTAGTCTTTATACATTACAATCACTTGGGTTTTTTTTTTATACACAAAGTTTCGACAAGATTCCACTTCACTAGGCATTATCACATGTACTAAATACAAAAAATAATTACCATGGTGACAATATAAATATATACATGTACCAAGACCTAAAGTGGTTGTTATCCATAAAGACGGATATTATATGGGTATCAGATCAAAAAATAAAAACATACAGTTTAGGGGGAAATATTTTATGATGGGTAAAGATTTGCCTATTGTTCTTTTATTTCTTTACTGATGTCTATTTTATTTGTCTTATAAACAGTATTAAATATATGATAACTTATAAAAAATTAGATTATTTCAAAAATTCCCATAATAGGGGAAAACAAGTAAAAATATATACTATTGTCCTGTTGTCTAACATTTTTTCACATTTTTCTCGGCTGACTTTTAACTACCCAAAGTTTATAAATGTTATCATAGACTAGGGTACTTTATGTGCTTCTGAGAAAGGCTTTTAGCTGAAACTTTACATGACTGCACAACAGCGTATTATTGTACAAAAAATTAGAGCTTGTAGGTACATGAGCCCCGATTCAAATTATATTTTGATATTTTTCAGTCATTGAGCCATATTTATCAGGCAACAGTATGTATATAATACAGACAGATACCTCAATGCATTATGGGATAGTAATAGATTGTGGGAGTAGTGGTAGTAGAGTGTATGTTTATTCGTGGCCAACCCACTCTGGCAACCCTCACGATTTACTCAATATGAATCAACTCGTTGACCAGGATGGTCATCTCATTTCTAAAAAAGTCTCCCCTGGTAAGTTACTTCTTTCCAGTTTGAATATTTCAGTTCGTAATCTTTACTTGATTCTGGAATATCTTACGTTTGTCTACATTTTAATTTGTCATTCTATGTATCTGAACACAATTATGTGTATAATAATTTGTATATTAAAATATGTTGTGACGTTTCAACGAGGATTCTCCCTTCTTTATGAAGCAATGATGCAAAATAACATAGTAAAGAGAATATTTAGTTCCCGTAGTAGTGATCAATTCACAAGGTAAATCAATTGGAACGGAAATTGTGGTTTAATACGAAATAAACAATAAATTGAATTATTCATTAATAGCTCTGTCTTTCTAGCTTTAAAAAAATTTAAAAAGCTAGAGTTGATGTGAACGTAAATAAAAATATATAATTACTTATATTGTAGGTTTGTCCAGTTATGCTGATAAACCATCAGAAGCCAGTGAATATATTCGCCCATTGTTAGACTATGCTGCTAGGTATATACCCCATGAGAAACATAAAGAAACACCTCTATATATCCTAGCTACAGCTGGCATGAGACTTATACCAGAAAGGTAAAGTTGACATTCTGATTTCATTTTTCAACCAATTAGCTTGAACTTGAACTCTAGGGTTCAATCTAGGGCTGTCGGAAATAATCGATATATCGATATATCGCGATACGAGACACCTGGAAGCAATATATCGATATTGATCTGAGCGTATCGATTATCGACATATAGTTAAAAATAGAACATTCTAGTATTATAATAACTGTTACCCTACTTTCACTTTTCACATGGCAGACCGTGATTGTGGTTGTCATAATTTTCACGACAATCAAAAACTTTTCTAAACGTTTTAGAAAGTGTACCTGCAACACCCGTTTCCTCAGAACGTGTCTTCAGCATGCCTCCTGTCTGCTCAAAGATATTGTCTTTAGCGATCTAATGTTGACAATTTAATTTTTTTGAAGAAGAACATTTTTGATAACTCCAAATTTACAAAGTCAATATGAAAGTGGTTGGCTGTTTTTTTTCTTTGTGTTTATCATTTGTTATGTGCCAAATATTTATTTTTATATGCCCACATGAAATGGGGGGCGTATATTGTCGTCACCCACATTTTTCCGTCCGTCCGTCCGTCCGTCCGTCCGTCCGTCCGTCCGTCCACAATTGCTCGTAAACACTCTACACGGTGTAATTCTTGACGGATTTAGATGAAACTAAATATGAGTGTTTATGATCACGCAAGGATGAAGCCTATTGAAAATCAGCGAAATCGGAAAAAAATTAGTATGAGTTCGTGCCCTTGTTCTTGAATGGCTCGTAAACACTCTACAACGTGCAATTCTTGACCGATTTTGATGAAACTTGGTGTGAGAGTATGTTATAACTCAAGGATAAACCCTATCGAAAATCAGCGAAATCGAAAAACATTTAGTATGAGTTATTGCCCTTGTTCTTGAAAACGTGTTCAATTTTAGCTTGTAAACACTCTTGAGAGAACAATTTTTAATGGATTTTAATGAAACTTGGCCTGAGTATTTCTTATCACCCAAGGATGAAGCCTATTGAAAACCAGTCAAATCGAAAAAAAATTAATATCAGTTATTGCCCTTGTTTTTGAAAACGCGTTCAATTTTTAGCTTGTAAACACTCTACAAAGCACAGTTATTGACCGATTTTGACGAAACTTGCTGAAATTGTTTAATATCACCCAAGAATGAACCCTTTTGAAAATAGCACATATCGAAATATATTTAATAGGAATTATTGCCCTTGTTCTATAAAATGTGTTGGATTTTTGCCTTGTAAACACTCTACAAGTCACAATTCTTGAGCGATTTTGACATAACTTGGCATGAGTATTTGTAATCACCTAAGGATGAACCCTATTGAAATTCAGTTAAATCGAAAAATATTTAGTATCAGTTATTGCCCTTGTTTTTGAAAACGCGTTCAATTTTAGCTTGTAAGCTCTCTAGAAAGAACAATTCTTAATGGATTTTGATAAAACTCGGCTTGAGGATTTGTTTTTACCCAAGGATGAACCTTATTGAAAATCAAATAAATCGAAATATATTTAGTGTCAGTTATTGCCCTTGTGTTTGAAAACGGGTTTAATTTTTTGGCTAATAAACACTCTAGAAGGTACAATTCATGACCAATGTTGACAAAACTCACTTAAATTGTTGGATATCGCAAGGGATGAGCCTAATTGAAAATTAAAAATATCAAAATATATCTAATATGAATTATTGCCCTTGTTCTTTTAAACTTGTTCGATTTTTGTCTCGTAAACACTCTACATGGCACAATTCTTGATGGATTTCGATGAAACTTGGTGTGAGAGTGTGTTATAACTCAAGGATGAACCCTATTGAAAATCAGCGAAATCGAAAAAATTTTTAGTATGAGTTACTGCCCTCGTTCTTGAAAACGCATTCAATTTTAGCTTGTAAACACTCTAGAAAGAACTATTCTTAATGGATTTTTCTTAACTTTGGCTTGAGTATTTGTTTTTACCCAAGGATGAACCCTATTATAAATCAAATAAATAGAAATATATTTAGTGTCAGTTATAGCCCTTGTTCTTGAAAACGCGTTCAATTTTAGCTTGTAAACACTCTAGAAAGAACAATTTTTAATGGATTTTGATGTAACTTGGCTGGAGTCTTTGTTGTCTCCCAAGGATGAACTCTATTAAAAATCAAAAAATATTTAGTACAAGTTATTGCCCTTGTTTTTGAAAACGCGTTCAATTTAACTCGTAAACACTCTAGAAAGAACAATTTTGAATGGATTTTGATGAAGCTTGGCTTTAGTATTTGTTTTCTCACAAGGATAAACCCTATTGAAAATCAGATAAATCGAAAAATATTTAGTGTCAGTTATTGGGCCTGTTTTCAAAATCGCTTTCAACTTTTGGCTTGTGAACACTCTAAACATTCATTTTTGACAAAACTCGCTGAAATTTTTAATATCAACCAAGAATGAGCCTTATTAAGAATTAAAAATATCAAAATATTATTGAGGGTGAACTCTATTGCAAATCATAAAAATACCGAAAAATATTTAATGAGTTGAGTTAGGTACAATTCTTGACAGTTTTTAATGAAACTAGAGACCCTAGAAAAAAATATATGGTGGAAGGTTGAATATTTCATTCCACTTTTGTAACCTTACTGAAAAGTTTTTATTTGAAATAAATGCTGCCAGTGGGCGTATATTACCTTGCCTGGCAAGCTATCTTATTTATGATCAAGCTGTCTTGAAGTCTTCATTATAAGGTGCAGAAGAGTAGGACGTAAATCTCCATTTCATTTATTTATGATCAACAAAGAAAGTTGAATAATAGCGATTTGATATTGTTTTAATGTTTACAAATTAAAGATAATCATTACTCACAATATTTCTTTGTCACTCTTATTAAGTTTTAATGGGATAGTAATATAGCATAATAACAGATCTGAATTTGCTAAATACAATCAACTGTTAGACATTTCGCAATATATCGCAATGCATATTGCAATACAGAGAGGTGTATCGCAATACGATATCTGGCAGCAATACACAGCCCTAGTTCAATCCAGGCTAATGCCTTGGTAATATTCTAAGATTTTTCATCCCAGTTTCCCCTTGTCAGAGATGCAGGTTGGAGGAACTGATATTGAAAAGTGTTTATTTGTACTGATGGGACAATAAACTGAGGTCCGATGTGCTACAGACTAATCACATACATGATTCCTTTACTGTTTGAAAACGAAAGAGAGTAGTCTGATGCTGCTAAGATGCAAAATTTGTTGACATTTATAAATAAACTCCTTCAAATGGGAAGAAATTCACTGAAACATGTTGTTATAAAGAGTTGCGCCTGTTCGGGACCAAATCAATCTATAAATTGACCACTGTTTTAACAATAGGAATATTATTATTATTGGAAAGTAATTGGTATTATTAGAAAGTAATTGGTATTATTAGAAAGTAACTGGTATTATTAGAAAGTAATTGGTATTATTAGAAAGTAATTGGTATTATTAGAAAGTAACTGGTATTATTAGAAAGTAACTGATATTATTAGAAAGTAACTGGTATTATTAGAAAGTAACTGGTATTATTAGAAAGTAACTGATATTTATTAGAAAGTAACTGGTATTATTAGAAAGTAACTGGTATTATTAGAAAGTAACTGATATTATTAGAAAGTAACTGGTATTATTGGAAAGTAACTGGTATTATTAGAAAGTAACTGGTATTATTTGAAAGTAATTGGTATTATTAGAAAGTAACTGATATTTATTAGAAAGTAACTGATATTATTAGAAAGTAACTGGTATTATTAGAAAGTAACTGGTATTATTGGAAAGTAACTGGTATTATTAGAAAGTAACTGGTATTATTAGAAAGTAACTGATATTATTAGAAAGTAACTGGTATTATTTGAAAGTAACTGGTATTATTAGAAAGTAACTGGTATTATTGGAAAGTAACTGATATTATTAGAAAGTAATTGGTATTATTGGAAAGTAACTGGTATTATTGGAAAGTAACTGGTATTATTGGAAAGTAACTGGTATTATTGGAAAGTAACTGGTATTATTGGAAAGTAACTGGTATTATTGGAAAGTAACTGGTATTATTGGAAAGTAATTGGTATTATTAGAAAGTAACTGGTATTATTGGAAAGTAACTGGTATTATTGGAAAGTAACTGGTATTATTGGAAAGTAACTGGTATGTTTTTATATTTTTTCAGAGCTCAGAAAGACATAATGAATGATCTACAAACAGATATTACAAAACTTTATGATTTCCTGGTGGCTGAAAACCATTTTGAAGTGATCAGTGGTAAATTGGAAGGGGTTTATGCCTGGATAGCTGTAAATTATGTTTTAGATAAATTCTCTCATGGGCCAGGAGGTTTGTTTGACTTATTTCATTATCTTTGGTTTGTAAGATCTATTTACTAGTAGAAAAATATATCATAAATGATTCGAATTGATGCTGTCAGTGTTCCAGATACACATGCACGTTTCAGAATAGCTCTTTATAATCCCTTTAACATAGTTTATTTCATTCCATTTATAGATCATGAGTTAGTGAGTGTCAGATTACCGGGGGAGAGTTCTAGTACCCCCCTCCACACCCGGCGACGGACTATCGGAATGATGGATATGGGGGGTGGATCTATACAGATTGCGTTTGAAGTGACTAATCCAGTAAGTGTTCAATTTTCTTTTTTATAAACAAGTTTTGATTTATGATTTCGATAGATGACATTTATCAACAATCCTGTGATTTTATTTAGAGTTCAGTATGCACCTGTTTACATGGTTTGAAAAGATAAAAAGAAAGAAACAACTATATTTTACAAGGATAACAACTTAAGTTCACAGTTAATGATCCTTTCTTCCAGCTGGACCTTTGCATTGAGTTTTTTCGATTATCTGTATGCAATTACAGCTGCGTCGACTGAAATTATAAGTGAAGATGACTTATTCAAGGTCATCAGACTTTCATACACCAATCAAGAACCGAACCCACAGCCACCTTTTGCTTGACATAACCAAGCAAATGACATCATGTAAATACCAACGCTCTAACCGACTGTGCTGTAGAACCTCACAAAAGTTACTACCTTATGGCTTCACAGTATATATATCAATTTTTGTGTAATATAATAACAGTTTTGGAAGGAAGCACTAGATTATGCTAGTTCTAGATAAAAAAAAGCAAGGTATTTTAAAAGTGTGATATAACTTAAACACATATTTAATATTTTTATTTCCAGAAGGCTGAACTTCCCAAATCTTTAATAGCAGAAATCAATCTTGGTTGTCAGGACTCGGATTTAGACCACACCTATAGAATTTACGTGACTACATTCTTAGAATACGGAGCTAATTCAGCTCATAATCGTTACGAAGAATTTCTAATTAAAAACTCATTATCGTATGCTGATCCGTAAGTTTTTTTTCTCTCGTAGATTGACCTCAGACTTGACCTTAGCGTTGATCTTCGACATGAACATAGACTTGACCTCACGGTTAAAATATTGTTTACTTTTGACCCCATAGTTCAAGTTTCACTTATTCTGACCTTGTTAACTCCTACGCTTTTTATTCTGAGCAAAGACAGAATGGAGGACCAGTTTGATTTTCCAAAATTTCCAGTCGATCAAGTTGAAAATGGTTATGCTTAAATCTATGACTAAACCATCATGTTCAAGAAAGATTTCAAAGATTTGATCTTGTTTCATTTGTATATTGATGATTAAATATGATATTTTCAGATATAAGGGTAAAAATAAAACCAACGCTATACAAGATCCATGTATGGCAAGAGAGATGCCAATAGTGAAAGAAATTCACGGGAAAAAATACTATTTCAAAGGAACAGGAGATTTTAAAAAATGTCGTAAAATTTTAGTGCCGTTGTTAAATTCTACGATATTATGTCATCAAAATCCGTGTTCTATGAATGGCGTTCACCAGCCGGATATAGACCATGAGAGATCTAAATTCTACGGATTTTCTGAATTCTGGTATTCTACAGAAGATGTTTTTGGAATTGGTGGATCATATGATTATAATAAATTTCAAGCACAGTCAGAGGTAGGTTGGACTGTTTACTTGTTGTTGGACTGCTTTTCCAATGTTTGTGTTTGCAGCAGACGAATTGAAGAAGAGTAGGACGTAAAACTCCATTCATTTAGTTATTATCATGATAAGATATAAAATTTTGTAACCTTTTATTTTTTAGGAATTTTGTAAAACTAGTTGGAGTAAATTACAGAAAAGATATAAAAAGAAATTATACCCTAAAGCAGACAATGATAGATTCTCGTAAGTTTCAAAACCTTCTATCAACATCATTATCTAGGAATACTAGAGTTGTCTCCTATTTAGCCTAACGTAGACACCAAACATTTTAATCGAACAATCGTAAAAAACATGTTTCAATCATTTTGTTTGCCGTCCGCAGATTCCAGAAACCTGAACAAAAATGTTCATGAGAAATGTTCGCGTTATCAAACATGTTTGATTTGATAAACATGTACGCCACCCGAACCCATTTGTTGTCTGCGTTAAGCAATATTCCAAGATTTTGTGTTGCTTCATTAATTTTCAGTTCTTCTAGCAAAACGTTACCCACTGGCCCCAACGGTTTGACTTGAAAATTATCCTATATGAGAATTTTATTGAAAACTGTAGTAAAAAGACTGTTAACAGATTTTGAAAATATTCCTCAGCATTTCCTTTAAGGCCTAACATTTTATATTTCCTGCCATATTTTGTAAATCTTCCTACATCTGTACTTTAGGACATCTTTTTTAAACAATTGCTTAGCTTACTTATTTGACCTTTAATTGCTATTCTTTATAGAATTTACTCCCTAGCCTATTTTTATTTTTTATTCCGAATGTATTAAAGGGGCCCAGGCTTCATTTTTAGGGGTCGTTTTGGGCCTTTGTTACATTTAAACAGTCCTCAGAAATATTCAAGCTCTGAGAAAATCGCAAAATACCTTGAAATATGCCTCAAACAAAAAATTTCACTTTTCATTTTTTTTCCGTGCTGTACGCGGCTGGTCTCCAGTCAGTCTGAAAATTGTGTGTCCTGTTGACAAAGTCTACAATTGAAAAATGCGTTGTAGTCTGTTTATATAGATGACCGCTATTGCACGACGGGAAGGATAACTCTTTGATTATCAAGACGAACCGTTTTCCAATATGGCGGGACGTTCGTAATTTCTTAAGTCATTGTGATTTTTCAAACACGGATAATTGATACACATGGATTTGAAGGCTCAAATTTCAAAGGTAAGCTCTGTAGACTATTTCTGATTAGCTAACCAAAAGATTTCATGTGTTTGAGGCTGTCGGATGATTGTCCGAAACAAATAAAGCCTGGTCCACTTTAAGGATTGTGTGAAATATGATGTTGAGGTTTATGATGTTAGAAAGATGTATATATCAATTTGTTTGGGAATATTAATTGGTTTATTAAATTTTAAAGATATTTTCCCATTTTATCAGGTCTTACGATTTTGGATTAGTATTGAGGTAAAAGTGGTCTGGGAGATATTTTATATTATTTCGCGGGAAAAAAAATATCAGTTATATTTTTAAAAATATAGTGATATCATTGGTTGATTTATCTCAATTTGAAATCTATTCAATCGGATTGACCAATCAGATAAACTTTCACTAAATTTTGTGAAAATGATGATGAATTCTATTTTAGAGTAGCATTAGTGGGGAGAAGATATAACTTGCCCCATACTCTTCTGTCTAAACTAACACAGTTTAACGCCAGTAATAGCTTCGTAACACATCGTCAGACCCTGGATCTACCGGTAATACTGGATCTAAACTCTGATTGACTAAATCAACCGACAAGTCCTACTCAGCCACTGACAGTAAAATCAGGCAGACAGGTCAAAGGTCAGTCAGAATCTCCTGTCTATCTCTAATACATGTATTTTAATATTTATTATTTTCTATTACAGAAATCAGTGTTTTAAAGGAGCATGGTTAGCTACAGTTTTACATGAAGGTTTTAAATTCCCTGAAAATTATAAGAATTTAGTAACCGCCCAGTTAATTAACAATAAAGATGTACAGTGGACTCTGGGAGCTCTGTTATATAGAACACGCTATCTTCCATTAAGGTGAATTTCTAATTTTCAACTTATATATATATATCTGCGATAGGAACAGATTATGATAGAAAGGACTGATATTAAGATAGTAGTATTCAAGTAAAATTTCGTAACATTTACTATATAAGCACTGGCCAAGGTCACAAATAAGATGGAGTTAACATATTTAACATGAAATGACAAATAAATTGGCTTCTTTAAAGGGATAATAGGCGTTAGAATACACTCGTCCTACGGCTTATATTTGTGTTTAATATTGACTATTAGTTAAATAAGTATGCATCCCACACATTACCAAATTTTAAAAAGCCACAATAAAAAAATATTCGGAATTTTTAAAAAAAGTGAGCCAGCGACGATTCCATTGAGTTTGAGAATAAAAGCCTCTGGTAAATCAACGCTAAAACATCATTGTGCAATTCAACAATAGGGGTCAAGGACGCGTGAAAACCCACATGTTAGAGTTACTTCCCTTTATATTATACAATTTGAAAATCGCTTGATTGATGGCTCAAGCGTTTTATGATTAACTACTTTATTTTGGGGATTTGTCGGATTTTAGAGGGATTTTGATGTATAGGTATGACACCAGGTAAGTCCACTGATGGATATATACTGTTATTGTCCAAAACGCCTATTATCCCTTTAATATTATGACACAAAATCACAATGGGACATTTGATAGTCCTATTGGTCATAGTAGAGTTCTATTCAGACATGACTGGTATTTATTAATTAACAGCCAATTAAAGATGTATTCTCTCTTCTGTTTTCAGGGATATAGAAAAATTAAAAGGACAAGCTACTCCTAGCTATCATACAGTACCATCCATTTTCGCGAATGAATATTTAGTTATATTATGCATCATAATAGTAATTGCTTCCATTATATTATATATGAAACGTTTAAGACTGTGTCCTCAAAATGACCTTCAGCGTGTTCCTTCAATGTCATATTTTATGACCGGTGATAACGAATCAGAACCAGGTTTGAAAAAAAGTTCGTATTATTTATGACGGGCGGAAGAACGAGATTTATATTTTTGAATTCAGTGTGGAGTATAAATTTTAAGTTAGTGAATCATGTGTGAAGTTATTTTGTGAATAAGTGAAATTTTCTGTGAAAAGTGTAAAATTGGTAAAATATTGTGATATTTTAAAGTGTTCATTTAATCATATCACTGGAATGGCAGGCAATAGACTGATCTCATGTAGAATAATACATAGTGTGGCTGTCATCTATAACACACACCTTAACATTCTACTGAACTCTTCCACAATTGCATTTTTCAATTATTATTATACAGCGTTGTGTATGCTTGGATAAGGTCATTTTCTAACTAAGGGATACTTTTGGTATATTTTTTCATTTTCAAATGCAAGGTTCATAAAGTTCATTATCTGTTTGTGTATTTTTGGATATCCTAGAAACACTATTTGAAGTGAAGACTCTAGGATATCCTAGAAACACTATTAGAAGTGAAGACCCTAGGATATCCTAGAAACACTATTAGAAGTGAAGACCCTAGGATATCTTAGAAACAGTGTTAGAAGTTAAGACCCCAGGATATCCTAGAAACAGTGTTAGAAGTTAAGACCTTAGGATATCCTAGAAACAATGTTATAAGTTAAGACCCTAGGATATCCTAGAAACACTATTAGAAGTGAAGACCCTAGGATATCCTAGAAACACTATTAGAAGTTAAGACCCTAGGATATCCTAGAAACACTATTAGAAGTGAAGACCCTAGGATATCCTAGAAACAGTGTTAGAAGTTAAGACCCTAGGATATCTTAGAAACAGTGTTAGAAGTTAAGACCCTAGGATATCCTAGAAACAGTGTTAGAAGTTAAGATCCTAGGATATCCTAGAAACAGTGTTAGAAGTTAAGACCCTAGGATATCCTAGAAACAGTGTTAGAAGTGAAGACCCTAGGATATCCTAGAAACAGTGTTAGAAGTTAAGACCCTAGGATATCTTAGAAACACTATTAGAAGTGAAGACCCTAGGATATCTTAGAAACAGTGTTAGAAGTTAAGACCCTAGGATATCCTAGAAACAATGTTAGAAGTTAAGACCCTAGAATATCCTACAAACAGTGTTATAAGTTAAGACCCTAGGACATCCTAGAAACAGTGTTAGAAGTTAAGAACCTAGCTCTTCCAGAAAACATAGCCTGTATTTTAATCTGATGATAGATCAATTGTCTCACATTGCCTGTTATTATAGCAATATTCTCTCTAAACATTCATAACCACATCACTTGAACAGTTTTTGTTTTTCTAAGATAACATTGAATCTTTTTTGCCAACCTGTAATTTTGTGTTCATAGTTTGAAGACATTCAGAAGCTCTCTGCCATTTTTTGTTGTTACTTAAGTTTTTGTAAAGGGATATACCTTTAGTTATATTTTGCTTATAATTCATGTTTTAAAGCCAAATGTTTATTTTTTTTATGATAATTTATCAGGTACTTCAATTTCCTTGCTTTGATATAAGGGCCATTTTATAAGTTGGAAATGAAATGAATGGAGTTCTACATCCAACCTTTCTGCAATGGATTAAGCAAAAAAAAGAGGGCAACTCTATGCAGAGTGCAGTGAGGGGTATTTTTTTTGAGAGATCTTTAACGTGCACAACCTGTAGCACACAGGACCTCAGTTTCTTTCCAATTTTAATAACACAATTTTTTCCCCATTATATTCAGTTTAAAGAATAGTTGTTCTGCATAGTTTAATAAGAGCATACATACAGCCTGGAACATTACTCAATATAAATACTAACAGTCCACTTTATTTTGGGGTAATTTGAATAGTAGTTTTGATTTGTTTCTATAAGATCTGATCATTTGTCCTACCTCAAAACATAGTGGACTCTTCTTGTGTTTTAATGGAGATGTCCCTGCATGTGCATAAGTATATTTGAGCTAATTTATAGCTCTGTAGACAATCTTAGCTCTGATTTTGTGTTAATAATAAAAAGACCAGTTAAACATTTAGATAGGGATACTTTTTTAGTTTCATTTCATTAACATTAAGTTTCATTTATTTTTGCTTGCATTTTTTTTTTAAATCATTTATTTGTTAATCTTATGCTAATTGCCAAAATCCTACTCATGTGTCTATGAAGCTTGATTCACTGTGGGTAAAAATCAAGCTGAGCTTGGCTGACTATAGAAGCATACTTAGTCTCTGAATCAGAATTTTTCTTGGAGGATTCGAAGCCTAACCAACAATGCAACTCAAAACCATTGCCTATATGTAGGAAAAATAAGTGTAATATATGGAGGAATATCCAGGGGTAAAAATAATGGTGTATAAGAGGGACAAAGCCAGGTGTTATATTTATATAGGGAGGTTTGAGTAGAAAATTAGATTTTTTGTATTTTGCTTTATCCAGACAGGTCACTTATATAATATAATACATAAATTATGGGATTAACCACATTGATGGAGCAAAATATAAACCAATTATAGTAAATTTTATATATATTTGTTTGTGTTGAGACAATCTAATTGAATTAGGATAACAATTTTGTTTCTGTTATTTTAGTATCCATTGTAATCTTACTGATTTTCTACTGAAGTCGTGTTTGCATGATGTTATTTTAACCAATCAAATAGAACTTTTTCGTATGAACCATAATGAATTCTGGGACAGCTGTAGGAAGAGGCTGTCATATTGTTGTCAGGTAACAGTTTCCCACAAAAGTTCAAGTGTCATAAGAACAGGGACCTTATTCTGGAAAAGTAAACTAAGATGATTTTAGGGTTCCAGTCATCTGATTGGTCAATCACAAACATCAATTTTTAATTTTCTTATATTATCCAATCAGATTACTGTATTTCTTAAAGTCAGGGTTTTAATCCAATTAAGTTTTTGAGAATAAGGCTGCAGTTCTGCAGTTAATAGAATCCAGTTAAGATGTTAAATAAGAGAAAACAATACAGAAACCAAATAGTTATTTATGTTAAATTAGATTTATGTTGAGAGAAATCCTTTTATCATATCCTGTTGTTCAATACTGTATTGTTTCTTAATATAACATTTTACTTGAGATATTATCAGGGGGTGTCCTGCTTGGGGAGGAAATCATTGGCTTGCAACCCCAGGGGCTCACTGTTCCGTTTCTCAAAAATTAAACAGTGAAAATTTACATCCTCTGTTGTGGCTTGGTCCTGTTTAGACGCCAGTTTTAACCGAAATATTTCATCCGTTGACAATTATCAATATTAGGTTGGTTAAAACAGTAACTGGTTACGCTATCAAAAGGAACTGACAGGGTTAAAGTTATACTTAAGAAAAAGAGGAGTGTAATGTATATGTATTAGGGTGAGGAGATTTGTGATTGGAGATCCCATGGCAGTGCCCCCCCTCTCCTCTCTTCCTCCGGGCCTCAGAGTCTGGGGTATTCTCACTAATCCCCACCCTGATTGTTATATCAAAATAACATGTTATGTTAAGATACAATAGTTGGAAGTGTGATATTTTATATTTTGTTAAAGATTCTATTTATTTCATAATCCCTTTGTCTAATGGTCTATTGTGTAAATATACTTGTTAGTTATAACATTTGTTCACATATAGGTTATCAAAAACAAATGTCATTTTTTGATATTTTTTTTCAGTCTCCATTGTAAGCTAAAAGATTTATTCCAAAATTGTATACTGTAAATTTTCATTTCACCCTAATCAAAGTGCTTCATGCAGAATCCATGTTTTAATATTGACCATGAATTGTGGAATAATGAAACCAAAAGTAGAGCAATATGACAAACTATGAGACTGCTGATACTCATTGGATGGAGAATGTTGAATGATTGGCTGCTATAAATAACTTGTAATTTCCTAATTGAATAAATCTAGCTAGATTACAATGGAGATTGATAAAGAAATTGTAATTTGATTTTATAATTTGATGGATTCAAAACATGAACAATTCTGTTAAGCTGTGGAAGAGTTTGATAGAAATTGAAACTTGACGAACCAGACTACTTGAAATTGTGTTCATTACTACTTAAACGACCTCAAATACATTTTGAGTCAGACCTGGATGTGCACCATTATACTTACTGGACTATACACACTATAGTCCAAGACCAGTCCACTTAATATTTAGATAGAGTAAGTAGTAATGAAGACAACACTAGAATTGCTTACAATTATGAACGTATTTCGAGAGCCTTAAAATATTATGTAGGCTAAATTTGCAATGACCTACATCTAGACAATATATTGAATATCATTTTACCTAGTTTTCAAAGTCATAAAATAATTAGGTCACACCTTCCGTAACGGTTAATGATGGCGAAAATATGAAAATTATCAATTTTTGCTGTATTTAAGTACACTTATCTCTATGAATTTTTTAAGTAAGCCAAATTAAAAAATATCTACTCGTAGACAATATATTGAATATTATTTGACCTAATTTTCAAGGTCATAGATTAAGTGGGTCACACCTTCCGTACCCGTTAAAGTGACCTAATTTTGAAAAAATCGAAATTTAAATAATTCGAAAGAAAATACGAAATTTGAAAATCGGTCTCCAAGAAAAGGTAGATAATGATCCATTGTATCTATGTGCTAAATTTCATCAAAATCGGTCTATCAGTAGTGTCTGAATTTCGGATTTAAGAATTGTAACGAAAATTCAAAATGGCGGCCGATATGGCAGCTTGACCTAATTATTTAGGTCAAATCAATTACTATTGACAAGTTATTTATAAAACAGTTTTCACTTTTCACCTAGCAGTTATAGACCGGAAGTTACGTAATTATGTCATTTGAGGCTAAACCGGAAATGGAATTTTTCTTTTCACATTTTTTCAAAAATTATAAACATATCGCCTATCAACTGGTAAAGTTTCAAAATTTTACCATTTATATTAAAGGAGAAATCACGGTCTGAAATTTTTGCCGATGACCCTTGAATATTGAATTGCAAATCGTGGGTAAAATATTTAACCTAATTGCATAAAACCTATAATTGTTAGTTGACAAATACATTGAAGTTTTCAAATCTGAAAATCCGGTCAAAATCGAACTGAAAATAAACTTGCTAAAGCCAAAAAACCTGAACTTCCGGTTCTCACTTCCTGTCAGAGATAGAACTTCCGGTTTTGTTTTATTTGATAATAGAAATCATTCTAAGATCAACTGTAGATTTATAATTTCTGCACCTTTTACCAGTTTGTCTGCAAACTCATCCAAGAATTACAAAAAAAAAAAAAAATAAAATAATCCGAACGATTACAATACGTTTTCGCCAAAGTCGAAATACGTAATAATCCGAACGATTACAATACGTTTTCGACAAAGTCGAAATAAGACAATATAAATTTGACTTGTATGGTTTTAGTTACTATCCAATCTTCCTCAAATAAATAGACTGTTCGTGTTGTAGGCCTAAGGAAGACAATATAAATTTGGCTTGTATGGTTCCAATTACTATCTACTCTATTCATGTTGAAAGTGTATATTGATGTGCATCAATGTCTTTGTTTGACTAAAAAAGTAGAGTTTTTAAATAGTGGGCTTAATTTGTAATCTAAAACTCAACTTGTTGCCTATTACTGATTTTCTACTAAATTGAAGTAAATTGTGTAAATAAGATGTGGTAAATTAACGAGAAAAATAAAAACAGTTAAAATTTGAGTTTTGTTTTTACACACGTTTTAATACTCATTGTATGAGAAACAAATTTCTTGTCTTCATATATATACTTATACATCTTTACAATGTCAAGCTATTACAAACTTCATCTTATACATCTTTACAATGTCAAGCTATTACAAACTTCATCTTATACATCTTCACAATGTCAAGCTATTACAAACTTCATCTTATACATCTTCACAATGTCAAGCTATTACAAACTTCATCTTTATAATGTCAAGCTATTACAAACTTTATCTTGTACATCTTTACAATGTCAAGCTATAACAACCTTCATCTTATACATCTTCACAATGTCAAGCTATTACAAACTTCATCTTATACATATTCACAATGTCAAGCTATTACAAACTTCATCTTTATAATGTCAAGCTATTACAAACTTTATCTTGTACATCTTTACAATGTCAAGCTATAACAACCTTCATCTTATACATCTTTACAATGGTAAGCTATTACAAACTTCATCTTATACATCTTCACAATGTCAAGCTATTACAAACTTCATCTTATACATCTTCACAATGTCAAGCTATTACAAACTTCATCTTATACATCTTTACAATGGAAAGCTATTACAAACTTCATCTTATACATCTTTATAATGTCAAGCTATTACAAACTTTATCTTGTACATCTTTACAATGTCAAGCTATAACAACCTTCATCTTATACATCTTCACAATGTCAAGCTATTACAAACTTCATCTTATACATATTCACAATGTCAAGCTATTAGCCCTACAACTTTATACTTATACATCTTCACAATGTCAAGCTATTACAAACTTCATCTTATACATCTTCACAATGTCAAGCTATTACAAACTTCATCTTATACATCTTTGCAATGTCAAGAAATAACAAACTTCATCTTATAGGCCTACATCTTCACAATGTCAAGCTATTACAAACTTCATACTTATATATCTTCACAATGTCAAGCTATTACAAACTTCATATTATACATCTTCACAATGTCAAGCTATTACAAGCTTCATCTTATAATGCAACTATAAGCTCCTATACATTTCACAATGTCAATTATTACAAACTTCATCTTATACACCTTCACAATGTCAAGTTATTACAAACTTCATCTTATACATCTTCACAATGTCAAGCTATTACAAACTTCATCTTATACATCTTCACAATGTCAAGCTATTGCAATTTTCATCTTATATGAAATATAGGCCCTATATTAAATCCATTAATTATTGGATGGTAATCACAAAGAGACATTGTCATGCATGATTGCCTACGCTAAATGTGTAAAATTGCTCCTATTGAGTTCTTGCATTCTTCTTTCATTTTTTTGGGGGGGGGGGGGGTCTGGATAATCGAGTCGTTTAATTAAAGGGAAGTAACTTTCTCTGAATTTGTCTTTTTACTGGAAAATCAAGAATCAAAACAATGGCTGAATTTTCTGAAGTTGGAAAACATTGCAGTGCATCTGATTGCAAACAGCTAGGTAAGGATGTCTGGTATTTATAAAAATTGATGTTAGTAATAAATATTGGGGTTTCCCTAGCAAATCGGGCAAATTTACGAGTGACTTTTCTGTAATTTTTCAGATTTTTTACCGTTTGATTGCGATGGATGTGGTCTTGTTTTTTGGTGAGTCAATATTAGACAATAACTTATGTTCTGTTTCAAGGCTTTCCACTAACTGGATATCTTATGTTTTTGTCCTAGTTCTCACCCTCCCCTATGAAATTTCGAAAACTAGATGCCTGGAGAACATTGTACTAACGATTTTAAGGGGCCAAAATTCCAGTCAAAATGGTCATCATTTTGAGTCTGCTAACTGAAATTGGTTTTGAGAGAGGATAATTGGTGGGGCCAAATTCTCACGAACTGGGATCTAGCCCTACCCTACCCTGACAACGAGGCTGTTTAGACAGATTAAATGAATGATCCATTTATCAATGTGAATGTTAAGAATGTAGGCTATTGCTGACTCTATGCACAATTGTAGAAATTAATTTCCAATAGGCCTATAATTATAGCTACAATATTTTCGTTATTGGGATAACACTTTCTTGGTATAGCACAGATTCTATGCTGAAAATTGGCTGAGACCCGAACGGGTTCCGAACCAGCGATCTCAGAGTCAGGCACCTAATCGCCAGCAATACATGTCAACCGTCTAGTCCACTCATCATCTCATAATTATAGCTTTTTATAAAGATGCCCATAAGCATTAATTTAATCTTTGTAAGACTGTTATCTAGAGGCTTATAAATTCTTTTTGTTTTTTTCAGTAAACATCACAAAGCCACAGATAAACATCAGTGCAGTCAGGTAGATTGAAATACCGGTACATTTATTTAAATCTGATATAACCAGAAACACTAATATTATGGATATACACTCCTTCTTTTTAATTTATTATAAAGTATTTCCATAATAGTGTTTCTTGTTATATAATGTTCTATCTACTGTTAAATGTCATTCAAAGATTCTTATTTCAATCGTTCTTGGAATTATTGACGAGTTGTGTGAACACAAGGTAAGAAAATACTTACCACCTCCCCTTCTTGAGGGAGCTACTGACCTGATTAAAGCCTAATTCACTTTTTCATTTTCATCAGATCAGCAGGTTGAATTTCTATCAAATGGCTCACTTCAAAGTAATTCTTGGGAATTACACTATCACTTGACTTAATAAAGAAACAACTATATTTTACAAGGATAACAACTTTCTATTGTGACAGGGATCTTTTCTACCAGCTGATCCTTGGCCAAACCTCTTGTCATTGATCTTTCCCTGTTTATCCGTACCCATTTACAGCTGGGTGGACTGGAATTATGAGTGAAGATGACTTATTCAAGGTCATCGAACTTTCACACACCGATCGAGATTAGAACTCACGTCAGACATTTTCAACTTATCCAAGCAAATGACTTTGTGGTGTAAAGAACCAACAGAACCCCAAAGGGTTAGCATTAGGCTGTAAGTGGCTTTTCTCCCCACTGCCCACTTCTTAACCATGTAACTGTTTTTATTTCCAGCATTTAAAAGTAGAAAATCGCCCTGAATATCGTGGTCCTAAAGGAATCTCCTGTTTTTATTCTGATTGTAAGAATCGAGAACTAACACCTATACCTTGTATAAAATGTTACAATTCCTATTGTTTAAAGTAAGTATCTACATAAAACTATTTAGAAAGTTAGATGTTTGCTTGCTGACCTTAAACTCAAGGGTTCAAAGTAGGATGTAAAACTGTAAAGTATTAAATAAAAGGACAGTGAAAGAAAGTAAATGATATCTGATATTGTTTTAGTAGAAAACCACATGTTACAATTTTTATATGACCACATTATAATGTGGTTGTATATTTTCGACACCCCCTGATGGTCCATCGGTCTACAATTGGCTTGTGAATGCGATAGAGACTCCAGTTTTCATCTGATTTGAATGAAACTTGTTGTGGTCATTTATATAGAAATATACTTGTACTTAAAAGTGGGTGTATCTTGATAGGCAACCACTTGTTACATTGTAGAATGGCTTGTCGCTATGTAACATTCCGATTATATATCGTGTCAGCAGTACAACAATTACTCAAAACACACATAAATGCTATGCATCACACACAAGAGTGGACACTATGTCAGTCATTTAAGCTCTATAACTATCAGATGATATTTACTTGGCAACATTTCAAAACTGTGGCAATTGTCGCTATGGGTTCTAATATTGATAAGTTGTTATCTTCCATTATCATTCCAGTCCACCCAGCCGTAAATGGATTTGGATAATTCGGGCAAGATAAATGCCAAGAGGTTTGGCCAAGGACCAGCCAGTAGAAAGGATCCCTGCCACGGCCGACTTGTAAACCTAAGTTGTTATCCTTGTAAAATATAGTTGTTTCTTTGCTTTTTGCTAACTCCTTTTTAATAACTACACTATGCTTTGACCTGTTTACAGACATCGACACGCTCAAGACCATGACTGTAAAGTTTTACGAGAAGAAACAACAAACCGTGAATTAGAATCCAAAACAACCCAACATGTTAAAGAAATCCTAGGTTATATTTTTATTTTATATTCACTGAATTTTCATTTTCATTTGCTAAATATTTTTGAGGAAGGAGCTGAGAATGATTTAGAGTGTCTTTGGGTTTCGATAAGTATGAGGGGTACTCAAAAAATTTTCAGATGTACAGTCACTTTGTTTTTGAACGTGCTGACGTAACCCATGATTGAAGTCTAAAACATTATGGTGTTATATTCCTCCAAAAAATGTTGTTTCATACTTTGTTTAAAAATGTTTAGTGCCCTTCGTATTACACTTAGATTCAGTGAAATTGGAAAACCCACATACATCTGAATTAAAATTGAAACGGTACAAATTGAAGCAATAGGTGTCTTATACAGATATGTAAAGTTTAGAAAATCTCTTGGCATTTCCATGAATGTGTTTGTATATTGTTATTTTAGCTTCTAAAGAACCAGCCATACAGAAACGATTCAAAAAGGGGAGTAAATCTGCTAAAACAGCAGCTAAAGTTGGTTTAATGAAGATAAAAATGAAAGCTACAGGCGACAAATCCATCCCCGATTCCGAGAAAATATTCTTCCAACTTCATCTACCACAGAAATCTTTAACTAAATCTAAAAATTTATTTTTCTCAAAGGTAATGATGGCGTTAGATTCCATACAATTGTAAATTTCGTATAAATCTTACATTTGTTCTAATATATAAGTGCACAGATTCAAAAGTTGTTTCTGCTGAACATTTAAATTTCTCATATTCACCAGACTATAACAGTAGCTATAAAAGCAGATAATTGAAAATATAGTAGGCAAATGATATAAGTCCCCTCATTGCCCACTGTATACAGTTATCTTCATTAGAGAAATTGAATCAGAAGAAAGAGGATTTTTAAGTTGTTTTTTATTTGTATATTGAGTAGAAATGGAGTGTGGGTAAACTAATAGATTATACAGCTGATATATCTGGTTTAACAAACACTAATAATACAGGAGATCCCTTGGTAAGTTAACTTTATTTTCGTCTAGTTATTTTCCCAGCTTATTTCAGGATAATACTAATGCAGGTTGGAGGAACTGACATGGGAAAAGTTTGGATTTGGTCGATTTGGACAATAAGTCAAGGTCCTGTGTGCAACATGCTTTTCAATTTTAAGATCAAAGATCCCTCAACTGTTAGAAATTATAAAGGTTTACGTCATCAAATAGCATCACGATACAATTCTGGTTTAATAAAACCGGAGATTCGCTTCCCTGATATATTGTCTGATATAATTTGGCTGTTTGGATGAAATTAAAATTGTTCTAGTGCTATAGAATTTTGGGTCAAAGGTAAAGAGTTCAAGTTTTATACGATGGGAACACAGGTTAGCATCCCTGACATTCAATTTTTAGACTTTTTTTGAGATTTGAATACAAAAGCGTAGCACATATATAACACAAGTTAATAATTATTGGATAAATGCAAAATTCTTTAATACTTGGCTACATAACATTTCACCACAAGTTACACACTTGTTTAATACATAGATACATAACGTTTCAACACAAGTTACACACTTGTTTAATACATGGGTACATAACGTTTCAACACAAGTTACACACTTCTTTAATACATGGGTACATAACGTTTCAACACAAGTTACACACTTCTTTAATACATGGGTACATAACGTTTCAACACAAGTTACTCACTTCTTTAATACATGGGTATATAAGTTTCAACACAAGTTACACCTTCTTTAATACATGAGGGTACATAACGTTTCAACACAAGTTACACCTTCTTTAATACATGGGTACATAACATTTCAACACAAGTTACACACTTCTTTAAACATGGGTACATAAATTTCAACACAAGTTACACAATTCTTTACTACATAGGTACATAACGTTTCAACACAAGTTACACACTTCTTTAATACATGGGTACATAAAGTTTCAACACATGTTACACGCTTCTTTAATACATGGGTACATAACGTTTCAACACAAGTTACACATTCTTTAATACATGGGTACATAACGTTTCAACACAAGTTACACTTCTTTAATACATGGGTACATAACGTTTCAACACAAGTTACACACTTCTTTAATACATGGGTACATAACATTTCAACACAAGTTACACAATTCTTTAATACATGGGTACATAACGTTTCAACACAAGTTACACACTTCTTTAATACATGGGTACATAACGTTTCAACACAAGTTACACACTTCTTTAATACATGGGTACATAACATTTCAACACAAGTTACACACTTCTTTAATACATGGGTACATAACATTTCAACACAAGTTACACACTTCTTTAATACATGGGTACATAACGTTTCAACACAAGTTACACACTTCTTTAATACATGGGTACATAACATTTCAACACAAGTTACACACTTCTTTAATACATGGGTACATAACGTTTCAACACAAGTTACACACTTCTTTAATACATGGGTACATAACGTTTCAACACAAGTTACACGCTTCTTTAATACATAGGTACATAACGTTTCAACACAAGTTACACGCTTCTTTAATACATGGGTACATAACGTTTCAACACAAGTTACACGCTTCTTTAATACATGGGTACATAACATTACAACACAAGTTACACACTTCTTTAATACATGGGTACATAACATTACAACACAAGTTACACACTTCTTTAATACATGGGTACATAAAGTTTCAACACATAAATTAAGGAAGTGTGTATTCATAATTATTATCTATTTTGTAACACAATTAACGGAAAGTTACAATAAGGTAGATATTTCTTGTGTTTGTAGAAGTTACGTGTATTTAACAGTGAAGATGGCGAGATGATAAAAACGGATGAAATATTAGAGAATGTTATAAATGATGATAATATACCAGTGTACAGTGGATCTAGTATTATATTAGAATATGTTACTATAGATCAGAACTGTCTACCTAACTATCAAACCTACCCTTCATCCTAGCATAATATAAAACATATTATAAAAAACATTTGTGATTTTCAATGAGTGTAGAGTTGAGAAAGGTTCTGTAAGATGGATAATATCCCGGTGTACAGTGAATCTAGTATTATGTATATGTTAATGGTCCTCAAGCAGTCCAGTAAGTTCAAGAATAATTGTAACACAAGGTCGAAAATATTGAAAATATTGAACTGCTTGATGACCATGAACTTACTTAAAATACAGATTAAACAAAGAATATCTGGCCTAAATATGACGTCATATTAGTCCAAATATTTCCACCATTTTGAAAAATAATGTACGCTTTGCATAATGCTGGAACCAATAAGTTGGATAATGGCTGCTGTTTAACTATTATCTAAAGCACAGCGGTTAGAGCATTGGTTCTTAACGTCATGTCATTTGCTTGGATACGTTGAAAATGGCGAACGTGAGTTCTAATCTCGACCCGAGTCAGAGTGTGAAAGTCCAATGACATTGATTAAGTCATCTTCACTCATAATTCAAGTCCACCCAACTGTAAATGGGGATGGATAATGTGGGAAAGATCAATGCCAAGAGGTTTGGCCAAGGACCAGCTTGTAGAAAGGATCCTCGTCATGGCAGACTTGTGAACCTAAGTTGTTATCCTTGTAAAATATAGTGGTTTGTTTCTTTTCTTTTACCCTTCATCATAAAATAATATATATATGTTTAATAACCTCAGCTTGTGTTTTTATACGCCCTCACATGAAATGTAGGGCGAATATTGTGATCAACTAGTCTGTCTGTCTGTCTGTCTGTCTGTCTGTCTGTCTGTCTGTCTGTCTGTCTGTCTGTCTGTCTGTCTGTCTGTCTGTCTGTCTGTCTGTCTGTTGTCTGTTCACATATGCTTGTGCTCGCTCTACTGCAGTTTTAATTGGATTTTAATAATTTTTAGTATGTGAGTTCATGGCATCACAAAGAGGAACTGTATTGATTTTGGTGATGATCAGCTAATTTTTAGCGCAGATAAGCGTGATTTCGGAAAAATGCCAGTAACTTTGCTTGTGCTCACTCTACAGACTACACTTTTGATTGCATTTTAATAATTTTTGGTATGTGAGTTCATGGCATCAAAAAGAGGAACTCTATTGATTTTGGTGATGATCGGATAATTTTTAGCGGATATACAGTGTCCAACTTAGTGGGATTTAAAAAAAAAAAATGAGAGTACCTGTCTTGTGCTCACTCTACAGACTACAGTTTCGATTGGATTTTAATAATATTTGGTATGTTTATCATGTTCAATGCAGGTGAAGCTTGTCTGAAATGTTCCTGCGTGAATGCTGATGAAATTTTGATGATTTTTCAATAGGGTTGATCCTTGGGTGATTACAAACACTCACAAAAAGTTGTGCCTGCAAGAGTGTCTATGAGCAATTGTGGATTGATGGACATTGTTATTGTACTGGGTACTTGGTGTACTGGGTTCTAATTTTTTTTCTGCAGAGGGAAAGATAAACATGAAAATGTAAAGTAAGCAAAATATAGAGATTACTTATAAAATTTTAAATCAAAATCAAAAACATTTTGGTACAAAAATAGTATTTTCATGATAATTTTTTATCAAACGGGATTAAACAATGTAAAATTTTAAAACAAAAGCAAGACCATTTGAATACAAAAATACATATTAGGCGATACAGAGTAAATAGTCTGTTTGACAGGCCTTTTTTTTTAAAATCAGTGCAAGAAGGATCATTTATTATTTATTATTTTTAAGCGCTTTCTTAAATTTTCCACACGAAAAAATCAGAGCACCAATTCAGATGCAACAATCAAATATCTTTTGGATTTGAATGTAAACTTTTTTTACTTTTCAACTTCATATAAACATAATATCATTCCAAGATATCTACTACCTCTGACATTTACCTATAATCAGAGGTGATAATATTTCTTCCAATCGGACATATTTTAAACAATGATTTGTTTATTTCAAGGCTAATACTACAGTACTAATCCATTTCTATCCATCTGTAAACTGTATTTTAAAATGCCATTGTATGGTAATAATTATTATTAATGGAACTTTGTCAAACATCACATGACAAGAACAAAACAATCCGATTAGATCAAACTTCTATTTTCATTTATGTAACAAATGCAAATTTGTCACTAACTCACACCTACGGATTATTTCTGGTTTTACCTTGAGAAGAGCAAATGTGTTAAATGATACTAATAATGAGCAAAAGCGAAATTATCGAGATTAATTTAATTTTTGGATTGTCCACACAAAAGAGTAAATAATTTGCTTAATTGTGCTTCCTTCAGCAAATAATTGTATTTTCAATGTTGAATTGTGTTGGAATCAATTTCAGTTTTAAGTTGTATAAAAAAATCTTTTTATCAGTTATATTTAACTTAGAAATAAAAAAAACGCGTTCTTAGCCACTTTCGGTTTTTTGTTCAACCCCATGGGAGATATTTCTGGTAAAAAATGTAAAGAGGAAATAACTCTATTTCTCACACAATTTTGGAGGCGCACGCATTATTTATTAAGTATTCCAAAACAGACTATTACCTTTGTATGGCTATATTGATAACTATTTATCAGACTTAATTATGCAATACACGGTATAAAATTTAAAACAAAATCAAAAACATTTAAGTACGAAAATCAATCACATTATCGATCATATTTTAAAATAGAATTCATATTCCTGACAACAACGCTGTTAGACATTAGCAGTTTCATTATTTTCTAAAAGATTTAAAACTTTCTCATAAAGTACAACATCACCTTTATATCCATTATCAGGCAGGCTATCCAAGAACATGATATATTCTTCAGGAAGATTGGACTGCCCTGCTCCACGTAGGATAACATCTTTATATTGAGGAGATGTAAGAGTCAGGCTCTCCTCTAAATCTTTCATTTGATAAGTCAGGCAGGTGCAGTTATTTCCCTTTTCATCAATAACACTCACTTCAATTGGTGTGTAGATATTTTCTTGTCTAATAAAAAAATATCATCTTGGGTAAGGTCAGGTAAATTAAAAAAAAATTCTTATGAATGCCTGGATCTGCCTACTGTCTCAATATCAATTTAATCAAAAATCATATATTTTTTTTTTATTAATATTGGGAGTTCCTGATGATTTTTGGAAATTTCTGAAATAAAAGTAGGTTTCATATTTAGTCTGCACTCTTACCTATCAAGGTTTGGTCGATCTGTATCATTAAGGGTCCATATTGTACCCCAGACGGTCTGTCCAGGATCCTCTACTATTGTTGCAACAGATCCCTTCCAACTGTTTCTTAGAGGATCTGTCATGCCTTTGGGTAATCCATACCTAAATCTATACCCCTGAAAAGATAATTATATGAATATATTTTTTTTACTGTCAGAGAACTCTTGTTGGGATGATAATTAACAAACCATTATAATTAGGGTTATATATTGTTGTCACCCCTGAACGTCTGTCGGTCAGTCTGTGCATAATTGCTGTGAATATTTATATTTATGAGATCTAGGACAAGTTCAATCTTGACGATTTTTCATTGAAAGATTTTTTAGTTATTGCCCTTGACTATGTCAAAATTCGTCAAAATTGGCTTGTAAACACAACTGAGCCTACAGTTTTCATGGGATTTGAATGAAATTTGTTGTCATCATTTATTTGGGCGAGATATAGGACAAGATCAATATTGACAATTGTTTCGATTAACTGTTTTTGAGTTATTGCCCTTGACTTCAAAATGCGTATTTGGCTTGTGAATGCAATAGATACAGTTTTAATCTGATTAGAATGAAATTTTGTGTGAACATTTATATTGATGAGATCTTGCACAAGTTCAAATAGGTTAAGTAAAATCTACGTAATATGAAATCAGTCCGTAAAGGCCTGCTGCTTATCAAATTGAACTTGTGTTATACTTGTCAGTAGCACCTGGGTGAAAACAAAAATGGCTTTGCTCGATTCAAATTTTAATCATAGTCTTAAATTCATGTCTAGCTGATAAAAAAAAATACACAAGCATTATGTCAAATCTGTTCTCAGAGGGCAATTTCAGTTTAATATGTGATATATATAGTCAGAAACAATTGCCAACATGAGATCCCAAAATTTCAGGCAATTAATTCATCAAAAATGACAGTAATAGACCCTACCTTAAGTTGCCCGATTCCATGATAGACAGCTGAAGGATTGTTAATTTGTATTCTTTCTTTCAACAGATTACTTCCAAAAGCAAAATATAAAAACACTCCCATGTTTTCTTCCTGAAAATCACATTGTGCATGAAAGGACATTTATTTGTATTTCATAGAAAGAGGAGGTCATCCTCGGACTTTAAATTAAAAAAAAATTAGAATCCCAATGAAAAATCTGATGAAGACTTTCTCTATCGCACTCACAAGCCATTTTCGACGCGTTTTTACTAAGTAAGAAGCAATTATAAAAATCAAAAATATCATCGAAATGATCTAGAAATTTTACGCAAAAGTGTAAAAGTGTAGCCTACAATGTTCATCAGTAGGAAATGTCCAATGGACAATTTTAACTAGTGATTAATGTCCAATGGACAAATTAACTAGTGATTAATGTCCATAACTAGTGAATTTTGTCCAGAACACAGTTGACCTAAAAATTAATTATGAGACAATATTATCTGGAAAAATTTCCCTTGTTAATTGAGTCCGTGACATTAGACCCTAGTGAATTTTGTCCAGAACACAGTTGACCAGAAAATTAATTATGAGACAATTTTATCTGGACAAATTTCCCTAGTTAATTGAGTCCGTGACATTAGACCCTAGTGAATTTTGTCCAGAACACAGTTGACCAGAAAATTAATTATGAGACAATATCATCTGGACAAATTTCCCAAGTTAAGAATTACATCGTATATAGTTATTACTATACTACTTATGGTTGTTATAGGCCTACATACATTTTAAGTGAAATTGGCAATAATTATCGCTTAAAAACCTTACATCGTATACCGCTCGTCCATAATGTTATTACCGGAAATAATGTTACTAACTATACAGCGCATACACTAGCCTACAGCATAATAAATAGGGCCTACTACCAGGAATCAGGTTCACAAATATGCTAGATAGTACCATGGATATCCTATAACCTAAATATAATTATAGGAAATCTAAGGACAGAACTGTCTATAAATAAAAATAGGCCCTATTCTCTATTTACAGACATTATGTTCAGCCCGGATATTAATAGGCTCTACAGAATAATGTCCTTAACATGACCCTGGTGTCTTTTTCGAGAGGTACATAAGTGAAGTTTACATCATAGAACTGTGTTCTATGCTTACATTGTGTTCTGGCTCTATTAACTATGCTGTATAAAACGAACTGGCTACAAAGGTCGATCATCCAAGATGGAAGCCGCCATGCACAACAGGTTAAGAATGCTTTTTCGGTTGCGCACCAGTTCGATTCGACCATCAATTAGAGATTTTCACAGATTAACATGTCCTAGTTCATTTGCTGTGAGTTTGGAACAATTTAGAGACCGAAAGCAAAGTAATACGAGTGGAATTACTTTCAACAAAAATGGTTTTCTGATCACCTCTGGACGTATTTCTTCATTCAGTTCAGTGCTGTCAGTTCGTTTTAACAGTAGCAGTGGGGGGACGGTCGACGCTCCGTATATACCAAATCCACCAAAAATACAACCAGACTCGGAGATCTTAGAAAGCACTGTTTCAGAGACAGTGAATGCTGTGAACGCTCTAGGTGAACCAACATTGCAATCTCTTGGGCTGGGTTCATGGACCCCGCCAGGGATGGTTCAACAACTGTTGGAGTACATACACATCACCCTTGATATACCTTGGTGGGGAGCAATTTGTCTATTAACTGTTTGTTTCAGGTCAGCTATGTTCCCACTTTTTATCAAATCACGAATTGATGCTGCCAAATTTTATAATGTCACGCCAGAAATGATTAAATATCAAGCAAAATTGAAAGAAGCGAAAAGATTGAATGATAAGATGTCCATTGCATCAGCTCAAAGAGAGTTAAAAGATTTTGAAAGATCAAAGCTTCCTAGATTAAGTTTCCTGTATCCAATGATAACATTACCAGTTTTCATTTCTGTGTTTTATGCATTAAAAGGAATGACTACAGCTCCAGTTGAAAGCATGAAATATGGAGGTATTTTATGGTTTACAGACTTAACCATCACTGATCCCACATATTTACTTCCAGTCATTTGTTCTGGGTTATTCTTGGCTTCATTGGAAGTGAGTTCATATGGAAGAAATGTCTCCAAACCCCTACAATGGTTTTTGCGAAGTATACCATTCATTTTAATGCCAATTCTTATAAAAGTTCCAACAGGAATGTTGTGTTATTGGGTCACATCAAACATGATTTCCTTGAGTCTAGTGACCTCCTTGCAAATACCTGGTGTACGGTCATTCTTCAATATTCCAGAAAGAATTATACATGCTAGAGAAAGGTCAACAACTACGAAAAAGCCTATGCTTCAAGAACTTAAAAATACTTGGGAAAATGTAGAAATACGGGAAAAAATTAAAAAGAAGGGTGCTATTGACTCTAATTTGTTCAAAAAAGCGGCCATGGGGCAAGTTCCAAAGACGTATAGTGTAGACCCTACTAGCGGTAAATCAACAAAAACTAAATCCGATTCGAATACCGGGAAAATGCCACCATCAAACAAATCTGACTGAAATGTTTGTGCTATATAAAGTTTTTTATAACAGTGGGAAGTGCTTTTTTTTAGAATTATAAATGAAAGGAATGGTGATTTACATCCTAATCTTCTGCATCTTATTTTGATAATGAAGACTGGCAAGGCTATGCAGTTTGCATTTGCAATAAGTGAAATTTGCCTGGACAAAAGCATTAGCAATTGCAATATCCTACTATTGAGGGATCTTTAAAGTAAGCATCCTGTAGTACACCTAGCCTTGGTTTATTGTCCTGCTGAAATGGGGAGACCCGGTTACAAAAAAAATTAAGTACCTCAATTTAGAGCGCAAAGAATCTAACAGAGCGAGCGCAAACCTTTATTGGAACTTTTCTCCAAGTAATATTCTAACTATCCAACAGTTTGTAAGAATCCAGAAAGTGTCTTCATATGGAAAATAGACTTTCCCTGTGCTCCAAACAAAAAATCATTATATTGTCTTGTCTGTAGAAGGGGTGGCTTGTAATGTGAAATGGGCTCTAGTGCAAAGAAAGAAAAAGCATTCCCTTCAAATTTTGTGTGGCACATGGACATTGAACAACATAGGGAATGTCTTAGTTGAGATACAAAGTTTATGTGAATTTTGATATAGTCATACTAGCAATCCTGTAGAGTAACACCCAATAAATATTGTTGATAATCAATCGGTAATCTTTTCAGGGAACAGGTGGGACCAGATCTGTCAGGCTATTCAATATATGTCCAGTTTGACATGGTTAAATATAAATATTCACTCTGTTGAGAAGATGTTCATAATTCATTGGAGCCCAAGGCCAATACTTTTAGGTTGCTATCCCCCACAATGTCCAACGCCCCAGAGGGATTTCGGTTTGTATTTTCAACTGTATTGATAATCCCAGACTAGACTGCATGTCTATTTACTAGTGGATTCACTGTAAAAATATGAATTAAATTTTAAGCCTAAGGCCTGTAGAAATGTTGCAAATTCATTTCAAAACAGAATTTCAAAAGATATAAAATTTAATTCGCGATTAAACTCGAAACAGTGAGGTGGCCGAAATTTGCTTTCATGTGAAAAATATATATTTTTATTGTAATACATAATAAGAAGATTCCGACTTTTTATTGCAGCCATCGTCAAAAACACGTGTTTTTCAATTCGCGGATATCAAGACTGTTAATGAGACTGTTAATGACTTGTCGGAGTGTTGGAGAATGTCGGAGAAACAAAGACACCTAAGTATAATATATATACTAGTGTCTTGTCTAACGCCACGACACCATCTTATTTTCACAATTGTTTTTAACTAAGTGAATATTTTAGTATGAAAACATCCCAATTAGTATTGCACATCCAAAAATACCAGGAACACTTGATCACTTCTGAAAAAAAAGTTTACGTTTGGTGGAAGTGACATTTCCTTCTCTAGAATGTTATACACAGGCATAAAAACTGTATAAAATAGCCAATCAGACACTTTGATATCACATTAACAAAAAGAACATAACATATACCACGTTTGACAGGCCCGGTAGTTAACCACAAGTAGCCACGTCCCGTTAGATCGTTACACCCGCATAGTATCGGCTACGTTTACGGCGGCTACAGTAGTAGGGCACAGGATCATTTGACGACGGCATCGCGACCGCTCATGACGCCACGACACCAGAACAACACTCATATATGGCCCATGCGAATTCGATGTTGGCTTCGGTTTAATGTTCTCTGATGGGAGCAGATTCGTCATCTTGGGAAACAATGGACGGCAGCTTGTATATACCGAAGATTGGGTGAATCTTTAAAGTCTAACTGTGCCCAATAGGTTCCGTTTGGAGGATTAACGATTTTAGGTAGCGTTTGTGGTGAATTTAAAACGAGGCTTGTCGTAATTCGTGGAAACCAGAATGCACATGTTATCATAGTGACATCCTACGGCCTTTCGTGCTGTCATTTCTTTCAACAACAGCCTCGTGGACTCATTACCCAACATCATCCAAAATGCAAGATTGACACAGAACTTCCATGCCAATGTCAACGAACAGGTTTTGCCACATGGGACATGAATCGCACCGACCACTTATAGGACCATCTCGATCGGCAAATCCGATGTCGCCCTGTGCCTCCAGTCAACGTCCAGCCAGAACCTGGAACTGTGATTCCTTCAGAAATTGCAACGCATCACCCCCAATGTCATCAGGCGTTTGCGACATCAGTAGATGTGTTCTTGCTTGTATTATTGCTAACGATGGAAGTACCCGCTACAGACTTGACTTTGAGACGTGTAGTGTGACATTCCCCGTTGTTTCTGAGATCAGTGCTATATAAGGGAATGTTCATTTTTCGTCCCCACCTATTTTTACAGGCATTATGATTGTATATATTTTATTGAAATTAATTTTTGTAAAGGTGTTGTGAAAGAATTACTCAAGGCATAACACCACTCCAAATAACACCACTCCAAATAACACCAATCCAAATCTTCTGAATTGTTTAGTTTTCTTGTATGTCGTTGCAAACAGGTGGTATCGTTTCTTCTGGACATTAGTGTAGATTAATATTCAACCAACAGATTACATGAAAATGAAAAAAATATAAAAAACACACCCATGCTTTCCATTTTTGAATGTTTATCTATATGAATGTTAATAACTTTTTTTATCCCGAAAAAAAAAAAAAAAAAAAAAAAAAACATTTAACCAACAATCATCAAACGGAATTAAAATATGTAAAATCCTAAAACGAAATCAAAAACATTTCAGTACAAAAATACTAATTACATCATATTATTGATAATTGTAATTATCAACTTATTTAATTAAAATTATCTTAATTTGGACATACCAACAGATCCCTTCCAACCGTTTCTTAGAGGATCTGTCACGCCTTTGGGTAATCAATACCTAAATCTTTACCCCTTAAAAGATAATTACATGTATATATATTTTTTACTCTCGGGGAACACTTTTGAGGCCCCTTAGACTTTTAGTGCTTTGAAAACCAGTTGCTGACCTGTACCCCATCATGAGATCTCAACCCCAAGATATTTCAGACATTTAATTCATCAAAAACGAGAGTAACTATACCCCACCTTTAGTTGACCGATTCCATGATAGACAGCTGAAGGATTGTTAATTTGTATTCTTTCTTTCAACAGATTACTTCCAAAAGCAAAATATAAAAACACTCCCATGTTTTCTTCCTGAAAATCACATTGTGCATGAAAGGACATTTATTTGTATTTCATAGAAAGAGCAACACGACACGGGCCATTCTCTGCCTATAACGTGGGAATTTAAAGATTACCTGTCAGGCAAGGTTATATACGCCCACTGGCAGCTTTGAATTTGAATAATAAATTGGAGAATAACTCAAAAAACATTCATTGAATTTTTTTTCCAAGCCAATGCTCACACCAAGACGTCATCGAAATTGTACCTTCTATTCCACCCACAATACTACTGACGCGAATTTACTAAGTCAAGGGTAAAAACTTTTCGTGAAAATCTTTCAATCTTTTTGCCTTCTTATTAATTCGAATGCTCACACCAAGACCAAGTGTCATCAAAATTCATCACTGTACCTTCTATTACACCCACAATAAAATTTTGACGCGATTTGACTAAGTCAAGGGCAATAACTCCAAAACCGTTTATCGAAAATTTGTCAAACTCGAACTTGACCGCCGTCTTATCAACTCCAATGCTCACACCAAGTTTTATTTAAAATCCTTGAAAATTGTAGCTTCTTTTGTGTCTACAACAAATGTTGACAGACCGACATACCGACGGACACGGTCGACGACAATATACGTCCACATATTCATGTGAGCGCATAAAAAGTGTCCCACATGTCATTAATTAACTCGTAAATAGGCTAATTATGAACGGAATTCCCACGGTAGGGTACTAACATAGGTATGTACGTCAAGTCTCAAATGTCGTTCAAATGTCGTTGATCTTTTTTTTGATAATCCAGTCTGTCAATTCGGTACATAAATCATGACGTAACCGGACGCTGTTGTTATTGCCCACATTCCTTAATATTTTCCACAACAACAATGGCATTTTGGTATTCCATTTATTATCTCTAGCAAAAGGCAATAAAAAGTTTAAATATCATTTTGTTAAAACATTATGAATTAATTTAAATAAGTTTTAACTCACTTTAAATAATAAAATACAAAATCAATTTTTAGACGCCTTCATTCATATGACGTCATTTGGTTACGTTAACAAACATGGAGTCTAAATTTAGCGTTTCCGAGCAAACTAGAGTCAAATGGATTCCACAAGCATTTCTACGTCCACATAGGTCTTTTGAACTTGAGAATACATGGATTATTCATTAGAAACCCCAATTAATCAATTAGTAAGCTTACTTTGGTTCTAATTAATGAGGCATCCCATCTTTAATGAATATTTCCTGTATTAACTTAAAAGTTTTGACCAAAGGAAGGGGAATAAAACACAAAACCGTTCATGGAAAAATCGTTAATAACCAACATCTCGTCAATATAAAAGATTTCACCAAAATTCATTCAAATCTGATGAAAACGGTAGTCTCTATCGCGTTCACAAGCCAATTGTGGACCGACGGACGGATGGATGGGAATGACAACAATATACGACCACATAATTCTGGCTCTTAAGTCCTTACATCAGGGCAGTCAGAGGTGATCACACAGATTGACAGCAGACATTATTTTAAACGAAGCGAAGTGTTCTGTTCTGGCTCTATTAACTATGCTGTATAAAACGAACTGGCTACAAAGGTCGATCAACCAAGATGGCAGCCGCCATGCACAACAGGTTTAGAATGCTTTTTCAGTTGCGCACCAGTTCTATTCGACCATCAATTAGAGATTTTCATAGAATAACAAGTCCTAGTTCATTTGCCGTGAGTTTGGAACATTTTAGAGACCGAAAGCAAAGTAATACGAGTGGAATTACTTTCAACAAAAATGGTTTTCTGATCACCTCTGGACGTATTTCTTCATTCAGTTCAGTGCTGTCAGTTCGTTTTAACAGTAGCAGTGGGGGGACGGTCGACGCCTCGTATATTTTACCCCCACCAAAACTACCACCAGACTCGGGGATCTTAGAAAGCACTGTTTCAGAGACAGTGAATGCTGTGAACGCTCTAGGTGAACCAACATTGCAATCTCTTGGGCTGGGTTCATGGACCCCGCCAGGGATGGTTCAACAACTGTTGGAGTACATACACATCACCCTTGATATACCTTGGTGGGGAGCAATTTGTCTATTAACTGTTTGTGTAAGGGCAGCTTTGTTTCCACTTTTTATCAAATCACAAATTAATGCTGCCAAATTACAGAATATCATGCCAGAAATGATTAAACATCAAGAAAGATTTACAGAAGCAAAAAGATCAGGTGATATGGTATCCATTGCAGTAGCTCATAAAGATTTAACAGAATTTATGGTACGATCAAAGTTTTCACCATTAATGTTCATGTATCCAATGTTACAAAGTCCAGTTTTTTTTTCTATGTATTTGGGGTTGAAAGGAATGGCTACAGCTCCAGTTGAAAGCATGAAAGATGGAGGTATTTTATGGTTTACAGACTTAACCCTCACTGATCCCACATATTTACTTCCAGTCATTTGTTCTGGGTTATTACTGGCTACAATGGAAATGGGTGCTGATGGAGTAAGTAGTCGATCAATGCAACCATCTCTTCGATGGTCGATGCGAGGAATGCCAATTATTTTAATACCAGTTATGATGAATTTTCCAACAGGAATGTTGTGTTATTGGGTCACATCAAACGTGATTTCCTTGATTCTAGTGTCCTCCTTGAAAATACCTGGTGTACAGCCATTCTTCAATATTCCAAAAAGAATTATACATCCTAAACAAGAAAAGTCAACGACTACCAAAAAGCCTATCATTGCATCAATTAAAGAGAATTGGGAAAATGCTAAATTACAAGACAGAATTAAAAAGAAAGATGCTATGGACTCTCATTTGTTCAGAAAAGCAGCGTACGGGCCAATTCCGAAGACGTATAGTGTAGACCCTACTAGGGGTAAATCAACAAAAACTAAATCCGGTTCAAATATCAGTCCCTGGAAAATGCCATTTTCAAAAAACAAATCTGGCTGAAATGTTTGTGCTATACAAAGTTATTTTATACGCCCACACATAAATGTGGGCTTGTATTGTAGTCCCCCCTGTCTGTCTGTCTTTCTGTCCACAATTGTTGTGAACACGATAGAGACCACATTTCTTGATGGATTTTGACCAAATTTGGTGAGTGTGTTTGTTATAGCCCAAGGAAGAAGCCTATTGAAAATTAGACCAATCGAAAAATTTTCAATGAGTTATTGCCTTTGTTTTTGAAAATTTGTTGTGAACACGATTAAGAGTGTGTTTCTTGATGGATTTTGACGAAATTTGGTGTGATTGCTTGTTATTACTTAAGGATGAAGCCTATAAAAAATCAGACAAATCGAAAAATAAATTGATGAGTTATTGCCCTTGTTCTTGAAAACACATTCATTTTGCGCTCAAAAATGTGTTGTGGACATGAAAGAGAGATGGTTTCTGGATGGATTTTGACCAATTTTGGTGTGTGTTTGTAATCATCCAAGGATGAAGCCTTCTGCCGGCCTCTCTGTCTGTCTGTCCCTCTGTCTGTCCACAATTGTTGTGAACACGATAGAGACCACATTTCTTGATGGATTTTAATGGAACTTGGAATGAGTCTTTGTAGTGACCCAAGGATGAAGCCTATCGAAAATGAAACCAATCGAAAAATATTTACTATGAGTTATTGCCCTTGTCATAAAATTCCTTGTGAACACGATAGGGAGCCAGGTTCTTGATGGAATTTGATGAAACTTGGTGTGAGTGTTTGTTATAACTCGAGGATAGACCCTATTGAAAATCAGACTAATCAAAAAATATTTATTGAGTTATTGCCCTTGTTCTTTAAAACGTGTTCACTTTATCAGCCTCTGATTCTTTGTAGACTTGATAGAGATCTGGTTTCTTGATAGATTTTGACAAAGCATGATTTGAGCCTTTTGAGTTATTGACTTTGTCCAGAAATTTCTTGTGAATACGATAGGAAGTTGTGTTCTTGATGTGTTTTGAGGTTAGCGAGCAAGGATCTAACTCACTAAATAAAAAGTGATTACCTTTAGTCTCCTTCGCTGGGTCAAATAACGCTTGGATTATTAGTAGCTCGGTGCTGTGTCTGAAGTGTATAGAACAGAGAGGCAGGTGGTATTTTATTGTCGACTAGGTAGGACTATATTGCTATGTACTTGTTTCTCCACTGAGAATTCTGTAGTCTCATTTTGACACCAACTTATTTTATTTTAGTCATTTTAAGAATTTCTATATTTTTGGTTATCCTAAGAAGTACACAGTATTTTTAAGATGAATCTTTCTGGATAATAAAATGAAAAAATTTTGGGTGTTTTTTTGGGCAAGTCTCTTTTCTTCCCACATATTACAATGATTTTGTTAAGTGAATGTAATTTTGTAAATTGTATATTGTCCATAGGTTAAGAGACTTGAGGAATAATTCTGACACACTTTGAATGCCGTTTGGAATCACTTGGATCATGTGAGAACCAGGAAATATCTATGTTTACAAACTGTTTATAGTTATTGTTAAAATGTCTTAGAATGAACATAAAATTTAAACATTTTAAACTTGGCCAATAAGATTTCTATTCATCAGTATATATACCTGTTGCCATCAATAGAAATAAATGTCTAAAATACTTACTTATTAATAAAGATTATCCATAAAGATGCATTTGATTACCATTGAAAAACGCCTAATAAATTTGTTAAACTTTTAATAATGACTCAGTTTTGTGAATTTACCAGATTTTAAAGGATTCTGTTACTTTATGACACCAGGTAAGCTCATTGGTGAATGTATACTCATATTGATCAATCTTGAAAACTAAATTTAATGTTCATGCTAAGACGCAGTATCCCTTAAATAAATAGATTTAAATCATTTGTTGAAGATAATTACCTAAGCTTGGTGTTAATAGTTTTTATATCAGGCTATATTAATACAGCTGACCTGTGACCTTTCTTAAGTTTAACAAGTAGTGCTTATACTGGTTTCTTTTCTATATTGCTCTGAACAGTGCAATCTAGTTATTCAGAAGGGACGCTAAAATTAGGCCCCTTCTACTATAGGCTGTGCACGTTAAAAATCCCCCAAAAGTGGAAATTGAAAAAGAATAGGCCAATGCCGATTTCTTCGCAAAATTTATCTTCATTAGCCCATTAGCTTCAGAAAAGTAGGATGTAAAATTCTGCATTTCATTCTACCAAATATTTTACACGTTCTTGTGCTCCACACGAAACATTATCTTGTCTTGTCTCGAAGTAGTTGTTGCAAACTGCTTGTGTGAAGAAAGAAAAACCCTTCAAGTTTTGTATGGCACATGGACATTGATTAAAATAAAAGGAAATGTTTTACAGGCCTGAAAGCAGTGTTTACATACGAAGGTTGTGCATATTTTGATGTATTCTTAAAAGCTAGCAGTCCTGTACAGTAACACCAATAACTATTGTTGATAACCAATCGGTAATCTTTTCAGGGAACAGGTGGGAACAGATCTGTCAGGCTATTCAATATATGTCCAGTTTGACATGGTTAAATATAAATATTCCCTCTGTTGAGAAGATGTTCATGTTTTATTGCGAACCCTGGGGTAATACTTTTAGGTTGCTATCCCCCACAATGACCATGTTTTATTGCGAACCCTGGGGTAATACTTTTTAAACCCCCACATAAAATGGGGGGGCGTATATTGTTGTCACCCATGTCGGTCTTGACAGATTTTGATGAAACTTGGTGTAAGAGTGTGTTATAACTCAAGGACGAACACTATTGAAAATCAGTGAAATCGAAAAATATTTAGTATGAGTTATTGCCCTTATTCTTGAAGAGTTCAATTTTAGCTTGTAAACACTCTTGAAAGAATAATTCTTAATGGATTTTGATTTAACTTCTCGAGTGTTTATCAGCCAAAAAGTTGAACGCGTTTGTTATCACCCAAGGATGAAGCCTTATGAAAACCAGTAAAATCGAAAAAAATTAAATATCAGTTATTGCCCTTGTTCTTGAAAACGCGTTCAATTTTTTACTTTTAAACACTCTACAAAGCACAGTTATTGAGACAAAACTTGCTGAAATTGTTTAATATCCCCTAAGGATGAACCCTTTTGAAAATAGAAATATCGCAATATATTTGATACGAATTATTGCCCTTGTTCTATATAATGTGTTGGATTTTTGCCTTATAAAACACTCTACAAGTCCCAATTCTTGAGCGATTTTGACGTAACTTGGCATGAGTATTTGTAATCACCTATGGATGAACCCTATTGAAATTCAGTTAAATCAAAAAATATTTAATAGCAGTATTTGCCCTTGTTTTTGAAAAAGGGATTAGCCCTTTTGAAAATTAAGAATATCAAAATATATCTTATATGAATTATTGCCCTTGTTCTTTTAAACACGTTCAATTTTTGTCTCATAAACACTCTACATAGCATAATTCTTGACCGACTTTGATGAAACTTGGTGTGAGAGTGTGTTATAACTCAAGGATGAACCCTATTGAAAATCAGCGAAATCGCTAAATATTTAGTATGAGTTACTGCTCTTGTTCTTGAAAACGCGTTAAATTTTAGCTTGTAAAAACTCTAGACAGAACAATTTTTAATGGATTTTGATGAAACTTGGCTTGAGTATTTGTCTTCTCCCAACGATGATCCCTATTGAAAATCAGATAAATCAAAAATATATTTAGTGTCAGTTATTGCCCTTATTTTTGAAAACCTTTTTAACTTTTGGCTTGTAAACACTCTAAACATTCATTTTTGACAAAACTACTTAAATTGTTTAATATCACTCAAGGATGAGCCCTATTAATAATTAAAGATATCAAAATATTATGAAGGGTGAACCCTATTGCAAATCGTGAAAATACCAAAAAATATTTAATGAGTTGTTATCAATATTAGGTACTATTCTTGAAAGATTTTAATGAAACTAGACACCCTAGAAAAAAGTATGTGGCGGAAGGTTGAAAATTTCATTCTGCTAATTGTTACTGTACTGAAAAGTCTTTATTCAAAATCAATGCTGCCAGTGGCCATATATTACCTTGCCTGGCAAGCTATCTTAATTACAAACTGTCCATGAAATCAAGAACAAAAACTGGTGTGATTTTCAATAATTATAATAATAGGGTTCTTCCTTTGGTGATTACTCATACCAAGTGTCGTCAAAACCCATCACCAATTCTCTAAAAAATTTAAAACCAGGGTAATAACTCCTGAATTTTCCTCTGATCAGTCTGATTTTGGTGGTGGAATAAAATCACACCATGTAGAAACCACTTCTTTAGTGTATCCACTTTCAAACAAGACTGGCAACAATAGTACAGATTACATTTGTTTTAATTTTCAGATTTTCAATAATTGTGAACAGACAGGGATTAGCAAGTGGGTGAATAATAAAAAGATATGTCGACAACAAATGTTGACAAACGGACCGACGGGAGGGACAGGGGCGATGACAATATACGTCCACATATTCATGTTGGCATATAAAAAAAACAACAATATTTTGGGTAAATTGGTTTATAATTTGAAAAAAGATCACAGGATAAATTTTACAAGTAAAGATGTACTTGTCTCTTATAATATAATAAAATGGTTTACAAATAACATTGCCATTTAGTTGCTTAGATTAATCTCTATTTTGTTTAGCTCAAATCCATGAAAACCATCTACCAAAATCTAGAAAAAGTCCCTGGACTTCTCTAAAAGTTTAAAACTCAACAAATCCTGCCATTTATATTTTAATACCAAAATCATTTGAACAATCTGTTACATTTTTTTTGGAGGTTTTACAAAACTAGTCTGCAGATTTAACCACAATTAAATCCTAAATCTTAACAAAATCATAGTAGCATAAGGTTTTAAACTTGTTCAAAAATTATGACAGTACTTATATTTATGAATTTATTTGATTATAGAGGGATTCTGTTGTATAGTTTTGACACCAGGTAAGTCAAGAGCAAAGACTCAACTGACCAAGTTTAAAATTTCAATTTTCGTAGTATACCTTCTATATATTTATAAATCTTCTACTATTGTCTTTTTAAAACAGTAAACAACAGTACAAAAAATACAAATTTTTGAAGGAGTCCAATTTATATCTAACACATTTAACAAATACAATATGCCAAAAAAACATTTCTTCAAATGCCCTAGTGCAATAAAAGTAAAAACTACAACCTACAACTTCAGTATTTAAGTAACATAACCAGTGTATTTTTAGATGTAGATTACAGGGGCTGCAACCGAGAACCAGTCATTCTGAAGGGAAATTGAAATAGGCCATAATATAACCCAGGCATCAGAGTGTATATATTACACACAGTGTATGTCATAACCCTTGACAATTGGAAATCAAAAGATCTGTTCTGTTCTGTTTTAGAACAGTAGAAATGAAAACAACATTTAATATAGACCGATCTTATTTAGACTGATCAGTTTTAAATCTGTTTATTTTTATAACCTTTAATAGGCCTACCAGGGTGAGTCCAGGCCTACCAGGGTGGGTCCAGTGGGTATAGTATCTCTCACAACTTCAATAGAAACGGTTGAGCATTATACAAGAAAATATATGTTAAAATTGAGATCATAAAAAAAAAAACTGGAATAATTAACTACATGTATTAAATAATTACCTACTGAAATATGTCAGGTAAAAACAGTAATAATGAGTGTTGTAACATAGCAACAGATTTAAATACTAAGTATAGATTACATGAATGACAAATGGCAGAATAAACTGCTTCCAACACAACTTATACTAGGGGGAGACAAATCTATTTTAATAGCCCTTTGAAGTCAATCGGATTCTGCAACAAATCTAGAAGGAGCCTATGAAAGGAAAGTAGAATAGATGTACAAGGTAAGGGAGGTAATGCAATCAATCAAGGATTCTGAAAATTAAAAATCCATGAAAATTACTCCCGATACCACATACATGTAGATAGATGTAGAAATATGAAATAACACTACTTTCATTTTACAAAAATAGAAGTATAAAAATAAAAGATCTCTATTAATTTAGAATAGAAATTAAGTTTGGTCCACAGGTGTATTGTCAAAACAGATTTAGCAGTTCTTGTCCAAACAGGGTTAGCATAAAATAAAAAATGTTATTTAAAACCAACTTAAGGTGCCAATAGAATTGATTACAGTGCTGGGGTCTCATTCTGTATAAATTAACTGATTAAGTCAAATCAATAAAATTGATTTTAAATTTCGTTTAATTATCCAATGAGAGTAAAGTTGTTCTTAAAGGGGCCCAGGCTTGATTTTTAGGGGTCGTTTTGGGCCTTTGTTACATTTAAACAGTCCTCAGAAATATTCAAGCTCTGAGAAAATCGCAAAATACCTTGAAATATGCCTCAAACAAAAAATTTCACTTTTCATTTTTTTTACCGTGCTGTACGCGGCTGGTCTCCAGTCAGTCAGAAAATTGTGAGTCCTGTTGACAAAGTCTACAATTGAAAAATGCGTTGTAGTCTGTTTATATAGATGACCGCTATTGCACGACGGGAAGGATAACTCTTTGATTATCAAGACAACCATTTTCCAATATGGCGGGAGGTTCGTAATTTCTTAAGTCATTATGATTTTTCAAACACGGATAATTATGGATACACATGGATTTGAAGGCTCAAATTTCAAAGGTAAGCTCTGTAGACTATTTCTAATTAGCTTACCAAAAGATTTCATGTGTTTGAGGCTGTCGGATGATTGTCCGAAACAAATAAAGCCTGGGCCCCTTTAAAATCTTGATTTTATCTTATGTAAGTTTTTGAGAATAAGACCCTAGAAAAGTCAGTATAATAAAACTCAAGATTGGTTTTTTGTTTATTTTTCTGTATCCATTCCTTTCCAAACAAAGAACCTGAAATAGTTTCACCTTTATTGTCTGTGTACTCTTGTTGAATTGAATTTAACTCAAGCAAACCCCTGGCAGTGTGAGTAATTCTGACTTCTCATATATCAGCATAAAGCATTTCAGCATATTTATGTGACCCATTTCAAATGGATTTCTCTTAACATGATCCAATAACATACTGTTTATTAGACATTTAGAAATAGATGTAGGTACAGAAGCACGTCTTATATAGATATATCATTTCTAACATTTATTAACTTAACGTTTTACATGCTATACAGAGAAAATATGTGAACATGGAGTTAATAATGTCAGAAATAGTATATCCATATATTAAGTGCTTCTTTATAATTCAATAATCAAAATTGGCATATATAATTAAACTAAAAAATTAGCTAAAATTAAAATCCAAGATTTTTTTGTAAATATATAATATAATAAAAATTTATATCCAGTTATTGGCCTAGTCAGTAGCTGATTGAAGTTCAGAGCGTTCCTTTTGCCGGGCTAGCATATGATTGGTTATTCCCAAGGCTCCACCAATACCAAATCTAACGAAATTATCTCCCACTAGGGGTCCCATAGCATACAGTCCTGGTTCGTGATTCGACTCATAACTGAACATATTAATATCAATCGGATTATGCTTACTGTCTATCGGCCATTTTGGAACAAGTCCAAGACATTTGCCTTCCTGAGGTAGAAAAGATAAATCTGACCTTGACCCTATCATCACAACAATAAACGACACACAAAGTGATGTAATGGCCCCTGTATCCAACGCTTGAATAAACGCTTTATTTTCCTTGATTTCCACCACTTTATGGTTAACATAAGGTTTATATAGTTCAGATTCCTCCGTACCCTTCATCAATGAATGGATATTATGATATTCCGGATACATCTTCGACGGTAACTTTCGGAAAATTAGCGAAGAATCATTGGGTGGACAACGGAATGAGTGTATCACAGGAATTCCCTTCCCCATGGACATTAAAATAGAATCTGCAGCACTCAAACCAGCCCCTACAACTAATATTGGGTCAGCAGATGAGTTGAGGTTTTCAGTTTTCAAAACTTTTTCTAAATCAGCTAACGAATGCAACACATTAGGCAATGTTTCTCCCTCAACCCCAAGTTTATTTGGAATGTCATATGTCCCGTTCGCAAGAACAACATACGGAGCAACGAAACAAAATTCTTCACGAACTATGTTGCCATTTGCATCGTCATGGTCACTGGGTTTGTAATGATAGCCTCTCACTTCCCATAGGTAACTATGGTTTTGTTTCACGTTTTTACAGCAGGGTACAACTTCTCCACTTTCACCATCAACACAGCTCCGCAGTTGAAAAACTTTTTGCACCGATGTTACCGTATGATGGTCGTAAAAGTGGGGAGATAATTTTTTATCATTTACAAAATCTAAATAATAATTTTTCACGTCTGCTATCGTTGCTCTGTTGTTCATTGATGTAGTTCTGAAAAATAAATAAAAAACTAGATTGTACAGATAGGAGAATTTTATAGTTCTCATACTGGCATCATAAATACAAACACTAAGTATATATAGGTAACAATAGTGTTTTTCATAGAGAGAGAGAGAGAGCAAGCCAACCAACCATGAATTGTATATCTTTCACTTAAGCACATTTTTAAAAATTGATAAAATATATGGATCAGTTTTTGTTTAAATACTTGATAACATTCAAAGAATAATTATGTGTCTTCCATTATTCAAAATTCACAAAGGTTTTATTGCCAGCTGTAAAATGTCAGGCTTGTCAGACTTGATTGTTTGGATGGACAATAGGGTATGGTCTAAGTTGAAGAAATGAAATTTGTGGGTTGTCAGAATTTTTTCAGGGGGCAATCCAATTTTTTTTTAGGGGCTCATTCCCTCTCCTTGCCCCACTGTAGTTTTGGGCCTGTAAGTGGCCACAACTATCTATCAACCACAAAGTATTCAGCAATCATTGAGATCAATCTGTAAGCAATACCTGTATCTTAGAATGAAAATGAACAAATTTTGAACTTGGCCAATAAGAGCATAGATTCATCAGTAGATAAACCTGCTGCCATAAATAACTTGACAGAATCCTTATATAATCTGATAAATTCAAAAACAAAGTAATAATCCATAAAAATGCAATTGATTATTGAAAAACTGCAGAAAAAAATTCTGTTACTTTATGACACCAGGTAAGTTCACTGATGAATATACACTCATATTGACCATTCTTGAGAACTGTAATTGCCTATTTTAAGACGCAGTAGCAACTGTGATATTAATATATGTTTAGAGTTTTTCAACAGATAACAAAATAGCAGAATTCAAAGATGTCTACCAGGATTGTACTTCAGATCAGTGTGTCAGTCAAGGGAGACAACTTAAAGTATTTAATACCAGTTACACATCAACGTGGATCAAAAAAAGAGCTTGTCAAACTAGGGTTTGCTTGGGAACATTTACCTTTTTTTCTTGGACAGCCATTCTCTAAATGGAGCAGACGGTAATTCCATCCAGGTATTTAAACTTAATGTTTGCATACTGCCATCCATTCTCTACAAAATAATATAAAATAAAAAATAAAATAATTTGTTTAAGATTTTGCAATTTTTGTTTTTTTCTTTCAAATTTTCAATTCAAATAATGTTTCTATAGGTTTCGGCATATTTTAAGTTTATCTTGATTTTCAGTTGATGTTTGAGTTATATTTTAAAGATTCCTTTCAAATTTCAGTTTCTGTCACAAGTCTAAAAACTAATATGAACTTAAGCTCCCATCAAATTGAATACTGGTACAAGTTTTGGTATAGAGGCAAGGCATGTTCATGCTTTCAAAACACATGATGTTTCTCACAATAAACCTAGGGTACCATTTTTTCGTGAGAGATACTAAGGGGGTACTTATTTATTCTTGCACAAAACGTTTAGAGGATTCAGTAAAAATAATGGCTAACAAATTTTCCCTGTGTTTATGATGTAACAGAAGATACAAGGTGTCAAAACGCTGTAAGGGAGATATAAAGACTCCAACATTGAATGGGATAAAAGATTTCAAGTAGATAAAAGCATACAACATACAAGTCAAGTACAAGGTGAAATTATTTTTCAATATTTCTATGTGATTTTTTAACTTATTATGATAAGCCAACAGCGCATTAAAAAACAGATAAGGAAATTGCTATATCATGGTATATTGTTATGAGAAATACGTTGTAGGAAAAGAGATTGTAAAGAAGTTATCTAGAAATTGAATGTGTATTGGGAACACTCATAGCATCAATTTGCACGATTCAAATTTTCAATCAGAAGTCAGTCGTTCCTGCAATTCCACTAAAACTATTCCCTTTGTGACACCACTATCCCAAATGTACCTATATATTAATAGAAGCTTTCGCATAAGTGATGTCATAAAATGCTTGCTATTAGTAGAATCGCTATAGCCACAGACGTCTGATTAAAATTTCGAATGATGCAAATTAGTGCCATTAGTGTACCTGATACCTGTAAGTTCAGAAAACAATCAAAACATCTTTACCAATCAAATTGTTTTGTATGATTCTCAAATCACAAGAAAATATGCCAAATATGTCTGTTATTTGTACTGCACATTGAAATACATTTGCTTGATGGTTAGTTAAGACATCCACGGCTTACTCATATCCCCCAAATATGGCCCGCTATCGTGGATAGGTTCCACAGCTATATATAGATCTAAATAAGTTTCCTTTATTGTATTTAATACATGATTTGCATAGATCAAAGCTACATCATTGAAATGAAACTGTAGAAACAAACTGTAATATAGATCAGATTAAACTGGAAATTAAACCAGGCTACTAGGCCACTGTGTCAATTGTTTTTAATCTGACAGTGAACAGATAAACACTGGGCTAAAAAGCAGTATAAACTGGTCAATTATGTAACCACAGACCTATGATAAAAAATCTGTACATAAAGGTCACAGATATAACTACATGTGGCTCCTTTTAAAATTGGCAAATATGAGCCTTGTCCAATAAAATTTTGTGTTGTATTTACGCATTTTTAATGTAGGCCTACACATGGGAAGTAAAAAGAAGGGCAATATTGGCTTGATTAACTATTGGCATACACTTAAAATGCGGTCCAAAAGCCAACAAATGAAATCCTCTAAAGCTCTTACCTGCCAAGATCCCCCTGGCATGGATTTCCCTAAAACTACATGAGGTATCACATGGTTGTCTTCTCTCTTCCAATTAAGTAATGATGGATTATCTGCCCCTAGATCAGCGTCTGGATGAAGTAAAGCATCGAATAATAAGGCCACAGGATTGGATGAGCGCCCATCAAGACCCTCAGAGAGATATTCTAGATCCTGGAAGAAAATAGTGTTAATTAGTAACATAGAAAACCTAATGATGAACAGCAAAAACTGAAACTCCTCAATCCGATAAAACCATAACTTAATCAATAACATCAAGGGCAACAACTCCTAAAATGTTAATCTGATTGAAACCTTATTCAAATTCAAGATCTCATCAGTTAAAAATGTAGTCTTTATGACAAATTTGACGCATTTGTAAGGTCAAGGGCAATAACCCAAGAACTCAAGTCATCCCTTTTCAAGTTTTGATGTCAAAATAAATTAAAAACACCTACCTGTTCGACAATGGATAAACCATTCTTCAGTTCTGCTAATTTCTTGGTCAGGATTTCATTAGAATGAGGAGTTCCATTATAATAAGGACGGTAACCAGACAGCAGGAATGATAAACTGATAGCTGATGGTCCATTTCCTGGAATGGTAGACAATGAAATGAGTGTTATGTCATACTCTTCTGCACCTTATTGGGCAAATGAAGATGAGCAAAGCCATGCAGTATGTAATGAGTGACATTTTGCTAAAACAAAAGATTTCCAACTGTTGAGTGATCTATAACCTGAACAGCCTGTAGCACATGGGACCTTGGTTTATTGTCCCATCCGAACAACTAGACTGTTTTTCCATGTCAGTCCCTACAACCTGAATCACTGTGAAGGGGAAACCAGCGTGAAAAATTCAAAAGTTCATCTCGACTTCTGTCAGTATTGAACCCTGGACCCTCAGGTCTAACTCCCTGAGCCACCACCCTGGAATGGTAGAAACATAACATACTACTCAATTTGTTTGAGATGCACACCACAAATAGAGCTGATCTAAGATCCCAAGATCTCATTTTTAGCATGCCCTACAAATATATATATTGGGCACAGCCTTAGTCAGTTATGACTAGTAAATACAGCACTAGTCTGTTATGACAGCCCTACTGGTAAATACAGCTCTAGTAAGCTATTACTGGTAAATACAGCCTTAGTCATTTATGACTGGTAAATACAGCCCTAGTCAGTTATGACTGGTAATACAGCCCTAGTCAGTTATGGCTGGTAAATACAGCACTAGTCAGTTATTACTGGTAAATACAGCCTTAGTCAGTTATGACTGGTAAATACAGCCCTAGTCAGTTATGGCTGGTAAATACAGCCCTAGTCAGTTATGGCTGGTAAATACAGCACTAGTCTGTTATGGCTGGTAAATACAGTCCTAGTCAGCTATGACTGGTAAATACAGCACTAGTCTGTTATGGCTGGTAAATACAGCCCTAGTCTGTTATGGCTGGTAAATACAGCCCTAGTCAGTTATAACTGGTAAATACAGCCCTAGTCACTTATGGCTGGTAAATACAAAATGAAATGAAATGAATGGAGTTTTACGTCCTACTCTTCTGCACCTTATGGGCTAATGAAGACGGGCAACGCCATGCAGTGTGCAATGAGGAAAATTTTGCCAGGACAGCGGCATTAGCCTACTCTTTTTGCGATTTCCAACTGTCGAGGGATCTTTAACGTGCACAGCCTGTAGCACACGGGGCCTCGGTTTATTGTCCCGTCCGAACGACTAGACGCTTTTTCCATGTCAGTCCCTCCGACCTGCATCGGCTGGTAAATACAGCCCAAGTCAGTTATGACTGGTAAATACAGCCTAAGTCAGTTATGACTGGTAAATACAGCACTAGTCTGTTATGGCTGGTAAATACAGTCCTAGTCAGCTATGACAGGTAAATACAGCACTAGTCTGTTATGGCTGGTAAATACAGCACTAGTCTGTTATGGCTGGTAAATACAGCACTAGTCAGCTATGACTGGTAAATACAGCACTTGTCTGTTATGGCTGGTACATACAGTTCTAGTCAGTTATGACTGGTAAATACGGCACCAGTCTGTTATGGCTGGTAAATACAGCCCTAGTCAGTTATGACTGGTAAATACAGCACTTGTCTGTTACGGCTGGTAAATACAGCCCTAGTCAGTTATGACTGGTAAATACAGTCCTAGTCAGTTATGACTGGTAAATACAGCCCTAGTCAGCTATGACTGGTAAATACAGCACTTGTCTGTTATGGCTGGTACATACAGTAATAGTCAGTTATTATTGGTAAATACAGCCCTAGTCAGCTATGACTGGTAAATACAGCCCTAGTCAGCTATGACTGGTAAATACAGCCCTAGTCAGTTATGACTGGTAAATACAGCCCTAGTCAGCTATGACTGGTAAATACAGCACTTGTCTGTTATGGCTGGTACATACAGTCATAGTCAGTTATTACTGGTAAATACAGCCCTAGTCCATACAAGCCCTAGACAAATATGCCTGGTAAAAACAGCACTAGTCAGTTATGGCTGGTACATACAGTCCTAGTCAGTTATGACTGGTACATACAGTCCTAGTCAGTTATGACTGGTAAATACAGCCCTAGTCCATACAAGCCCTAGACAAATATGCCTGGTAAATACAGCACTAGTCAGTTATGACTGGTACATACAGCACTAGTCAGTTATGACTGGTAAATACAGCCTTAGTCAGTTATTACTGGTAAATACAGCCCTCGTCTGTACAGGCCCTAGACAAATATGCCTGGTAAAAACAGCACTAGCCAGTTATTACTGGTAAATGCAGCCCTAGTCCATACAAGCCCTAGTCATGTATGGCTGGTAAATACAGCACTAGTCAGTTATGACTGGTAAATGCATCCCTAGTCCATACAAGCCCTAGTCAGTTATGGCTGGTAAATACAGCCTTAGACAGATATGACTGGTAAATACAGCACTAGTCAGTTATTACTGGTAAATGCATCCCTAGTCCATACAAGCCCTAGTCAGTTATGGCTGGTAAATACAGCCTTAGACAGATATGCCTGGTAAATACAGCACTAGTCAGTTATTACTGGTAAATGCAGCCCTAGTCCATACAAGCCCTAGTCAGTTATGGCTGAATATAGTCAAAAAAAGGAATCTATATGAAGTATAGTAGGCCTATAGTAGATATGCTATAGTGAAAGATAACAGTATCATTTGTTAGGTTAATTAGTCCAGTATTTATTGCTTTATACTAATTATTGATTAGGATATATCAACACATTCCTGCTTTTCAATTATTTATTTCAAACTTAAAGTGGCAATTTCAGTTCATACTAACTCATTCTTGCAGAATGATAAACAAATATTCTCATAACCAATAAAAAGGGACTTGGCAACACATTTAATCTTATATAGCTTGGATGGCAAGGTAACACACATCCACTGGCAGATTTGGCAGTACAATCACCGGTAACAAATATTCAATATTCAGTCAGTTTATCTATTAGGGGTGATAAAGTCCAATATGACCAAGTGTTGTCAAAATCAAGAATTGTGTCTGCTAGAGAGTCTACAAGCTCAAATTGAATGTGTTTTCAAGAACAAGGGCAATAACTGATAATAAATAACAGTATTTTAAGATTTTTCTGATTTTCAATAGAATTCATACTTGGGTGATTACAAACAGTTATACCAAGTTTGTCAACAACAAAGATCAAGAATGGTTTCAAGAACAAGGGCAATAACTCTAATAACAATTAGAAAATATTTTTTCACTTCTCCTACTTTCAAAAGAGTCCACCGATGGGTGATTACAAACACTCACACTAAGATTCTTTAAAATCCATATATAAACCTGCTCTCTATCGTGTCAACAACAAATAGAATGCATTTTCCAAAACAAGGGCAATAAATCATACTTAATAATTTTCGCTTTTCTTTTTTTCAATAGGGTTCACACTTGGGTGATTAAAATCAGTCAAGACTTGTGTCAGAGTGCTTACCAGCCATTGTGTATGAAGAGATGGACGGGGGTATAAAAATTAGTCTACTTACCAACAACTATAATATCTGTCTGGGTGCAATGTTTAAAAGGACATCTTGCAGATGACATCCTAACTTTAAATTCAAGATGGCTGACTTAGCAACAGGCTTTCAGCTGAAATAATAAAATAGAAAAATATTAATGAAGCATGAATTAAAGAGAAACAGGTTTTATTCTAGACAATTTTTTGAAAAATGAAAAATAGAATGTTCAGATAAGACTCTTCATTGGTCAAAATATTTTCAATCTTTAACCATATTTGGCTTCCTGGTGATCCAATTATCCTAGTGAACAAACTTCCTGGTGATCAAATATCCTAGTGATCCAATGAGGCGACTCTGAGACTAAGTAACATGTTATAAGTAATATTTATATTTCTACCATAACTCAGCGAGATCAAATAAACCAGTAACATAAGCTAGCGTTTGAACTGTATTTTGTCACTTGATATTATGGGATAGAATCCAGTGACCTAGGCCAGTGCTTTCATTGAGACTCGTCTCAATACACCCTAACACAATCTCAATAACCTATAACGTTAAACTGCGTGTTTCAAATTGTTAATATCAGCATACAACAATAAGAATATAATGTTCGTCACATTAGCATGAATGTTATATAAATGCACTAAAAAATGCATTCAATCTGTCACATGATCAATATAGTAATAATGCTAATTAGACCAATGTTTAATTATGTAGTATATCAGAAACTTGTATTGTATTATTTAATGTTATAACAGTTTGTAAAAACTGAAACATTGAAAACGTAAATTATACTTTATTTACATACACAGAGCTATCTCTAAATGTATCTGCTCAAAACATATAAAATGTACAAACATAAAGGGTTGTTGATGTGGAAACAAAACATTATTCACTATGAATGAAGAGAAATATTATAAAAAAATGACAGTCATAAAATTTAGTTTCAGATGGCTACACATTAAATAAATCATCTTAGAAGTAAAATGACATCCTTGATAATTCATATTTACAAAACAACATCTGGCCCCACCCGTCCCTTCTGGGTATTACATGCATACAAATATGATAACATCATTAAGATAACATCAGAGACATAGACATTAACAAAATTTAGAAAACCTTTTTACAATCCTCTTTGTGGCATCATCAAACACTTAGTTTTAGTGGAATTATAGGAACCAAGATGCCATCAGAGACATTTACAAAATTTAGAAAACCTTTTTACAATCCTCTTTGTGGCATCATCAAACACTTAGTTTTAGTGGAATTATAGGAACCAAAGTTACAGTTGTCTGATTGAAAATTGAAATTGTGCAAATTGATGCCATCAGACATTTACAAAATTTAAAAAACCTTTTTACAATCCTCTTTGTGGCATCATCAAACACTTAGTTTTAGTGGAATTATAGAAACCAAAGTTACAGTTGTCTGATTGAAAATTGAAATTGATGCAAAATAATGATATTACAGCCTTCAATACAATTAAAAACCTTTTTATAATCCCTTTAATATTAAAATACTCAGTAAGATTCAATCAGACCAGCTGTTAGGTCTATTACTCTATCACGTTCTAGACAAATGCACAGCCAGATTAAACTATCTTAAATATATTCTTTTTTTCTGTTCTTACTACAAGGGAATGTTATCTTGATAAAAACAATGTCTTATAAAAAGCCATTTTCAATGTTCTTCATACACAGAAAGATAATCTATTCTTAATATATGTGGTTGCATAGACTATAGAGCATGGATTGTCTGCCTAAAGCTGTATATAATATGGTAAACAACAAAAAACACCCCTTTTCTTACAAATGAACTCTACCAATACAATATACTACAGTAACATATTGAAAGAAAGAATGCATGTGTGGACAAGTTCAATAGACAGTTGAGGGATATCAAATACATGAAAGGCACATAATGTCCATTAAGCTGTGACTATACCTTCGGCTTCTTGTGCCTCATAGTCTAAAGAACAAGGATATAAATATACAATAAAAAAAACATATAATGGTTATAGAGACAATACAGATTAACTCCATTCTATTTGACTATTCACACAACTAAACATAATACAAAATATCACAGAGTTGATTGAATGGACAGGAGTGTGCTAAAATATGTTTGCTGGATTCCTTTCAAAAATTTTGGTATATCTCTACAATTGATATCAAATATATACATTGCAATAATGTATATTTCTTTTGCAGTCATGTATTTGATTGCAGGAACATAGATCTACCTGATACACATGTACTTGATTGCAGGAACATAGATCTACCCGATACGCATGTACTTGATTGCAGGAACATAGATCTACCCGATACACATGTACTTGATTGCAGGAACATAGATCTACCTGATACACATCTACTTGATTGCAGGAACATAGATCTACCTGAAACACATGTACTTGATTGCAGGAACATAGATCTACCTGATACACATGTACTTGATTGCAGGAACATAGATCTACCTGATACACATGTACTTGATTGCAGGAACATAGATCTACCTGATACACATGTACTTGATTGCAGGAACATAGATCTACCTGATACACATGTACTTGATTGCAGGAACATAGATCTACCTGATACACATGTACTTGATTGCTGGAACATAGATCTACCTGATACAAATGTACTTGATTGCAGAAACATAGATACACATGTACTTGTGTATTTTAAAACAAATTGTACACTGAAATATCATGTTTGTTTATTACTTTTATCAAATTAATTTGATCAACCAAACAAATTAATGTATGTGCACTTATCTGGATTTAGTTTAAAGGTTTATGGGCCTTAATATTATCAACTTGTCTCCAATGTTATAATATTTAAACTTAAACGCTTTCAAAACAAGCTTGATTGAATACACACCAGAATATTTCTAAAGTCATGTAATACACAAGATCAAATGCAGCCTTGACCTCTTATTACTTTAATAATCCTAAATTCAACCTTGAAAATGTAAGGAGATTAATTGTATAATCCAGATTATCCTCTGACATAATCCTAATATAACTTTAACCCCTTAGATCCATCCATATCATACTGGGGAAACCCCTGTACTGTGTTGGATAAATCAATAATAAAGAAAGACAGAGAAAGAAAACACAAAAGGGGACAGCTTCATTGTTCGTTAGCCCCTCTGACCTGCATCACTGACAAGGTTCAGACACAGGATTGACCTTTGTCATGACTAAACCCTGGATCTTCAATTAAGCTAGCAAGTGTCTAACTCACTGAGCCACCATGGCTCCAATTCGTATATTAATATTGTTCATATTTTATTGCATTGGAGACAAACGGGAAGTCAGATATTCCTTCTGAAAAATGTTATGACGAACTGAAATTAATTTCTATTAGCTGGTGAAACCAGAACTAGCCCTACCTCATTCTTAAATAAATGATACAGTATCAATGAACAATAACATTTTACTGTGATGCTGAAGAATTTCGAATTTCAAAGTAAATATCAAGATATATATGTTACCTTTAACTCCACACAAATCTAATTTAAGGTAAGTATGCTTCACTGATATCCTTTGATTACAAGCTGCACATGTGTATTACTTTTAAACATATCCTGTATTGGTCTATATATCCTTATAGTGAACTGTTACGATGATTCAGCAATATTACCATCTGATTCAATACAGTTCACTTTACTTATCAAATACTAACTAGTGTCCACACATACTCATATACTCAGTGTTCAGTATTCAACCCAAACTTATACACATAGACTAGTTAGCAATACTATAACAGATTACATTTAACTCACTTTTCTATTTATTTTAAAGGGATTGAAACAGCAAATTTTTAAACTTGTTATATATATTGGAGATACTGATAACATTGATCGCACCATTTTAATTTTCATTGCACCAATCTAATTCTAATTTAATTCTAATTTTCATTTCACCATTCTAATTCTAATTTCATTCTAATTAGAAGATAAACACTTTCTGTTTTAGATTTAAAGGGGGTTTATTCGATATTTAACCATGCTTGAATCATTAGACCCGGAGACCGCTTGCGATCGAGGGTCTCTAATGGTATATTCAAGCATGGTTAAATATGGAATAAACCCCCTCTAAATCTAAAACAGAAAGTCGTTTATCGGAATTGTACCACAAATTGGGATGATTTTGTTCCCGGACTATTTTTTTATGGATAATTTAGACATGGGCTATTCGGTTTTTATGACGTTAGGTGCAGTATGACGCACATAACAACAAACTACACGTGCGCTATGGAATGAAAAAGAAGACATCCTTTTTATCATTAACATTAACAAGATTTGTAACTAGTTCGCTGAAATTAATACGCCAAATTGCAAAGATATGATATATAAACCCCATGTATTTCGACCAATCAGAACTCAGAATTTTTGTTATTTGTGGTACAATTTTCATTTCACCATTCTAATTCTAATTTTCATTTCACCATTCTAATTCTAATTTCATTCTAATTTTCATTGTACCAATCTAATTCTAATTTAATTCTAATTTTCATTTCACCATTCTAATTCTAATTTCATTCTAATTTTCATTTCACCATTCTAATTTTCATTTCACCATTCTAATTCTAATTTCCATTGTACCATTCTAATTCTAATTTTCATTTCACCATTCTAATTCTAATTTCCTTGTACCATTCTAATTCTAATTTTCCTTGCACCATTCTAATTCTAATTTCCATTGTACCATTCTAATTCTAATTTTCCTTGCACCATTCTGATTCTAATTTTCCTTGCACCATTCTGATTCTAATTTTCATTGCACCAATCTAATTCTAATTTTCATTACACCATTCTAATTTTCATTGCACCATTCTAATTCTAATTTTCATTGCACCATTCTAATTCTAATTTTCATTGCACCATTCTGATTCTAATTTTCATTGCACCATTCTAATTCTAATTGTCATTGCACCATTCTACCTCTAATTTTCATTACACCATTCTAATTCTAATTTTCATTGCACCAATCTAATTCTAATTTCATTCTAATTTTCATTTCACCATTCTAATTCTAATTTTCATTTCACCATTCTAATTCTAATTTTCCTTGCACCATTCTAATTCTAATTTCCATTGTACCATTCTAATTCTAATTTTCCTTGCACCATTCTAATTCTAATTTCCATTGTACCATTCTAATTCTAATTTTCATTGCACCATTCTAATTCTAATTTTCATTTCACCATTCTAATTCTAATTTTCATTGCACCATTCTAATTCTAATTTTCATTTCACCATTCTAATTCTAATTTTCATTTCACCATTCTAATTCTAATTTTCATTGCACCATTTTAATTTTCAATCAAATGTGGGTTTTTTCTAAGGGAATGTATGCAAATTTTCATTAATAAAGACTGAGAATATTTCTAAAATATGCTATTCACATCTATGTAGCAATTTGATCAAACTGAATTTGTTTAAAATTGATTAATTAAGAATGGAACATACTAATTATTTAATTAGCAAATTGGACAAGTTTTGATGTTGAGTCCCTTTAAGACGAAATATTATTAGTTGAAACCATTAAATATTTTTTTGTTTCACTCCATACAATAGTTTTCTAGAACTGCTCAAAAAGTTTACAAAAGCCTTTCTTGATTTTGATATATACTTGTTTTCAGAAATTTGAAAAAAAGGACAAAATGTCTCTTTAAATTTCATAAAATCAAAGAATTTCACCATGTCACTGTCCTTTGATTTAGTGTTTACCAACTACCTGAAATTTAAACTTATACATCACAAACTCTACCTCAAAGTTCAACCAATAGATAGATATTGACTATTTCAAGCTGTTATAAACAGTATATCTAAAACCTTGATATAATAAAGAATTTGCTTGGTTCAAATTCTGGTCATAAATTCAAATCTTCTTTTATTAATGACAAACAGAGGCTATTTTAAATCAGACATTTTGTCAAATCAAAAGCCCTGGTCTGATGACCTTCAATAAGTTATCTTTCTTTATTATTTCAGTTAACCCTGATGTGAATGGGTACAGATAATCCGAGGATCAATGCCAAAATATTAGGCCCAGGCCTGCGATAGTGGTGTGATAAAATGCTTAGTTTTCTGAAATTGAGAGAGCCAAACATCTAACAGAAATTTAAAATCAAAGCTATCAGTGTCCCTGTAATACATAAAATATTTAGCCAATCCCTTTCACTATACCTGTACTAACCTTGCCAGAGGGGACATAAAATGCTTAGACAGTAAGAATAGAATGTAACAATCACAGCTATCAATGTCCAAGATAATTTAAAAAAAAATCCTTACCATCCCTTTAATAACCTATACCTGTATTAACCTGGTCAATAGCCAGTTGACAGGTCAGTTTTTATCAGCTGGTTTGAAAGCTCTCACTGGACAGTTAGTTATAGCCATGAGTTATAGACATGCTTCACACATGTTTTTGAAGTTATATAGGGCAAAAACATTACATTGATTTACTGTTTATTTCTATAACATTTAGTTGGAAGCTGACACTTACAGTGGTGTTTTAAACAGAGGGTCCAAGGGAAGGCCTTATTCTTCCTCACCCCACAAGAAGAGGGAAGAGGATTTTCAGGCTTTGTTGGGGAGGACTTCTTATACCTCCTCCCCTTCCCCCCACAAGAAGAGGCTTTCCAGGCTTTGTAACTCCCACAAGAGGATAACTTATCATCAACCAAACTATCATTGATGTATATTGACTGTTGCTATCAATGGTATTAAGATATAAAATGAATGGAGTTTTACATCCAATTCTTCTTGTTTCATCACAAAGACAAGCAATGGCATGGTTAAAGGACAGCACCGTGTCCAAAACCACAATATACAATTTTTCACAATCGATTTTTTTAGAGAAAAATATCTTCAAGACTTACTTTGATTATTTTCTCCCGTTGTTGATTATACAAATATAAGATTACTACTAGAGATTACGCTTATCAAACCTGTTCAAGATTTTAACATTAGTATATACATTGATAGATAATACACTTTTAATTTCTACTGGGATTACACACTCATATTCTTCATTCTTTAGCCAATGACATCTTATTCCACACGTTCTGATTGGTCAATCATATTCTTTTCATTCATTCATTAGCCAATGATAATATGTTATTCCACATGTTCTGATTGGTCAATCATATTTTATTAATTCATTTATTAGCCAATGAGAATATCTAATAGTATGTTCTGATTAGTCAATCATATTCTTTTCATTTATTCATTAGCCAATGATAATATCTTATTTCACTTGTTCTGATTGGTCAATCATATTCTATTTATTCATTAGCCAATGAGAACATCTTATTTCTTCATGTTCTGATTGGTCAATCATACTCTTTTCATTCATTCATTAGCCAATGATAACATCAAATTCTACATGTTCTGACTGGTCAATCATATTCTATTTATTTATTCATTAGCCAATGATAATATCTCATTCCACTTGTTCTGATTGGTCAATCATATTCTTTTCGTTCATTGGACAATGATAATAACCAATCATATTACACTTTGAACAATTGGTTATTAACAATACCTCATTATATTACACATAATAATTTTTGATTGAACAATAGTAATAACTGAAGTTATGATTAGATAGTAAAAAACCTTGTTATTTTACAACTACAATTGGCCTGCTCAAGATATAGCAATTATTATTGGTTACAAGCATAAAGAATAATCTGTATTCAATTTAATTAAGTTATTGATAATCTAGTTCAACTCTGCCTTCATGTCTATTGTTAGTTTCTTGGTTTTATAACACGTCTGAACTCTAGTATACTACAGGTCAAGTACACTTTTTAATGACCTGACCATTAATAAAATAATCAATATAATTGTTTACTTCAATATACTCAATCTGAAAGGTGTTATCCCAGATTGATATTCCACCTAACTTTACCTGAAAAAATACTATCGCACACATCCAAATTGTCTGAAAATGAACCAATTAATGAACGTTAGAAGTATAAAACAACGAAAACACCTATCATGTCCTTTCTCAGTACCAACCCACGATAACTTATAGTATATTATTTATTTTTTGTTTTAGTATATTTATATGTTTGTTTTGCATCTACACTGTAACTTGTTGTCATGTTTATTGATGTAAATTGATTTTCTCTTGTAACATGTAAGGGGTCGATTTGAGGAAATAAACTACTTACTTATTAACCTGAAATTCTCAGTGTTAAAAAAAACTAGCTTTTTCACAAAATCTTAAAGTTATTATCCCAGATCGATGTCTCAAAGATGCAGTGGCAGATCAGATGTTATTTTGCCCGAACTAGAAATAGTCAATTTTAACAGAATTCTGTAAGACAACCTGCATATAAATGTCAAAGTATGAAGCCATTTTGTACTTTTATCAAGGGATTGATTGGTTTTTTAAGCAAGCAAACAACCAAATCAAATCATTATGGTGTCATTCAGGCTACATGCAGAGGTTGTCACGGGCTGTAAAATTATGTTGAATTTGGAAAACCCTTTAACATTAATATTCACATGGTCTTATAGAATTATGCTAAAAAGGTCTTTTTCTATGAAAACTCTAAATCTGGAACTGCATCTCTATCTATAGATGAATGATCTACTGAAAGAGTATATCTAATGTTGAATAGAATGTAAATGACTGACATGATGCTTTGAAAAGGTTTTGTTAATATCAGTAAAGTAAACAGGGTCATTTAATCGTTAAATAGGCCATGTAAATAATACACAAAAATAGTTGACCATAAACAAAAAACCTTTTATTTTCATTTGTAAGAGTAGGTCATTAGTGAAGGGAAGGGTGGGTCGTTAGAGGAGGGTAGACCTGAAATTTTGGTTGTTGTCTTCTTATTTCCATTTTTCAATTCAAGTTTAATTGAAACTAAATATTATTTTCTTCATTAGAATTCATTTTATATTAACATGAATTAAAGTTTTTAAACATAACTTTAATCCTGAGCCAGTGTCTGCTGTTAAATAGTGACTAGTTAAAAAAAATAACAGGTTTTTTTCACCCATCTAATTTCATGTCCTTTATTAAGGCATTTTAATCAATACTCTTATAAATAGTGAAAATTATTCTTATGTCCTTATTCAAACAAAACAAATAAACACAAAAAAACAAACAAAAGGGAAAATTACTCAAGCAACACATTCTAGTTCAACACAAGTACTTGTGCACTCATGAATAATAATCCAATTTGTAGACAAGTTAAAAAAAACTGGTATTCAAGAAAATGCTTTGTCACTCAATTTTCTATCTATTTTTAAAGAGACAGGGATGTAGCAAGACAGTCACTCAATACTTATATTTACATTTCTATCACTGCCTTCAATAACCATTTACGCATACAAGCATTTATACTTCAATATTTACATTTCTACTATCACTGCCTTCAATAAAACATTTACACAAACTGGCGTTTATATTTCAATATTTTACATTTCTACAAACCTGCCTTCAAAAAATTAAAAATTGAATTTAAAGTTAACCCTTTCATTTTTATGTTAAAACCAATTTTCCAAAAAATTTTTAAATTAAATTTTAAATTTAATTATTTAAAAAATTTAAAAGGGTTTTTTCAAATTTTTCATTTTTTTCACCCCAATAAAAAAAACCAAATGGTTTTAATTTTTAAAAACATTTTTTTTTTAATTTAATAAAAATTTAAAAAACGGGGTTTTATTTTTTAAAATTTTTTCACTAAAATGTTAATAAAAAGTTTCCCAAACTTGATATTTCTTTTAATTTCTAATTAAACCCCCAATTAAAAAAATTAAATGGGTGTTTAAAAATTTTTTAAAATTTTAATTTATATATATTAATAAAAAAAATTTAACAAAAAACTTTTTTTTTTCAAAAATTACTTTTAAAATACCCTTCAATAAAAAGGGAAAAGGTGTTTTTTTTTCAAATTTCAATTTTTCCCCCCCCTCCTTTAATAGAATTAAATAAAAAAACTTAACCTTTCATTATTTATTTCTAAAAATTTTAAAATTTTTTAAAATTTCATTGTCGCCCCAAAAAGCAAAATTTTTAATTTAAAAATTTTTTTGGTGGTAAAACAATTTAAAAAAATTTTTTACCAAAATTCCCAATTTTTTCCCCTTTAAAATTTTGAAAACCCAAATCTTCCCTTTTTTCTGCCCCTAATTAAAAAATTTTTAACCCCATTCTAAGGGCTGTTTGTTTTTATGAGAAAAATATTGGGGCCCCAAAAGGGGTTTTTTTTGTTTCTTGAAAAAACCCCCCCTTTCAGTTTTGGAAAAAAAATTTTTAAATTAAAAAAAAAACAAAAACTTTTTTTAACCAAACAAGTTTTTAAAGGCCCCTTTTTTAATTTAAAACTTTTTTCTTTTGGGTAAAAAATTTAGGGGCCTTACCTTTTCCAATCAAACCAAATTTCCACCCCCCTTTTTCATTGATCCAATATTAGAATAGGCAGAGAATTTTCCAAAAAATTCCATTCCATTTTTATTCAAATTAATTTTCCACTCATTGTGGATTTCTGCAACATCATACCACATAAATCTATATTTAGTAACTTGTTGGATGTGCTTCATACTAGTCTTACACAAGAGCGAGAAATACAGTTCCGTTTTTCACATAAACCGGCGTACTCTGACTGATTGGAGGAATCAAAATTTTCATATCACAGGGAAATTTAGACCTTTTTCCAAAATTTGAGACTATTTTAGTGATTGGACAAACATAATTAATAAAAATTATAAAGTTAACAACTAAACAGGAAATTTCTCCTATCATCTGATATAATCAACACACGCCGGTTCATCACAAACCTAGATTTTCATTCATCATCAATATTAGAATGGTAGCACGCTTTGAAAACGTGAAAAAACTATACTTACCTAGTCACAATCGACTCGAATTCATCAGTGGCGGTCTTTTAAAGTCAGTTTGCCTAACCAAACTGTCTACTTTGACTCAAACTTCACTTTTTTTTTTTAATGAGTTACTGGCTTCGGTGCCCGCAATCAACTAGGGACGGCTGACGAACTCGAATGACCAGTCTCGTGATTGAAATTGTATGAAACATATAGACTGGTATGATCGAGATTAATCAATAAAAGTTGGATACCCTCGCCTGCTGAAATTCTATTTTTAAAAGGGATACTGCGTCTTAGCATGAACATAAAATTTTAAGAATGGTAAATATGACTATATAATCATCAGTGAACTTACCTGCTGTCATAAAGTAACAGAATTCCTTAAAATCCGGAAAACTCACAAAACTAAGTAATTTTTGAAAATAATCAAATGCATCTTCATGGATAATTCTTATTGACTATGTTAAAATTTTATGTTTATTCTAAGACTCAGTATCCCTTTAAAGATTTTTTTTAAAATTTTTATTTAACTCTGTTTATTGTGGACCTACATGGTTCCTTTTGACTTGACTTGAGATGACTTTAGTAGTAATTTGAGACTTGAAATCTTTACTGTAGGAATGTACTGAACTGATGACTTGATTAATGCAGGCTGTTTAGTACAGTCATATTGACTCTTATACTAATAGAAAATGAAATGAAATTGAGTTTTACATCCTATTTTTCTGCATCTTATGGGCTAATGAAGACAAGTAATGCCATGCAGTGAGAAATGAGGGAACTTTTGCCATGTCAGTCACCCAGACCTGCTTGACTAATAGGAATTTGATACTAAATTAGAGCATTTTTAGACATTTTAATGAATTACTTTCACACATTCGACACTCGAGAAACTTACAATAATACTTAATCACATGACACTTGCCCCCTTGTTGCGGCTTAAGGATCATCTCTTGAATTCAACATTTGTTGAGGATTTTTAGGGCAACTGAACATCCCTCTCACAAATGATAATTGGTCTATGTTTGTTGCAGTTTTTTTGGAGAAAATAATGTATAGGTTTTAACATTAGAAAGGTCTTGTTAAACTGGAGAGTGTATATTGAATATCTGGACATAAACTCTATTCACCAAAGGATGCCTAGTCAATATCCACTATTTTGTAATGAATCACTAACAGTCCAACTTCCACCATTTTGTACTAAATCACCAATAGTCAAAGGCTCACCATTTTGTAATAAATCGCCAATAGTCCAAGGTTCACCATTTTGTAATAAATCGCTAACAGTCCAACTTCCACTATTTTGTACTAAATCACCAATAGTCAAAGGCTCACCATTTTGTAATAAATCGCCAACAGGCTAATGTTCACCATTTTGTTATATATTGCCAATATTCAAAGGTTCCTAATTTTTTTAAATCGCCAATAATCCCAGGCTCACCATTATGTATTAAATTGCCAATAATCCTAGGCTCACCATTATGTATTAAATCGCCAATAATCCCAGGCTCACCATTTTGTATTAAATCGCCAATAGTCCAACGTTCACCATTTTGTATTGAATCACCAATAGTCCAAGGTTCACCATTTTGTAATAAATCGCCAATAGTCAAAGGTTCATCATTTTGTATTAAATCGCCAATAGTCCAACGTCCACCATTTTGTATTAAAGTACCAATAGTCCAAGGTTCACCATTTTGTAATAAATCGCCAATAGTCCAAGGTTCACCATTTTGTAATAAATCGCCAATAGTCAAAGGTTCACCATTTTGTATTAAATCGCCAATAGTCAAAGGTTCACCATTTTGTATTAAATCACCAATAGTCCAACGTCCACCATTTTGTAATAAATTGCCAATGGTCAAAGGCTCACCATTTTGAAATAAATCGCCAATAGTCCAAGGTCACCATTTTGTAATAAATCGCCAATAGTCCAACGTCCACCATTTTGTATTAAAGTACCAATAGTCCAAGGTTCACCATTTTGTATTAAATCGCCAATAGTCCAACGTCCACCATTTTGTATTAAATCACCAATAGTCCAAGGTTCACCATTTTGTATTAAAGTACCAATAGTCCAATGTCCACCATTTTGTATTAAATTGCCAATAGTCCAAGGTTCACCATTTTGTAATAAATCGCCAATAGTCCAAGGTTCACCATTTTGTAATAAATCGCCAATAGTCCAAGGTTCACCATTTTGTATTAAATCGCCAATAGTCAAAGGTTCACCATTTTGTATTAAATCACCAATAGTCCAACGTCCACCATTTTGTAATAAATTGCCAATGGTCAAAGGCTCACCATTTTGAAATAAATCGCCAATAGTCCAAGGTCACCATTTTGTAATAAATCGCCAATAGTCCAACGTCCACCATTTTGTATTAAATCACCAATAGTCCAAGGTTCTAAATGGAAGACTGAAGCCAATAAATACAAAGTCCCATCAATGTCACAACATTAATCTTTTCAATAATAACAAATTGGGCTTATCGATGGCATTGATTTTTTTTTACTTTGGGACGACTGGAGGATGTCATCCAACTTTGATTTGCAGACATAAATTTGCTCATTGTAACCTAGCTTTAAATGATGTCATGTAAAAATTCTTAAGTTATGCTACAATAGAGAGTAAAGTCCCCTTAGTTATAGTTCATACATAAACAATCTGTCTCGCTGTCAAAACTGATAACTAAGCATGAAATGTAGCGAATAATTAATGTAACATCATTTAACAATAGAGAGTACAGTCCCTTATTTGTAGTTGGCACATCTAAAAAAAATACCTCAAAGCTTCTTGACTTTTTCAGACTATTTTTTGAGTCATGTCCAAGAGCTCCATGAATAAATTATGTTATTATGTAGTAGGTGTAAAAGGGATATACACCTTTATAATATCAAAAATATTGAATTTGAGTCAAATAGCACAGCCAATCAGATGTCTTTTAACAATCTAAATTGACCAATAGAAGAGTTTGTAACAATCACAATAATAATACATGTATTCATACACCCAATGAGAAGAAAGTTTATGTAGTCTTTGCACGAATAGCTGCACGTTTTCCTGTCACGGCTACGAAACCTGATTTAATGCTGGCGACGGAACAGCGAGAGCCGCACGTTTCACACTGTAAGAAATATAACCTGGTATCTTTCTGGAGTAACGTATCAGGAGATCTACAGGTATGACAGGTAACATACTCTTCTACAAAAAAGACAATTAAAATTGTTTCATTATTAGTGTAAATATTGAATAAGAAAGGGCAATTTTTCTTTCAACCATCTTAACAATGTCTAGTTAGTAAGAACATCTACTTGCAAAAGCCACCTTTTTTGTACCCTACCTAGATTGCAAAAATTATGGCTTATTGTTTTTACACACCAATAAAGCTAATGAGTTTTAATTTTAAAATCATGTTTTTTTTGGTGTAGATCAACTAATAATAACAACAGTATTCGTAGGTATTCCATACTTTTTATGCACTCGAAAATGTTAGTGATAAGTAGGCCCAATATCTTGCATATTTCTGCTAATGTCTAATTAAACATAATTAATCACTATCATAATGGGCTCGTTAATGAATTTAATTATGAGAAAAATATATATGTTGGAGATAATCAGTTTTAAGGTCAACAAACATAGTATGCTAATTATGTAGCTTTAAAAGTATCTATGGCAAGGGTAAAAGAGGGGAGGGGGGTGATAAATTTCAAATATCAATCCCCCACCTCCTCACCCCTCAGAATAATAATCTGTAGACCTACACCTTATTCATTTCTAAGAGATTTCTAAATTCAAAATACATTGTCGCCCCAAAATGCATATTTAATATACTTGGCTGGCTCCATCATTGTAGGTTTTCACCAAATTCAAGTTATTTCCACTTCAGGAATCTGACCCACCCCCACCCAACATCTCCATTAAATCTGCCCCCTATATTTATACCCCCAGTTCTAGGAGACATGTTGTTCTTTGGGATGAGACAATATTGCGGCCCAGGCTGTGTCTTGACTTCAGCTTTGGAGATCTAAATATAAACAACTAACAACAAGTAGGCTTAATTTAGCTGTCTGGATAATTTACCTTCATCAACATCACTTTTTCATTGATCCAATATTAGAATAGGCAGGAATTTTCCAAAAAATTCCATTCCATTTTTATTCAAATTAATTTTCCACTCATTGTGGATTTCTGCAACATCATACCACATAAATCTATATTTAGTAACTAGTTGGATGTGCTTCATACTAGTCTTACACAAGAGCGAGAAATACAGTTCCATTTTTCACATAAACCGGCGTACTCTGACTGATTGGAGGAATCAAAATTTTCATATCACAGGAAAATTTAGACCTTTTTCCACTATTTGAGACTATTTTAGTGATTGGACAAACATAATTAATACAAATTATAAAGTTAACAACTAAACAGGAAATTTCTCCTATCATCTGATATAATCAACACACGCCGGTTCATCACAAACCTAGATTTTCATTCATCATCAGTATTAGAATGGTAGCACGCTTTGAAAACGTGAAATCGTTCGGAACGATTGTAAAAAAAACATATGTAAAACTATACTTACCTAGTCACAATCGACTCGAATTCATCAGTGGCGGTCTTTTAAAGTCAGTTTGCCTAACCAAACTGTCTACTTTGACTCAAACTTCACATTTTTTTTAATGAGTTACTGGCTTTGGTGCCCGCAATCAACTACGACGGCTGACGAACTCGAATGACCAGTCTCGTGATTGAAATTGTATGAAACATAAAGACTGGTATGATCGAGATTAATCAATAAAAGTTGGATACCCTCGCCTGCTGAAATTCTATTTTTAAAAGGGATACTGCGTCTTAGCATGAACATAAAATTTTAAGAATGGTAAATATGACTATATAATCATCAGTGAACTTACCTGCTGTCATAAAGTAACAGAATTCCTTAAAATCCGGAATACTCACAAAACTAAGTAATTTTTGAAAATAATCAAATGCATCTTCATGGATAATTACTGTTTTTTTTATGTTATTTATGGCAGCAGGTATGTTTTACTGATGAATAGAGTTCTTATTGCCTATGTTAAAATTTTATGTTTATTCTAAGACTCAGTATCCCTTAAAAGGTTTTTTTTTAATTTTTATTTATCTCTGTTTATTGTGGACCTACCTGGTTCCTTTTTGACTTGAGATGATTTTAGTAGTAATTTGAGACTGGACATCTTTACTCTAGGAATGTACTGAACTGATGATGACTTGATTAATGCAGGCTGTTTAGTACAGTCATACTGACTCTTATACTAATAGAAAATGAAATGAAATGGAGTTTTACATCCTATTTTTCTGCATCTTATGGGCTAATGAAGACAGGCAATGTCATGCAGTGAGAAATGAGGGAACTTTTGCCATGTCAGTCACCCAGACCTGCTTGACTAATAGGAATTTGATACTAAATTAGAGCATTTTTAGACATTTTAATGAATTACTTTCACACATTCGACACTCGAGAAACTTACAATAATACTTAATCACATGACACTTGCCCCCTTGTTGCGGCTTAAGGATCATCTCTTGAATTCAACATTTGTTGAGGATTTTTAGGGCAACTGAAGATCCCTCTCACAAATGATAATTGGTCTATGTTTGTTGCAGTTTTTTTGGAGAAAATAATGTATAGGTTTTAACATTAGAAAGGTCTTGTTAAACTGGAGAGTGTATATTGAATATCTGGACATAAACTCTATTCACCAAAGGATGTCTAGTCAATATCCACCATTTAGTAATGAATCACTAACAGTCCAACTTCCACCATTTTGTACTAAATCACCAATAGTCAAAGGCTCACCATTTTGTAATAAATCGCCAATAGTCCAAGGTTCACCATTTTGTAATAAATCGCTAACAGTCCAACTTCCACTATTTTGTACTAAATCACCAATAGTCAAAGGCTCACCATTTTGTAATAAATCGCCAACAGGCTAATGTTCACCATTTTGTTATATATTGCCAATATTCAAAGGTTCCTAATTTTTTTAAATCGCCAATAATCCCAGGCTCACCATTATGTATTAAATCACCAATAGTCAAAGGCTCACCATTTTGTAATAAATCGCCAACAGGCTAATGTTCACCATTTTGTTATATATTGCCAATATTCAAAGGTTCCTAATTTTTTTAAATCGCCAATAATCCCAGGCTCACCATTATGTATTAAATAGCCAATAATCCTAGGCTCACCATTATGTATTAAATCGCCAATAATCCCAGGCTCACCATTTTGTATTAAATCGCCAATAGTCCAACGTTCACCATTTTGTATTGAATCACCAATAGTCCAAGGTTCACCATTTTGTAATAAATCGCCAATAGTCAAAGGTTCACCATTTTGTATTAAATCGCCAATAGTCAAAGGTTCACCATTTTGTATTAAATCACCAATAGTCCAACGTCCACCATTTTGTAATAAATTGCCAATGGTCAAAGGCTCACCATTTTGAAATAAATCGCCAATAGTCCAAGGTCACCATTTTGTAATAAATCGCCAATAGTCCAACGTCCAGCATTTTGTAATAAATCGCCAATAGTCCAACGTCCACCATTTTGTATTAAATCACCAATAGTCCAAGGTTCTAAATGGAAGACTGAAGCCAATAAATACAAAGTCCCATCAATGTCACAACATTAATCTTTTCAATAATAACAAATTGGGCTTATCGATGGCATTGATTTTTTTTTACTTTGGGACGACTGGAGGATGTCATCCAACTTTGATTTGCAGACATAAATTTGCTCATTGTAACCTAGCTTTAAATGTGATGTCATGTAAAAATTCTTAAGCTCCAAAAGACTGTGTTACGGTTTGTCATTAAACAATATGTCTGCTGTTTTAGAATCTGCGATGAGTAGGACGTAAAACTCCATTTATTTCATTTCCTCAATAGGAACAAGGGACAAGACACAAGTTGTATAATATTTTTATAAAATACTTTTTACAATTGTATTAATATTATTTTGAATGTAGATGAATTTTTGTCAATTTCAAGGCATTTTTCACCTATTTTTTTAGACATCTCAATCACTATAATCTTTTCATAGAACAAATACACAGTTACTGAAAACTTGAAACATACAGAAATTTGAAATGATGAAGAAAAAAATGAATCAAAAAAAAGGAAAAGAAATAATTAAATTAAACAATCATCAACTTTTAATTTCTATTTTCACCCAAAACCTCAAAATTAATAACAAAGAAATCATCAACTCTTAACAAAGGAAAATGGATCTGAAATTTAACTGAACCAGTTTTTAATGTATTTGTTTATAATTCTAGACTACTTCTATAGAATTGTCTTGTGGTCAAATTTGACAAAAGTGTGAAATTTTGCTGACAAGACAGACTTTGAGAGGACCTTAAGTTATGCTACAATAGAGAGTAAAGTCCCCTTAGTTATAGTTCGTACATAAACAATCTGTCTCGCTGTCAAAACTGATAACTAAGCATGAAATGTAGCGAATAATTAATGTAACATCATTTAACAATAGAGAGTACAGTCCCTTATTTGTAGTTGGCACATCTAAAAAAAATACCTCAAAGCTTCTTGACTTTTTCAGACTATTTTTTGAGTCATGTCCAAGAGCTCCATGAATAAATTATGTTATTATGTAGTAGGTGTAAAAGGGATATACACCTTTATAATATCAAAAATATTGAATTTGAGTCAAATAGCACAGCCAATCAGATGTCTTTTTAACAATCTTAATTGACCAATAGAAGAGTTTGTAACAATCACAATAATAATACATGTATTCATACACCCAATGAGAAGAAAGTTTATGTAGTCTTTGCACGAATAGCTGCACGTTTTCCTGTCACGGCTACGAAACCTGATTTAATGCTGGCGACGGAACAGCGAGAGCCGCACGTTTCACACTGTAAGAAATATAACCTGGTATCTTTCTGGAGTAACGTATCAGGAGATCTACAGGTATGACAGGTAACATACTCTTCTACAAAAAAGACAATTAAAATTGTTTCATTATTAGTGTAAATATTGAATAAGAAAGGGCAATTTTTCTTTCAACCATCTTAACAATGTCTAGTTAGTAAGAACATCTACTTGCAAAAGCCACCTTTTTTGTACCCTACCTAGATTGCAAAAATTATGGCTTATTATTAACAGCCTTTTTGTTAAAAACAATATATCACAGATGATCACACAAGTTTGTAAATCGAGCTGCAATGTTGGATTGTATGTTTTTGGAATACAGCCAATTAAAGTCCTCAAGAGAAAGCAGCGAATACAAACATACCTCAAACTTACTAGCTACATTTACAAACTTGCTTGATACAAGAAAGGTAGTTATTGTGGAAGAAGAGGTTTATAATTACTTGACATTGAGAAGATGTATAAGATAAAGTTTGTAATAACTTGACATTGAGAAGATGTATAAGATAAAGTTTGTAATAACTTGACATTGTGAAGATGTATAAGAAGAAGTTTGTAATTACTTGACATTGTGAAAGATGTATAAGATGAAGTTTGGTAATGAACTTGACATTGTGAAGATGTATAAGATGAAGTTTGTAATTACTTGACTTTGGGTGAAGATTTTTATAAGAATGAAGTTTAGTAATTTTAACTTGACATTGAGAAGATGTATAAGATGAAGTTTGTAATAGCTGTACATTGTGAAGATGTATAAGAAGAAGTTTGTAATTACTTGACGTTGAGAAGATGTATAAGAAGAAGTTTGTAATTACTTGACATTGAGAAGATGTATCCACATGCAATATATTTTTTTAAAATAGAATGTGAAAAAATATACTTTAATGTTGAAAAGTTGGAAATAAAATGACAGTGTGCAATGAGGGAAATTTTCCCAGGGCAGTCACATAAGCCTACTCTTCTTTGATAGAGCACAAGGGCTCAGTCAGTATTTTTCAGGAGAAGACAATTCACTTACTGATATATCTCCTTAAAACGTTTTCTATTTGTTTTTGGTTGTATTTTCCTCGTATGATCAGCTGATTATTTCCGTCCACAGATCCACTGAAATAAAAATAATGGTTCGCTTTGTAAAACACTAATACATTTTATATTTCAAAAATTATTTTAAATATAGAAATCACTAGCAAAGTTTTATTCTTGAGTTGTCTTAAGATAGCACCAAGCAAACAAAGGATTTACATAAAAAGATTGTATGTATGTCAGTTTCTATTTGCTAGTCTCTGCCGAGTGATTCTAGTTCTTGCAAGGGTTGTCTAACAGCTCCAATTAATGTACTTCTTGATAATTTATCATATGTGATTGGTTTCAGTAATTCCACACAAAAACCAATCCCATTTTGACCTCAATATCACAAAAAATACATTTCCAGCTCAATGTAAAAAAATTTCATCATGTATTACAAAGTGGATAATTACAAGAACAACTTTCTATAATTATTATTCAATTCTTTTTTTCCACCATTTGACTATCACATAAAAACTATACATGATTGTCAATATTGACTAGTTTCTTTCCAACCACTTTAAATATAAGAAATACTAACACAACTTACCTAGTACCTAATGTGATGAATTTTACAAACCCTATCCACGATTGTCAATATGAAATATATTTCTTTTCAATCAAAATAAATACCAGCAAAACTCACCTTGTACCCAATTCTGCCAGTAAAAAAGCTAAAACATGTTTTGGTTGTCTGTGTAATCTATAAAGAGAAATAAATAAATTTGATGTTGTCTGGATTTGTAATAGTTCTGTCCCCTACCCTCAACAATTACTCAACATTTTTCAAGATTACTTAAAATACAATACCAAAATCCATAACAAATTTAGCTTGAGGCTTTAATAATTTTGTCGGTTTACTTCTTTATTAAGTGCCATTTTTGATATTTTGTCATCAAAAGTCCAAGAGATAATACATTCTGTGTGTACCAACTTAATACTCCAAATATTGTGACTTAATCCCTTTTCTACAATATATTGGATTTTCTTAAAAAAATCAATTTCTTTTTCACTAAAGACCATAGAGAGAGCAACTGTTGTCTTTTTAAAATTTGTTAAATTATTAAAATTTCAGAATATGTAAATTTTCACAATTATTCATGATAAGCTTTATTTTTTACTTGAAAAGCTAATATGCTAACATTTACTGTTTACATGACATATCGAAATAAGCATTGGTAAAGAAGCACAAGATATATTGATATACTATTTCTGACATTTATTTACTCAACAAGTGAGCATGTGAAAACATTTATATAAATGTCAGAAATTGTTTATCTATATATCTCGTGTTTCTTTCTTCAGAAAAGTAATTGACTATGTACTTACAATCTACAAATATCTGTAAAATTAGCGAAAGACGATTTTCGTGTACCAACTCGTAAAACTTGTGGTGGTCTCATGACAAACTTCTTCTTCTCTCCGGATATCATCTCAGGGTTCTTTTCTCTCATGATATCAAACACTCTCTGTAATAACTGGAATATACAACCATTTAGTGACATAGGTGGTTTATTAACTACTTTCAATTTGGATAAACAAAATGACTATTATGGATATACAACTTTCATTTATAGCAATGTTTCAATTCACATACAGCAATCTTTATTAAGTTATACAATAATAGATATAGTAACTTTAGATAAATAAGACCACTATTATAGATAGACTACTTCTCTTTAATTTAAGCAACGTTTCAATTCACATTCAGGAATCTTTATCAAGTTATACAATAATAGATATAGTAACTTTAGATAAATAAGACCACTATTATAGATAGACTACTTCTCTTTAACTTAAGCAACGTTTCAATTCACATACAGCAATCTTTATCAAGTTATACAATAATAGATATAGTAACTTTAGATAAATAAGACCACTATTATAGATAGATTACTTCTCTTTAACTTAAGCAACGTTTCAATTCACATTCAGGAATCTTTATTAAGTTATACAATAATAGATATAGTAACTTTAGATAAATAAGACCACTATTATAGATAGACTACTTCTCTTTAATTTAAGCAACGTTTCAATTCACATTCAGGAATCTTTATCAAGTTATACAATAATAGATATAGTAACTTTAGATAAATAAGACCACTATTATAGATAGACTACTTCTCTTTAACTTAAGCAACGTTTCAATTCACATACAGCAATCTTTATCAAGTTATACAATAATAGATATAGTAACTTTAGATAAATAAGACCACTATTATAGATAGATTACTTCTCTTTAACTTAAGCAACGTTTCAATTCACATTCAGGAATCTTTATCAAGTTATACAATAATAGATATAGTAACTTTAGATAAATAAGACCACTATTATAGATAGACTACTTCTCCTTAACTAAAGCAACGTTTCAATTCACATTCAGGAATCTTTATCATGTTATACAATAATAGATAGAGTAACTTTAGATAAATAAGACCACTATTATGGATATACTACTTCTCTTTAATTTAAACAACGTTTCAATTCACATACAGCAATCTTTATCATGTTATACAATAATAGATATAGTAACTTTAGATAAATAAGACCACTATTATGGATATACTACTTGCATTTTTAGCAATATAGACAACAAAAGTGTGAAAAGTCATGTAATGAACAACACAACCCAGGGGTAATCACAAACATATATAAGATATGAAATGAAATGAGGAAATGGCCTTCAGGACATGCTTCCTCAGCATGTTCATCTAAAAAGCTACACTTGTGTATTTTTTCACTTTCAGTCTTCATGCAGAGCTAGGATATATACTAAAGTAAACCAGTATCAAGTCCCTATTATTAATTGTAAGCTAGCTTACCTCATCATAGGTATAATCTCTATCTGATCCACTCCATGCTTTACTTTCTCCATCTTCTTCCGATTTCTTTTTATTCAATTCATCATCTACAATAATATACAACATTCACTTCAACATAGCACACAAAATTGTCTTTCTACAAGCTTGCCCGCTTTATTTGCCCATAAGGTACAAAAGAGTAAGACATAAAACTCCATTTTACACCTTTTGGGCTAATGAAGACAGGACCTTTTACAGGTCATTGGAGTTACACAGACACCACTGACGTCGATTAAAACCAAAATGTAATGAATTGAGTTTTATGTTCTACTCTTCTGAACCTTATCGGCTAATGAAGATGGTCAATTACATATTGAAATATAGGCTTGCTAGGATCGTGATTCTCTTAGCATTGGTTACCATAGTATTAATTAACAAATTAAAATCAATCTGTAATACCTTCATCATCGAAAACTACTTTTTTGCCTGATTTCTTCTTCTTCTTTTTAGAATCCAAATCTAAGGAAAAGTCTTCGAAATCGTCCACTACCTCTGGTTGGGAGCTGCTAGTGGTTTCTGTTTCCTGCAGTAGAAAAAAATAAATTTAATGATTATTAGGAATTGGACATTCATCTATAATCAGAATCAAAAACTGATTTTAAAAATATATCTAAGATGTGTTCAGTCAAGTCGTTGACATCTCTTAGAGGACTCGCTGACAAATCCCAAACAGTAAACATTTAAGGAATGAATGTGGTACTTGTTATTGTTATGGAGCAATAAACACTACAAAAGGGGGTGCATCATAAATATTTAGGGTTTATTAGGTCATAACAATATCAATGATGGTTGGATATATTGAGCAACAAACATTGGTTATGTTAAAATAACACCATGAGGTAATTAGGCCAATAAATATGAAGAATATGATATCAAATAAAATTCCGATTTTAGATTGGACAGCTCAAGTAATTATTGAGTTGATGCAAATTACTTATCATATTATACTAAAACACATACAGGTGAAGGTTCGGCATTTTCATCAGTTGGCTTCTTCTTTTTCTTCTTCTTTTTTAACCCTCCAAATTCCAGTGAGAAATCTGGAATAACATAACATAAAATAATATATACAGGCTCTACTGCTACTGAATAGCCCAAATATCAAGGGCTGGTATATCGGTTTACCTTTCTTCTCTATCCAAGAAAGGGGTTCTTCAAGACACGCTTTAATCAATTTATACTGGGGTTCAGCTTCTAATGGAATCATTTTAATGTGACTGCCATAGATAAAAGTACAAAATTGGAACAATGCCAATTTCTATAGCCTATTGAATATAGTTAATAAGTTAAAAATGTCAATTGCTGGTCATAGAAACAAAAAAAGAGAGAAAACACACCATCATCTAACTTATCTGGTTGTTCTTCTTGTGGTGTAGAGGACTCGGCCTGTGTTGAAGGGGCGCCGTCTGTTACAATTTCTGTATCACCCACATCTCCACCCATAACCGAATCTGGATCAAAGGGAGTCTTCTTTTTTTTCTTCTTCTTTTTCATACTTGAGTCAAAGGGCTTCTTAAATACCAAAAATTGAAAAATATTCATAAAACCAGTCATCGTAAGATATTCACCTTTTTACGCTAAACCATTCATTCCCCGAAAATATGGCACTTCCACTTCCTAAATATGTGACTAAATTATAACCAAACCTCATGATTTTTTCAAAGTACTTTGATCCCACTCGATACCAGACATTGAAATCTATTTACTCCACAAAGGAAATAGCGAACTTTCATTTAAAGATAACCTTTTTTTTGAAAAATTAGGCACGTGCCGCTTTTTGTTATGGGGGCGGCCATCTTTGATTTGGGTTATATTTTTATGAAAATTCGGATCCACTTACCATTTCATCCTCGTCCATGATTGAAAATATGTTTTTTCTCTTAGAAAATAAATATAGACACTCTTGGGATAATTTTCTACTTATTTGTAGTAATACTGGCGACAATAATCCAGGAAATCGAATAAAAACTTGGTGATTCCGCTTGCATCAGATTTTTTTACTAAACGTGACTCTTAATAAAAGAGTTGATTTGACAAGGGCATGTAACTCGCCACATAATACGATAAGCCAACCTACAGTTAAATTGCTTGATTGCACAAGAATCGATTACGTTGCATAAAACTCATTTTACTTATGTATCTCTCTTCAAATAAAAGTTATTCTCCGTAATTTGAAGGTACTGATTACATCACGATAAACTCCGTCTTTCAATATTTTGAATTTTAAATAGGTGATGATACTAACGGTAGAAACGATACCGATATGGGTATATCACCAAACTCGAGTTCGAACCCACGACACCTAATCGCCTTGGATCTATCAAAATCATAAAATATCAAACTTACCTCTTCGTTTTCTTCAATCTTCATCGTTCGAGTAGGGTAAAATCGTTGTTTGAATGAAAGGAACCTCAACGAAATTCAAAAATCGAAGTCGTTTGATAATGAATGGATACAATTCAATCAATTTACAAAAACGTTCTTGAACGTCAATTTGAGATTGTCGTCGTGAAATCTAAGTGTGTCCTATGTATATAAAAACTTTAAGAAAGTGTGATAAAATAACCCGAAATACAACAAACATTTTCTGATGCAATGTACCAATGATAACGGAAATCAGGCTAACTTGTATATACACGGACATATACTTGTTTTTCAACTATACACATACTTTGATCCTTATGGGACATTTAGAAATACCTTTGCAAATAAACAAGAACTACGTTCTTGAAATAGACAACTATTTATTTATTGTAAGAGGTCCATAGAAAGACCAACAAAGGGAAAGAGGGAAGGGCGCCCCCCCCCCCCCACCCCCATGAAAAAGTCTGACAAAAAAGTTAAGAAAGCACGCGATATAATGATATACTATTTCTAACATTTATTAACTTAACGTTTGACATGTTCATACAGAGAGTGTTATCAAGAGAAATGTATAATATAAAAAACGAACAATTTTAAGTCTATTTTTGCTTGAGGCTAATTTTTGTATGCGGGTAATATGTCTAACAAACCAGGCAAAAGTAAGAGAGGGAGTAGGAATGTCTGTGAGATAATGTAGGCCCCATAGGCCTGGATTATGTCTGTTTATTACCGGCACATCTAAATCTATTCTGTGCAAAATATTTATCATAAGGTGACTGCATTTACTATTTACCACGCTTGAAACACATTCGGCTTCCGTGGTAAATATCTACAGTCGCCTCCATCATCAGATTTAAGTTATGTCATATACATGTATAGGCCCTACATATATAAACGATGATGACAATGGCAAGATGTATCCGTGCACATTCCTACAGCCAGTGGACATTCGTTGGTAAATCAAATTTTGAGTAAGCCCATATTTGTCTTAGAGAATAACAGCGTTTCATTCTGCATTTTCATAGAAAGTTTTTGGTTGAAATTTTGTATCTATCTTTGATATATTAAAATTCGCAGATGAAAACTGTATAAAAAGAAGCCTATGTTTTGAATCTGAAATTCATTTGGCTGACCTAGCTGAGCGGTAGCTTTTGGTAGAGGTGTTGGATGACTAATGCTGTTATCAAAAACTAGACTAGCCTAATGGCAAACTGACATTTAAAAATGTGACAGGCGATATAAACTGAATCGAATCAAATCATATATTTCTAATTAAAATCTAATTAAGTCCGTGATAATCCAGTAGTGACTGACAGAAATAACCAAATCGTTATAATCTGAATTGCCACGCCCACTTTAGTTACCTGTGTTGATATTGACAACCATGGCGTCTAAACTTAGCAACCGGAATCATATTTAATACGCGTGCGCAGCGCACCTGTCAGTCATTACATAGAAATAACATGGAGGACCAAAGAATGAGAAAAGACGATCAAGAAATCAACCAAAATGGAGCAGATCCGAAAAATGTACAAGATTTGACCGCATTTGTAAGTACATAAATTTTCTCCTATCGATGTCCGATAAAGATTTCAAATCTAGAAGACGGAGTTATTTAGACTTTTTGAAAACGTAAAAGGAGGAATTTAATTCGTCACATCTTGTTTTGATATATACAGCTTTATGGACAACCGTAATCGACAAAATGTACAATATCTTCAATGTTTCATATCAGAGCAATACTGATTGTGTTGTATTTTGCTGTTATTTTACCATAAAATTGATTTCCTATCATCTTCATCTTGATTTTCATGTAAGAACTTGTATTCCTGTATTTGAATTTGTCTGGAATTTATTGATCATCAGGCACAAAACTCTAAAGAAATGAAATAAATTTTGTTTCATGTTCTACTCTTCTGCACCTCCTGGGCTAATTAGGAAGGGGAATGCCATGCTGTGCCTAATAAGTACCAAACAATATATTGAATAAGTTTCCAGTAAATAACAAATCTTTGACACAGTTTCTTAAATGACTATAAGTTCAGTTTAAAGTGCATAGTAGTTATTAGGGTGGTTTAAAATCATCAAGTTGTTATTCAACAGGAAACACTGACATAGGGTTAAAGTGGAGTAAGTTCACTATTGTTAAAATGAGAAAACATAGTATTCTATCATAGACAGAAAATACAGGAAAATATGTGACACAGTGTTAGTACTTATTTTTTTTAGACTTGAATCTGAGGATATAAGGTTCTGAGGTAGGGTGTAGGGCGTGAGGCTACCAGTCTTTATTGCTGCTAGATGTTTCTGAGACTTAAAGATACTAAATTTGGGATTATAAGATCATTGTTTGGGCTGACTAACAAACCTAGAATTCCAGGGTTAGCCAAAGATGGTTAACATAATACTCTCAGATTCTTAAGCTTGTTATTGATAGAGGTTGGAGAGATTGTTACTTGGAAAATATTGGATATTTAGATCGTCTTTTGGGAGACACTGACCGTAGTAGTGGGCTGACTTACAAATCTAGAATTTCAGAGCTTGAAAGTAGCCCACAGATTTCTAGATCAGTAGTAACTAGTATATAGCCTACTATAAGCTAATACAGTGTCAATATAAGGTTTAGACCAGGTATATTGACCATGATTATTTGTTTTAAGTTGATAATGGTAGGTTATATTGTCACTTGTAACACTGTATACTAATTGTATACTATAACTCTAGGGCTATAAATCTATATATCAGGAAATATAATAATCTGATTTGATACATACCGAGATTGGATACAATTTGTTGTCACTGTTAATTTTTTGCATATATTTGTAGAAGTATTGTGGCTGTATTTAGTCATGAATTGATTTGAATAATTGAATATTGTTCTACATATATTATATATATAATCTATTCAAGTTTTTTTTCTATTTTTCACCTTCATTTAATTCTGTTTTAAGGAATATTGCTTCTTAGCTTGAAAATAAAATTTTAGTTCTCAAGAATGATTAATATGAGTAGTTATCAGTGAACTTACCTGGTGTCATAAAGTAACAGAATCCCCAAAATCTGGAAAACTCACAAAACTTTTTTTTGAAAAAAATCTCATACCGTAATCAATTTATGAAGTGTTTTTCAATAATCAAATGTATCTTTATGGATAATTAGTTAGTTTTTTGGATATTTTTTTAGGTATATTTACTGATGAAAAGAGCTCTTATTGGCAAAGTTTAAAATTTTCAAATTTTATATTAATTCTAAGACACAGTATCCCTTTAGTTATTTTGGTATCAAATAAACTGATTGAACTTTTTATTTCAGGTTCAGACTTTACTACAACAAATGCAGGATAAATTTCAACAGATGTCTGACCAAATTATTACTAGAAATATCCTTTTATAACCATTCAGTGTTTGGGAGTTGATGGGGAGGGGGAGGGAGATGGTCAAGTGAGGGGGACTAGCTTACATATCTAGCAATTCAGGGTTTGATCATATGGTTGGTCTACATAGTACCCTGCCATTGGTTGGCAGCACAATTTGCATTGTAAGATTATTATTTGGTACTCTGACAGTACTATTGTTCTGACTTATAATCCAATGGTCCAACCGTCAGTCCACAAAGTACCCTGCCATTGATGTTGGGAGAGATTGTTACTTAAAGGGATAATAGGCGTTAGAACGAACATAAAATTTTAAGTTCACTCAAATTTGGACAATAACAGTATAAATCCATCAGTGGACTTACCTATGCATCAAAATCCCTCTAAAATCCGATAAATCCCCAAAATAAAGTAGTTAATCATAAAACGCTTGAGCCATCCATCAAGCGATTTTCAAATCGTGTAAATATAAAGGGAAGTAACTCTAACATGTGGGTTTTCACGCGTCCTTGACCCCTATTGTTGAATTCCACAATGATGTTTTAGCGTTGATTTACCAGACGCTTTTATTCTCAAACTGAATGGAATCGTCGCTGGCTCACTTTTTTTTAAAAATTCCGAATATATTTTTATTGTGCCTTTTTAAAATTTGGTAAAGTGTGGGATGCATACTTATTGAACTAATAGTCAATATGAAACACAAATATAAGCCGTAGGACGAGTGTATTCTAACGCCTATTATCCCTTTAAAAATTTTTTAGGATTTCATGATCATTCTTCGGGAAGTAGTAGTGGGCTGACTTCCAGGGTTATTCTTATAGGTGCTTAGCATAATACCCTCAGATTCTTCAGCTGGTTATTGATGGAGGTTGGAGGGACTGTTACCGGGAAATTGTCTATTGTTTGAATGTTAACTGAGTTCACAGATTTGCCAAGAATCCTTTCCTTTGACAGTTTAAAATATATAAAAAGACTGCACATTTTCAAATTGTAAACAGAAGCATGGCCCTGAAAGGAGGTCAAGTACCTGGCAAGCTAATACCTTGACTGGGGGTTTTACTGATTTTGTTAGGAAAATTAAGTTTTATTCCTTAACCAACCCTTACTAGATGATATGGGAGGACGAATTGATGACCTAGAAAAGAATATTGCAGATTTAATGACGCAAGCTGGAGTGGATGAAAGAGCTTAAAGAGGGAGGTGAATAGAACAGCGCTGTGGGAGTGAATGGAACAGCCTCTAGTTTTAACCAAACCTGTGATCACACATTTTACATACATTCATTCCATCCTAATTCATTTCCAACAAATTGGTCTCAGTAGTTGACAGATACAACAAATTTTAACGAAATAAATTTCCATTTTTAACTGCTGAGAATTCATTAGTCAAGGAACGAGTCTTAAGAATCAAAATCAAGTTTTAACTTCACCCCTTTTGCCAAGGTATATAATGTTTGTTAGATTCTGATCTTCATTCGACCCCTTTTACCCTTCTGTTGTTTATCTGTAGAGTATATCTGTTCTTCAATATAATTATACACATTCAGGCTATTTCACATGTTTAATACTCATTGAATTGACTGAACATGTTGAATGCAGTGATCATTATATTTAGAATGGAGTTCAAAGAACGTTGCTAACCAAGCATAAAATTGGCATTATTTAGACCAGTAGGTACCTAGGTATTCTGCTGTAAATCTTTACATTTTAGATGTTTTGAGTGAACAAAATCATTATACTTTGCTTAACAAAATGCCTGAATATGTGTAAATATTATGGAAAAATCCTTTTTAAATTTGAACTGTTTTGTAAATATATTGGGGCTTGTGATTGGCTGTTACCAGGAATCTGACCAATCAGCTGTCTTCAATAGTATACCAGAATAGGTGAAAGATAATTAGTGATATTTCCTAAATCAGCCCCTCACCCCCCTGTTGTGTTGACCCATATTAAGTTTGTATTGTGTATTTATGTAAATTATAATTCTGAAGACAGGGCAGTTATAAATGATATATGCAAATTTGTTAATTCATATTTATTTTTGGGTGCAGAGTAATATTTTAACTTATATAAAATATATTTTGATAATATCATGGATTCATATCATTGATTAGTGATTAGTGTTATAAGAGATGCTCTCCTATAGAAGCACTGGTCTAGGTCACTAGTATAAGGTGATATAAGATATGCTCTCCTATAGAAGCACTGGCCGAGGTTGATTAGTGAATGGTCTCATCATGCTGATAGTCACAAATTATAATCCCGATTATTTCACTGAAGCTGGGTTAAGTCGCCCTTGGATAGGATTAGCTGTTACATGAGCTAAGTCATCTCCCTTTGGAGCTCTCTAATTTAAACTCTTTAATCCATGAATATGATTGGCTCATTTCACCTGTTGGTAAGCAAGCTGATCAAGTTTCCCTTTAAGCATCCATGAATATAATAAACGTATGTTACATGAGCTAAGTCAGCTCCATTTTACACTCTAATTTTAAGTCACAAATCCATGGATATATTTGGCTGATTTTACTTGAGCCAACTCAAGTCTCCAATTGAGCTGAGCGTTTCAAATTGCAAGGAATTCTCCTTACTTAGTGTAAGCTGTTCATAAAACAAATTAACTTTATGCATGTTATAAAAAAGATACTGAGGGAGACAGAATTTTGAATGTCCTGTGAACTATTAAGCAAGGGTCTGTCATTGATAACTGAGTCTGGTGCAGAAGAATAGGCCATAAAACTCCATTCATTTCATTTAAAACTGAGTTACGAGAATTCTAATTAGAGATTGGTAGATTGAAAGGTAGTAATGGAAACAGTAAAAGGTTATATATATTGAGAAATAAAAATTGATATTATGATTAATGTAAGAATTTTAGGTGTGAATTTTGCTTCTATTATAAACATTGTACTTATTTATTAAATATTTTACAATCTAAAATCTTAGTTAATTTTTCAAAAGGTGATCGGGATTTTTTACATTATAGTCAAGGTCAAGCAATGTCAAAAATATATCTGCACACTTAGACTGATACTTGCAGGGGCGCGGGAACAAATTTTAGGTTGGGGGGGCAAACTATTTCAAAGTCCAAAAACTGTTATCATTCATATACCTTTATTTCAAAATTAATCGAATTACGGGAGATAACTTAAAAGAATTAAGACAAAAATTATTATTTATTCAAATAATTTGATCATAATAGAGAAACTTATATTCTTTACAAGCTTCGAAGGTTAAAAAACCAAGGAAATTTACAAATATGGCCTTATGAGACAATTACATATTTAGGCTACCCGGTACATGTAATTATTTTATTTCTTTTTTGGGGGGGCAAAAGATATTTTTGCCCCCCATCAAAAATTTTTGGGGGGGCATTTGCCCCCCCTGTTCCCGCGCCTATGGATACTTGATGCAAAAGTTTCTATGCTGGACAGTAGTGGAAAATTAATTAAGGCTGACTCTCCTTAAAGGGCAAGTTTCAGAGGTTGATTTGAGTCTTGAATATATAATTATGACAAGTCATTCCGATGATGTAACTGGTCATTCCATAACTAGAGTTATGTCCCTTGTGTACTTTTTAGGACCAATACCTCTTGTATAACCCTAATTGATTATCAAAGAAATGTATAAACGCCTCCAACACATTTTCCCTGATATTTTCCACAAAAAATTAATTATTGCTTTTAAGCGTAATAGAAATTTAAGTGATATTTTAGTCCAGGGCAGACTAAAACCTATAATAGTATAATCATTATTTTCCTCTTATTTTAGATTTGCATTTAAGCAGATGCTGGTTACAGTTTTCCATAAATTGCAATGTATCAATCAGTTTCAGAAAAATTTTTTTTTTTGCGTGGAAAATAAAATTTGCTGTTCACAGTTCTAGTTTTTTTTTTGTTTTTTTTTTTCCCTCTAACTCACTATTTTTTTGCACATTACTGTTATTGGTGGTACTGAATCTTCTCCTCGACCTGTGCTTTCGTAATTTCAATTATATATTGTTATTACAACCACTTTCACCTAATTGTTTATAATCTTTATTTGATAATGGGTTGCAAATGACAGTCGTGGCGGACTGGGAACCTGATTAATGGATAACTTTATTACATAGTAAATAGTTTGTTACCAGTAAAAAGCATGCTGATATTACAGATTTTCAGCACTAGATTTACACGGCTCTACTGTATGTACTAAACAAGCATGATCTAGATTCATTGAGCATTGTTAAATCTAACAGTCTGCCAGTTGAAAGGCAGCCATTATCAGATTGTCACATGATCAAATGATTTTAGTAGTTCAAACATCAAACATGTTAATGGCACTATCATAGCTAGCAAATTAGACTGGGTGAAAAACTACATTTCAAATAGTCAATTTATTCTTGCATTTAATTATAGGCACTTAGTTCAATCTGTATATTAAATCTCATTTCTTCTTTTGATGTGGTAGATCACGTAATCTAAAACAGAAAGTGAAAGTAGCTTTCATAGTAAAGAATAAGGGATTGTAAACATATTTTTTATCAGGAGTATTTACAGTTAATTTGTAAGATTTCTATCAGGTGTCTGTGGCTCAGTATTTATAGTTATTCTTCGCCATATATGACCTCACTGTTCCCCAAGTTGCTAATATCAACAGCCTTTTACAATACCATTGTACTCAATGACCATACCAGACAAGACTGGACCCTCACAGCTTGTTTGGAGGACTGAACAGCAACTTTATAAGATATGCCACAAATGTCTGATTGAAAATAAGAATGGTGCAAATTGATGATATCATCGTCCCCAATACATTAAGATTTTCAGAAAACCTCTGTACATCAAACAACCTCCTTAGTTTAAGAAGGAAGAACGACAGATGCCTATTTGGAATACACATCCAACACTGGAACAACTTTAAGTAACTGAAATAACAGTAACTACCTGGATAAAATCTGCTGATCAAGTATTTTATCATCTAAAATAACGTCACTATCTTCACTACTTTCCTCACCACTTTTCACTCTTTCTTTCTTTTTCTTCTTCTTCGGTTTCTTATCTTTATGTTTCTTATGTTTAGACTGTAATAAATGGTAAATTCATTTCTCTGTATAACACTGCCTGTGAAACATTGAGTTAATAAATGTTAGAAATGGTATATCTATATATCAAGTGCTTCTTTACCTATGCATATTTCTATATGTCTTGTAAACAGTATGTTTTTTTAAACTGTATTTTAGCCATTCAGGACATCAAACAATGTGCAGACATTTGATAATGATAATAAATACCCATTACTTTTACTACACATTGGTGGCACTAGATTAGTTACTAAATGAAACTTAAGGTGCATTTTTAAAATAGCGCTTAAAAGGTTTTAAATTATTTTAAAAGATGTAGGCCCAAAAACATATCATTTGATATCTGACAGAAAACACTGATATAGTTTAGGTATAGCTTAGGAAGACAAGAAACAGTCAGGTACTACAACCTGGCCCCTATCAAACCTCACCTTCTTGTCCTTCGATCTATGTTTGTGTTTATCTTTATATTTATCTTTCAAAGGTTTTTTATTTTTCTCTGATTTTTCATATTTTTCTTTCCGTTTACTTTTCTTCTTGTGTTTAGGTTTAAAACTATCTTTATGTTCTTTTAATGCTTTCTTCAGGTCCTCCTTTGATCCTGCAAATATTATTACAATTTCAATTAAATGAATGTTACATCCTACTCTTCTGCACTACATGGGCTCATATAGACAGCCAATGCCATGCAGTGTGTAATGAGGAAAACTTTGCCAGGACACTTGCATAAGCCCATTTTTTGCAATTTCCAACTGTTGAGGGATCTTTAATGTGCACAACCTATAGCTCACAGGGCCTTGGTTTATTGTCCCATGACTAGACGCTCTCTCCAAGTCAGTCCCTCCAACCTGCATCACTGACAAGGGAACACCAGGTTAAAAATCTCTGAATGTGATAACTTCTCTTGTTTGTTTCTTTGCACAAGATTAAAATAAAATACTGCTCACCTAAAGGACCAGGTTGTGGAGGAACTGGACCATAATATTCCACTTCCTCTTCACTATCAGTTGACCTTGATGACGACCTTGACTTATGCCTTGACCTTGACCTTTGTCTGGAATCTGACCCTGAATGATGTTTTGACCTTGATGAAGATGTATTTCTATGTTTAGATTTTGATGTTGATGGTTTAGAAAACATGAATTTATTTGTTTCTTGGTTGTCATTGCTGGAAGCTTTTGAAAAATCTAATTTATTTGCATCTTTGTTCTCATTGCTAAAGAACTTGAAACTTTTAACACCTGAATCAGCCAATGATTTGCTGTCCTTCATATTGTCACTTGGCAACGATTTTGATATGTGATTGTCAACATCCATATTTGAATTTGTCTTGTTGTCAGTAGTGACAAAGGGTGACAACCGTTCCTCCACAGACTCAATTAATGTTCCATCACCCGGTAACTTATAATTTGAAGCGTGTAATTTTGTTGAAGGTATTTCACTGGTGGTTTTGTCTGTTGTTTTATCTTCTTGCTCATCTGAAAACAACAAAAACAACTCTGTAATAAAATTAATTGTAAGTCATGAGAGCAAAATACATGGAGCACCATAATCACTGATAAACAATTACAATTTGATTAAATAGGACAAACAGAAACAACTAAATATTTTTTAAAATGATAACAACTGAGGTTCATAGTTAAAGATCCTTTCTACCAGCTGGTCCTTGGTTAATCCTCTTGGCATTGATCTTTCCTGGTTTGGGCCAGATGGAATTATGAGTGAAGAGAGAGTCTGTCATTTTAAGTAAGCTTCTTGTGGTACTGGACCCCTGGTAAAAAAAAGTATATGCCAGTATCCTTATCAAGGAGTTTTAAAATCTATAAGGAACAACTGCTACAAGGACTCTCTTATATAAATTATAATTACACGAACCTTCATCTGAATCAGAGCTACTGCTTACTTCAGAATCAGAATTTTGAAAAACAGCTCGGAATAAATCAAACGCCTTCTCCTCTTTCTTTTCAGTTACCTAAACAACAAAAATATAATGAGTTTTACACCCTGATATTCCATCCTGACAGGGTTTTTGAATACCATTAATCTCAGAGTAGGGTGTTTTTCCCAAGTATTTCCCATCTTTTCCTCTCAACCCTTTTGAATTCTGCTTACCGACCATTTTTTCAGAGCATATGAAATACGATCCAACCACGGTTTCCTATTTTATTGAACTTCTGATTTGTAAAGACTGATCAATCAAATGTCACCAGAATGTCACTTACCACAGTTTTATTACCAGATATTACCATTTCTTCCTCTGTATTAACTTCCACACCTTGCGATATTTTTGATTTTCGCTCTCTCTCAGAAGGATCCTCTAAATCTGCCTTATCAGACGTGACTTCCTTATTCCCGCCTTTATAATGACTAGTTTTAGGTTTTTCATCTTCGAATAAAACATTGAAAATGGATGGTTTCTTCTTCATATGAAACGCAACTTTTGATGCTGCTGCTGTTTTAGTTGTGTCTGCTGAAAAATAATTCAAATAAGGATTAGGGTAGAAGGAACAGTAAGCTGTGATCTTTAATGTGCACTGCTAAAAGCAAAAGAGTTGACCTTTCTATAACTAGAATGTCCTGTACATGTTCTGTACCTAATGGTGTAATGAAGACAGGCAACGCCTGCATTGGCATTTTTGCCAAGCATTAGCCTACTCTCTTAACAATTTCTGACTGTTGAGGGATCAATAACATGCACAGCATGTAGTAAAGAGGGCCTTGATTTTCCAAATAATTAGACACTCTTTCCATGTCAGTCTGTCCGACCTGCATGACTGACAAGGGGAAAACTTGGTTCATCACAAAGTTCATCTCGACCTTTGATGGGAATGAAACCTAGGACCCTTTAGGTTTTCGAGCAAGCATCTAACTCACTGAGCCACTGCTGCTCCCTCCTAAATAAGAAATATACATGTACCTGGTTTGTCCTCAATAGCTAATGGTTGTGATACAGAAGTTTCAGGGGTGGTGGTGGGCTGCTCAGGGGTAAAATCTGAGACAGGAAAACTGAGGAAATTATACACTGAATATTTATCTCTTTTAGCAGACGGCAGACCAGATATAGATGATCTGAAATACAAGAAGTGAATTAGTTAGATGATGGTTGAATTTAGATACAAAGTCTGTTTTAATAAAACACTATGTACTTTTACTATAAATAGTACATCACTATCTTTAATAAGAGCCCGCCCTCAATATGCAACCACGATAAAGTCTCCCTAGGAGTTTTTTGGCCATTCGTAGGCAAAAATGTTTTTTACTTTTTTTACCACAAAAGAACAAATTCTTTAGGCATGCATAGTCAAGTGACAATTCAAATAGCAGAGCTCATATATTAGGAATTATATGGTACATCAGTTCAAAAAATACCAGGCCCAAGGCCCACAAAACATTTCTAATTCTCAGCTAAGATTTTACTCAAATTGCTCCTCCCATCAAGAATATGAATGTGGTATTGAAAAAAACATTGTGCCTAAGGAATAGATAGATATTTTGTCATCTTTTATACAATCAGTTGTGCACCTTCAATAGTTACTAAATAATTAGCAAAACCTCCGCTAACTATGAAAGAAAGACCCTAGAGCCAGACCTACCCTGGGTAAGGATCAGGGACATTAAATCTTTTACATAAAACTTTATCAGGATGCCATTCGAACGTCTCTCGAGTCAACTGACCAAACATCTTCATCTCTACTGCCTTGGCCTTATCAGATTTCTCAGCCTACAATATATATCAATAATACAACATTTTATCATTAAAGAGATACTGTATCTTAGAATGAACATAAAATTTAGTTCTCTAATGGTCAGTATGTGTATATATTCATCAATGATTCATGACTTGATTGACAGGTTGCATATATCTATTGCAACATCAAATAATAGCCTACTTAAATCAAATTCTAGATACAAGAACTTTAGTTTGTGATATCAGCTTTCACTGGAAGCGAACTTTAACTTGTCATCTACCAACCAACCAACAAGAACTACCCTCATACTGATGTCTCTAGATTAGGATTAGATGAGATACTTTGATCTGACCTTTGACCTAGTCACATCTTTAGAAACCTAAGTTATTATCTGTGAAATATGAATTATGTTTTGTATGGCTTTCTTACCCCATCATCTACAGGAACATCAGCTGTTTCTGTATCATCTCCATATTTAGCAGACGTGAAACGAGATGCCATCATTCCTGAGAGTGGCTTATATAATTTACTGGCTTTTACAAACTCCTCCCTCTCACGTTCTCTCTCCCATTCTGTCATACCTCCCCCAACAATTTCTGAATAAGGGTCTAGATAACAACAAAAAAATCATTTTTCAATCACAAAATGTTCTTCCAGGTTGTCCCCTGCAGTGTTGCAAGTTGGAGGGACTGACAGAGGGACAATAAACTGAGGTCCTGTGTGCTACAGGCTGTGGACATTATAAATCCTCAAAAGATGGAAATCACAAAAAAGTAGGCTTGTGCTGCTGTCCTGGCAAAATCCCAAAAAAAGTTAGCCATGTGTCAAAAAATACCCCCCCCCCCAAAAAAAAAACAACAAGTAACAAAGAGACAAATTCATGACAGCTTTAAGGAAGAACAGAATGATTTTTGTTAATACATTATCCTTACCTCTTCTACCTTGTTGACTAAAAAACAAGTACTGTTCATACCGTGCCTGTTTCTCAGGAAACTTAGCAAATGGTTTAAATGATATGCTGCCATAAGACAATGGTTTATTGGAAGGTGCTGGTATCTCAATAGGGGTTTTAAATAAATTATCTGATGAGCTTTTCACATCTATTTCTGGACTAGTTATAGATGTAGAATTAGACGATGATGTTTTTCTTTGTTTCATATCCCATCGTGATGATGTCTTCGTGGCAGGGGTTCTTGTGGACGGGGAAGATTCTAGTCTGGGTGGGGAAGGAGAAGGGGGTAGTGGAATGTCTTCAACATTGGGAATTAATAACATAGGATTTGTTGAAATATCCATGGGAATTGATGATGATAGGTTCAACTTTCCAGATTTTGCATCATCCATTTTTTCTTTATCCTCCTTTGAGATCAGATCAAATACTGAACCTGAAAAAGTTTGAAAAAAAAATGCAAAAATTTGATTCTGAGTTCCATTATTAAGTTCAGCTTAAAACCTGGAATAAGAATTTTGGATGGCAAACATGAAAACATGTGTTTCAAATACGCTCAAGGCCTATTTGTCACCAGATCTGTGAAAAATTGTGGGATTGTGGTAAAACAGTTAGGCTGTCATATTGGTCTATCCCGCAATTGATTATTGTTATCATGGGATCAGGAACTAAAAGACACCCTCTGATTAGTTAAAAAATTAAATCATTAGAACTCAACTGCAAAAAAATTATGTTAGATTATAATGGAGACAAAAAGATTGTAATGTTATTTATATTTAAATGTATTCAAGCTAACCTATAATAGGTGTTTCTCCAAGTTGAAGAGCTCTATCAGTAGCAGTAAGACTCTTCTGTTTGTCTTCCTTCCTCTCTAGATCCCTTCCAGCATTAACAATAGACTCAGCAACAACAGGACCTTTAAATCTATGGACTGGTTTAAAATGTCTAGGTAATGTAGGTGGTGGAAAAACTTTATTTGGTTTTAATGTTTTACTTGATAGAGTAAATCCTTCTAATAATTTACCCACATAACCAACATGGACTTTCCCTTGACCTGAAATAGGATTTTAATGCATTTTTCCTGCAAAAACATTTAACATGTGTTTTGAAAACCTCCTTAATAGTCAGAAATGATAAAAAATAATAATCACTTGTCTTCAGATTGTATAGAATGAAAGAATACATTCAGGGGTTGATTTGGGTCTTGTTATATAAATATTCATCAGAAATTTATATAATTCCTTCAATAACTCACACGACAGGACACACATGTGGATTTTAAGGCTCAAATTCAGACAGTAGGCTGTGAATACTATTACTTAATGCCTTAGCTAAAAATTCCTGATTCAAAGGCTTAGATCCCACCCTTCTAAATATTTTGCATATTTAGTATACCTGCTTTGGGTCCTTTCGGTGCAGTCCATCCACTGTACTGATTATCATCTTCAACATCCATAGTCATATCATAATTAGACATATGATCTACACCATATATATCATCATCTTCATCTTCCAACGCTCCTACACCAAAACCCTGAATAGAATATTATTCAACATATATAGTAGATACAAATCATCACAATGTCAAACTATTACAATCTTCTTACTTTTACATTTTCACAATGTCAAGCTATTACAATCTTCTCTTATACATCTTCACAATGTCAAGCTATTACAAACTTCATCTTATACATCTTCACAATGTCAAGCTATTACAAACTTCATCTTATACATCTTCACAATGTCAAGCTATTACAAACTTCATCTTATACATCTTCACAATGTCAAGCTATTACAAACTTCATCTTATACATCTTCACAATGTCAAGCTATTACAAACCCTTTATCTTATACATCTTCACAATGTCAAGCTATTACAACCTTCATCTTATACATCTTCACAATGTCAAGCTATTACAAACTTCATCTTATACATCTTCACAATGTCAAGCTATTACAAACTTCATCTTATACATCTTCACAATGTCAAGCTATTACAACCTTCATTTATACACCTTCACAATGTCAAGCTATTACAAACTTCATCTTATACATCTTCACAATGTCAAGCTATTCAAACTTCTCTTATACATCTTTACAATGTCAAGCTATTACAAACTTCATCTTATACATCTTCACAATGTCAAGCTATTACAAACTTCTCTTATACATCTTCACAATGTCAAGCTATTACAAACTTCATCTTATACATCTTCACAATGTCAAGCTATTACAAACTTCATCTTATACATCTTCACAATGTCAAGCTATTACAAACTTCTCTTATACATCTTCACAATGTCAAGCTATTACAAACTTCATCTTATACATCTTCACAATGTCAAGCTATTACAAACTTCATCTTATACATCTTCACAATGTCAAGCTATTACAACCTTCATCTTATACATCTTCACAATGTCAAGCTATTACAAACTTCATCTTATACATCTTCACAATGTCAAGCTATTACAAACTTCATCTTATACATCTTCACAATGTCAAGCTATTACAAACTTCTCTTATACATCTTCACAATGTCAAGCTATTACAAACTTCATCTTATACATCTTCACAATGTCAAGCTATTACAAACTTCATACTTATACATCTTCACAATGTCAAGCTATTACAAACTTCATCTTATACATCTTCACAATGTCAAGCTATTACAAACTTCATCTTATACATCTTCACAATGTCAAGCTATTACAAACTTCATCTTATACATCTTCACAATGTCAAGCTATTATAAACTTCATCTTATACATCTTCACAATGTCAAACTATTACAAACTTCATCTTACACATTTTCACAATGTCAAGCTATTACAAACTTCATACTTATACATTTTCACAATGTCAAGCTATTACAACCTTCATCTTATACATCTTCACAATGTCAAGCTATTACAAACTTCATCTTATACATCTTCACAATGTCAAACTATTACAAACTTCATCTTATACATCTTCACAATGTCAAGCTATGTTAAGCTATTACAAACTTTATCTTATACATCTTCACAATGTCAAGCTATTACAAACTTCATCTTATACATTTTCACTTATTTTTAACCACTCAGATTAAATATTTTAAAGAAAAAGCCCTGGGTCTCCACGTTAATCTTACCTTGCCTCTAATACCCCTCTTGCCAGGTTTAGATTTGATAGGTGGGGGTTCAAACAGGTTGATATGGGCAGACGGAAGAGCTACCATCGGGTTCAGTCCTCGATATCCAATACCATGGACGTTATCCTTAGCCACAAATGAAACAGGATTAATATCTTTAGGAGCAAACGTGATGTTCTTTAAATATTCTTCATCTTCACTATCAGCCTTTAAAACATTCAAGATATCAAATTATAATAATAATCAATACAATATTTTCTACTTTTCTGCTATTCATTTGTAATTATGATGGGACCTGTAACAATCTGCATATGAAAATATTCACTAAAGATGTCGGTCCTGCATAACTCCTGTGAGTTTTGGTGGGTCTATACTTCTTTAAAGCCGTAAAACGCTTTTATAGGCTGGGATACGGCGTTTGCCAGCATTCTTCATTGCATCGATTTATACTTACATCGCCAGCGAGTCACGACAGATTACAGTTATGTAATTCAATAGTTTATGACATGAAAAAGGACGGCGCATGCAGGTGTTAGCACAAGTTAACGCTAACCGGCATAACATTTTACAGGGGTTAAAAGTATAAACCCAGCTTTAGAAGCTTGCTCGCCAATCAAAGGATCCATGGATCAAATCCTGTCCTGACATTTAGTTGTATATTCAAAACACAAGTCATCAGCAAGGGTGAGTTTTCGGCAATTCCTGAATCCAATCAATGTAACTTACTTCATCTGAACTGGAGTCTGGCTTCATGGCACAACCATACTGTTTCTCTACTGTAAAATATCAAATATAGCTTTAATATTATGGGATAAAGATTGGGGGTAAGGGGATTCTACCAAGGGAGGTAATCATGTTCCTCCATAGTGAGGCCAGGGGCCTTATTCTCTAAAACTTATTCAGAAATAACTAATAAGATATATAAATGTTTATTTACATGCTTTCCTCTTTTTCTTCAATTTTCTGGACACCCTAGGTCCCACACCTTGTCCCTCTTTCCATCCCATTTTCCTCAATAACTTAATTCCGATTGGTAACCTATTGAAAGGAATATTAAAGAATCAAGGCTGAGGTCAAGTGTTTTTTGATGATTAAAACAAGAGTTATTGTACCAAATCTGTCCTTACTCTCAAAAGTTATTTCCCTTGCTCTAGCAATATCCAAATGAAAATGGTTGGTTTTCTTCATCTTGACAATTATATCAGTTTCCTTTTTATATATAAAACACCTTATTAATGTAGTATTTCTTACATTTTCAACCTATATTAATTTTAAAGTTCAATCTATTTTAATTAATCCTTACGTTTCTGGAATGATAAGGTCCATAAGAGTTGTGTCCCCTTCTTGTATAGAATCACCAGTGATAGAGGAAGCTAGAGTTTTGCGTTTTCGCTGCCGTTCTTCTGATGTAAATGAATCAGCTGTAGCTATTTTACGCGGAGCTATACCATGTTCACTAAAATCCTGAAAGATATCAAGTTTTAAAATAATATAATTAAGCAACTTACAATTACCGGTACTAAAATTAGAATCATTCAAAATGAGTAAAATCCATCCCCGTCTTCAGGTTGGGGTCCATCGAGGCTGGTCCCTGTCAAGTGAGAATAAAGCCCCACCTATTGTGGAGAGGGAGAAACTGGATGAAAAATAAGGCCCTGTTACCAATTCTGTCATGTAATTTTGTTATTTAACAAAGTGAACAGTGATGTATCGTCAAATTAAGTAAACATTCTCTCAGTGACAGTACATAGCGTTGTTTTCATGTGATTACAGAACAGCACTGTGAAGGACTGTCTATAGTGATGTTTTTATGTGTTAATTTTAACAGTGTATACAGAAGTGAATCTAGAAAATGACAGATGAGATAAGAACATTAACAGAAATAACAGGCCCGAACCTAAATGGAGTCCATTATATTACAATACCAGACTACATGATATAAAGAGTCATGACATTTTCTGGTATAGAAAAATAGCTTGGAGAGGTAACACCTTAAAAATGTCTCATTATCCTTGTATCCTGTTCTGGTAACTAGGTCAGACATTTTCTCGTGCATTAAGATTGGCCATGGCCCAATAGCCCACCTCCTAAATACATCACTAGCACTAACCTCATCATCCATAAAATCTTCCACTGATTGACCAACATGTTCCGTTTTAGAATTCCGTGAAGACACAAACGTTGATGGTGCCCATCCTAAAACATACATCAAATTAATTTATTAACAACTACCATTGAGTAACACATAAAATGATTAAGAGTCTTTCAATATGACTTAGTTATGCAAGTTTTCCAGATTTTAAGGGATCCTGTTACTTTATGACACCAGGTAAGTTCACTGAAGAATATATATACTCATATTGACCTTTCTTTAGAACTTAAATTTTTATTCATGGTAAGAAGCAGTTTCACTTTAATAAGAAACCTTCCTTCAGTGACACAATGGATGTATAAATAATGTCACGCCAGGGAAATTTCACGGTTGTCGATACCGAGTCAGAGTGAAGCGAAGCGTGACCAGATTTTAGGTTTTGATGGGAGTGTCAGACGCCATACTTGTTTTAAGTTTGAAACAAGTATGGCGGATAAGATTTTTTTTATAACGGGAGTTCAGCTTTAAGGGGGTTGACAACCCTAAACCTATGTACAAAAAATAGACGATTTCAACCACTTCTTTTCCACCTATCTGAAATATTTAAATATCAATGGAAAGAGGGGACTTTCAGCTATCCAAAAAAACCAATGGATTAGCACATGTCAATACCCTTCCACCCACCAATCATAAAATTTTCTTTGCTTACATGTGACGTAATGATTTATGGGATATCACGTGACTTCTGGATTCCCCCGATACACAAACTCTTACTTCGCGTGCCGATATTAACAATAACTGACCGGCAAAGGTAGATAATGTTTATTTAGCCGATGACGTTGTAATCACAAATGTCAACTGACAACGTAATTTGTACGTCTACATAGAGGAATACCCCGTTTTGTTCTATAAATAGATTATCTTCACGGACGGATATCAGACGAACTACTGAAGCGATTGAGCTAAAATTTTTACTAGATGAGTTTCTTTTGATGCCAAATAGAATGGATATAAACTTAATAAATTTCTTGATTGAAATACACCTCGAAAGATAAGGTTGTCAACCCCCTTAAGTAATATATTAAGATCAAGCTCAAGTTTAATTTTTGCCAAATCCTAGTGTTTGGTCTGTCTCAAATTCTTCACAATCTCTTTAAACAAGGCTATATCGAAATCTCTAAGTAAATGAACATGATGATAATCCTGTTATTTCAGACATTAGATACTTCTTCAGAAACAATCAAATTCAAATTGGAATAATTGCAGTTCGAGTTGACCAGTTATTACCTTCTTTAGTACCAACAGAGTTAAAATAACCAGCTGAGAAACCACCAGTAAAGGCTCCATGAAATCTCTGACGACCTTTATCATCTGTAACTGGCAGGTCTTTAACTGATACTCGCTTCTTTCTAGCTTCATCTGAAAGTAAATCAACATTGGAAGAAAAGTTTGAGTTGAGTTAAGATATCTACATTTAGAAGTTGAGAGTCAATATAACAAGGAACACAAGGAAATAAATTATGGTATAACACACTTCTTTAATAACAAGGTACATAACACACTTCTTTAATAACAAGGTACATAACACACTTCTTTAATAACAAGGTACATAACACACTTCTTTCATTACAAAATACATCACAGTTCAACACAATTCCATCTGATGACGACATGTAAATTGTAATGTACTTTGTTATTATCTGATGTTAAAACGTTATGTGCCTTGTTATTAATGAAGTGTGTTATAGCCTAATATATTCTCTTTCGTTCTTTGTTATATCTGTAACATTTCAGTCTGATTGAAAAGTTTGAGTTTTATTGAAGGAACAGAATGTAAATCTATTTAATTTTTTTATGCAGTGACTATTTGCACATTCAGAGTGTATTGTGTTTGACTGCTAACAATTGAAGGGCTACAGATAAGAGTGAAAAGATTCGCAACTTGTTGATTTAAAGTGTGAGCCATTTTGATAGACTAGAATACAAATGTGTGACTTTTAACCGACATATTTCTGCGACAAAATGATAAATTGAGTAGTTTTTGATTTTGACTCTGTTGTGTAAAAATAAGTTTCCTTGAATTTAGTGGATTTTATGAAAAATAAATAATAACTAACAAATGAAATGTAATTTTTCACCAAACTTCGCTTCTACTTTTATAATGGCAATTCAAGTGTCATACAGTGTGCATTGGCAATTTAAGTTATATGTCATAAAAGCACAGGTATGTAGGCCTAGGCAATGTTGATTTACTACCATTATTATCAGATATTTGAGATATGTGATTAAATTTCTACCACCAATCACTTAATCTGCATTCAATAATCAGTTAATCTTGTTTACTCTGATTAAATTAACACCTACAGAATCAGATTATCACCTTAGCTTATCACTGGCAGGTGAAATCAAAGGGCAGGGGAGGGGGTAAAAGTAAACATTGAAAAATTCGGATTTGTGCGTGAACTTATTGCCGAAACTGGAGATAAAAGGCCCATTCAGCTCGCTTAAACTGCTGCAAAGTTTAACGATTAACCCAGTGAACAATAAGAAATGACATGTCAAAGTACCATCTTCAAGTTGCTCGACTTGTTTCCCAATAACTATAAACGAATCTTCTTCGTCTGAATCCATGGACAGCGCCATTTTGTAGGACAGCAGAAAATTGGATAAAAATGTAACATAGATAAAAATAATTCTTCAAACTCTTTCAGACAGTTAGAAGTTAGATTCATAAAAAGAAAAATTTCTCTTTGAAACCAGCATTTCTACAAGAATGGCTCAAGAAAAAGGTGTTAAAATTTTGACCAATTAAAATTGAAACAATGCAACTTCTCGCTTCCAAAAATACGGAAATGTCAGAGAACGCATGCGCATTGTAGGTTATCAGCTTTGTGAAGCTGGAAAGATTATTTTTGTTTTGTGTTAATTAATTGATCGCAGCATCTTTGAGATGAGAAATAGCGTTGCTTTGCATTTTTCAAAATGATGAAAAAGATAAGCCTTAAAGGCTTACGGCTTTCATCAGACAGAAGACACAGAGAAACATCGCCAAAAACATTATCAAATTCGGAAGTGGGTGAAGAGAGCAGTGAGGCATCCGAGCAGAATGACTCACCCGTTCGTTTTTCTCAACTGAGTAATGCAGACGATATATCGGTGGTAAATGAGGATCCGAATAAAAGGAAAAGAGAAAAGATGGGTTTATTAAAAAATCTCAGACGTAAATTTACTCAATCAGTACATAGGAAGAGTGAAGATGTGGAACCTAGCATGCCCAACCACATTGAAGAGTGTCCAATGCCTTCTCCCCAGCATCAAAATCAGGCTAATTCTATGACAATATCAGTGGAAACAAAGAAAACGCGTCCACGGAGTAAACATTTATTTGTGTTTTGTGACAAATCTGTGCAATCGTGTCCAACTGGTGATGGCCTTAATACAAACTTACAATACATGTCGTCTTCTAAAATTAGTGAGATGCATTCCAATACAGACAATCTTGAACAAGATACAAAGAAGGAGAAATCAAGTTGTAGGGGAAAGGATATCTCAAAATTTCACCCAGATGTCTCAAATAAACGTAGTAATACTAGTAACATTATAGAAGGACGTATTGTCAGTGTTTGTGAAAATGGTGCTCAAATTAGAATTGCACGCGACAGTGCGTTAATCTCAACTGAAGTCTCAAATCGGCCTGATATTTATGATAATATTGAAATAACGGCAGATAAACATGGCTTTATACGATTAGACTATCCTTGTGTCGAACCGCAAGAGCCTTGGAGTTTAACTCAAGAACTTTTCAGACTTTCAAAATTCGGCTGGTACTGGGGTCCTATTACCCGGCATGAAGCCGAAGATAAGCTTTATAATCAAACAGATGGTGCTTTTCTAGTGCGGGACAGTTCTGATGAACGTTATTTATTAAGTTTAAGTTTTAGGTCAGAAGGACAAACACTTCATACCAGAATCGAACACTGTAATGGTTTGTTTAGTTTTTATGCACAGCCTGACACTGAGGGTTACCCCTCTATCATAGATCTGATAGAACATTCAATGAATGACTCACAAACTGGAATCTTCTGTTATTCGCGTTCACGCTCCCCTGGTGCTCCTTCATTCCCCGTTCGATTAACCAAACCAGTCTCACGGTTCACACAAGTGCGTTCATTAAAATATTTATGTCGGTTTGTGATCAGGCAGTATACACGTTATGATCATATTCAACATTTACCATTACCCACCAGTTTAAAGGGGTGGATTGAAGAAAATCAGTATTATTGATATTTTAATCTTTTCAATATTTCAACTGTGGTGTATGGCAATCAGGATCTGTTGTTAATTTGACTGCTTTTGCCGATCATGTCTGACTGAGCTCTAACATGTCTTAGGTGCAGAATTGTAGAATGTAAAACTCCATTCATTTCAATTCTAACATGTCTTGTTGATCAGTCTCAATACCAGTCATATTTGATTAGGTGTTCACGTGTCTTTTATGTTGGTTACTGGTAATTGGTTGATAGCTTACCCTAGATATTTGGAGGACAATCTTACACCCGTTAATTGTGAGCTGTGTTTGACAACAAGGCAGATAGGATTTACTGCTTCAAATATATTCAAATTGGAGTTATATTTCAACATACATGTGATGGAACTATGAATACGGTTACTGAAAAATATGTCAAATACAGGGTTTTTATTTGATGCTTATTTATCAGAGAAGACTGAGTCAAATCAATGAAAGCATGTGATAGTTTAAAGAATGACCTGTGAAAACCTATTTTAGTCCTTGTAAAAGAACTTAATGGCATTAATGACGTCCAGCTCTAAATAAGACATGATTTTATGAAACTATTTATAGAAATATTGATTTCAACATGACTTGCAGTTAGATCCATAGCCATGGGGGCACAGTCATTTTATTTCAACTTCTAAACCCTCTGATAAGTCTGAAGATTGTTGAATACTTATTTGGCATCTTTATGTCTCGATTTGACAACAATGCTCTCTCATTTGAAGACTAACAGATAGAAATTAATGATGACATAAGCAATGTAAGACATCTAAAAAAACTTCAACTTCTCTTTCTGAGTCTAGCCTGTCTACATCTTTCCAAATTATTTAAAAGAGGACTGGAAAGGACTAATTAGAGTTTGTAATCTCAGTTTGTAATCTCAAAACTTACAATGTATAAATATGATGATTAATTATTTAATTTAAGTTTTTTTTAAAAATGGCATATTTCAAGAGATCCTTCCTTATTCAACTTACAATATTTGCATCTGATGTTGGTCCGTCCCAAATATTCTTCTGTAAGATCAATAGATCCATTTATAACATATTGTGTGTTTTTGGAAATTCAAATTCTATAAAAAATACAAAAATTGAATGATTTTGGTAGCATATTTGTATGAAGGTTAAGTATCAGTTCACTTCAATAATAGTCTAGGAACTGTAGATTGTTTTGCCAGAACTTAATTTGAACTTAAAGAGATTGTAAAGAGGTTTTCAAAATTTTTTATCAGGGACACTGATAGTGTCAATTACACAATTTCAATCATCAGTCAGACGTCTGTAGTTTCTACAATTCTACTAAGCTAAGCCATTTCTGAAGTCATCATTAAATCTGCTTATATTATATAAGATCCTTTGTGATAGTGACGTCATTACTAGAACCACTTATGTCTGATTGACCTAATACACATAAAAATCTCTTTATAATCCCTTTCAGATTTCTATTGTTATATTTAATATAAATGTAATGAAGAAATTTGTTTGAAAATAATATCACCAATATTGCATCAATTTTAAGCGATAGATTGAGACTGTAGGGGTATTATTAATACCGTATTAACCTTTATAAACTTACAAAATATTGTTTAATATTTCTAGTATCTGATTCTTTACCAATATTCGGTGAGGCTTTCGTCTTTTAATCTGTTTTATATTTTGTGATCCAAAGTGGCACATTTTAAGATTGTTTTTAGTTCACAACTTTTCTATTTTGAGGGGTCATTATTTATTTTAGTTTATTCTATATTTTCTCTCTAAGGGTCAGAGGTATTAATGGGCAATGTCTTTTAAAAAAATTTAAAGGGATTGTAAAAGATGTTTTTGTAAACTTTCTATTTGTATCAGGGACACATATTCTTTAAAAGCTTAGTGAAAAGTTAAAAAAAAAAACTCTTTGAAGAGATACTACCTTTTAGAATGAAATTCTTTATTTTATATTGAAAATATTAATCTCATGTTCATTCTAAGAGGTGATATTCCTTTTAAATACAATACTATATTTTAACTAAAATAGAAACTGTGTCACTGTGAACAAGAGCATGTTATATTACCTAATATGAGACTTGCAGTCAAGAATAATCTAGGAATCTTACACAAGAGAATCATATGATCTATCTATTTAAAGGGATAATAGGCGTTAGAACGAACATAAAATTTTAAGTTCACTCAAATTTGGACAATAACAGTATATATCCATCAGTGGACTTACCTATACATCAAAATCCCTCTAAAATCCGATAAATCCCCAAAATAAAGTAGTTAATCATAAAACGCTTGAGCCATCCATCAAGCGATTTTCAAATCGTGTAAATATAGAGGGAAGTAACTCTAACATGTGAGTTTTCACGCGTCCTTGACCCCTACTGTTGAATTCCACAATGATGTTTTAGCGTTGATTAACCAGACGCTTTTATTCTCAAACTGAATGGAATCGTCGCCGGCTCACTTTTTTTTAAAATTCCGAATATTTTTTTATTGTGGCTTTTTAAAATTTGGTAAAGTGTGGGATGTATACTTATTTAACTAATAGTCAATATGAAACACAAATATAAGCCGTAGGACGAGTGTATTCTAACGCCTATTATCCCTTTTAAGGATGTTTTAAAAGCCTTGTTAATTTGTATCAGAACATGTTATTGAAAGTGAAACAAACTTGTGATTATAAATCCGAGCATGTTTTTTGGCCTTATTTGAAGCCTTCCCACTGCCATTATTTGTAATTGTATATAATATATATAATTGTGTGTATATATTGACTTTGATGTTATATTGGTGAGATAATTATATCAACAAGCCAACCTGTCTGTCAAATATCAAACGATTGAGAATTTCTTATAGAAAATTTAACTAATTTGATGAAAACATTCTAATCCTCATTAGTACAGCTTTATAAGTATTTGTGGTTTTCTTTCCTAAATTGGGAATATAGTAAGCCCTGCCTTCTATAACAGTATCGGATCAGTAGAAAATCATTACTGTACCACTCAAGGTTTCAAGGTGTTGACACATTCCTTAGTAAACCGGTAAAAAAATCAGGATTTTAAGACATACAGTAATCGATTGCATGATTGAACATAAAATTCACAAAATCCTCCCTTACTCCAGTCATTTGATTGGTCAATCTTTTAAATCTATTTTGAATTTAGTTTTATCAACTAATCAAATCGCTGTATTATGTTAAAGTTAGGTTTATTTTGCAGTTAAATTTGCGAAACATGGCCTATAGGCCGGAAGAATAAATACAAATTTTTAAAATTAGATGTATATTGATATTAAGCCCAAGATATGTTGTCTGGTTGGCTGGTGATAAAATTATCTCCCCTATATCCAATGGTTTTTAGCTGTAGACAATTGTGTGAATGACTCCAGACTTTGAAAGCCATTAAAACATTTTAAAAACAACTTCTTGTTTTTCTTCTTCATTGCTTTACCTTCAAATTATCAACATCCGGAAGCCAAGGTGGCTCAGTGAGTTAGACGCTTGCTCGCTAACCTGAGGTGAGATGAACTTTTGGACTTTTCAGCCCGGTTCCCCTTTGTCAGTGAAGCAGGTCGGAGGTACTGACATGGAAAAGGTCTAGTCGGTCGGATTGGACAATAAACTGAGGCCCCATGTGCAGTTGGAAATCGCAAAGAGGGTAGGCTAATGCCACTGTCCTGTCAAAATTTATCTCATTGCACACTGCATGGTGTTGTCTGTTTTCATTAGCCCATAAGGTGCAGAAGAGTAGGACGTTAAACTCCATTTTATTTTCAGACGCATCTATTTTCACGTCCAAGACATAATGAACTAAAAATCTGGCCAGGAGAATTTTTATAATAAAGCTTCATCCCCAACTGAACAAACCTGCCCTGTACCCACTCAAATCTTTCTGGATACACCAAATATCACCAATAACTCATTGATTTCTTAGTTGCAACCATCCCCCCCCCCCCCGTAAGTTACATTTACTTGTCACACTGCCCCTATTACTTTCCCTCTCATAAACCAAATACCACCCCCCAGTCACAATTACCTCCTCAAAAATCAAGTCTAGCTTATATAACAGTTATAGTGACCTGTTATACACCTGACACTGGGCTAACAGACTATAATATATGCTAATTGTCAGTAATATCTATAAATATTCATACTATAATCAACACAAATTTATTCAAAGTTTTAACCTTTTTATTATACACAGTCAACTAGTTATAGTCACTTGGTCAGGAATGTTGATTAGGTAGTTTTGGCCAGTCAAGTCTGAATTTTGTACCAAAAGTGATTGGTCAGGAATGTTCACTTGGTTTTATTAGATGGTCATGTCTGAATGTTAGGGCTGCAACGTATCCTGAAGTGACGATTCGATACACTAAACGATACCCGTGTGACGATACGATTTATTGCGATTATAAATCACGATTCTTCGTTAAAAGAGAAAACTGATATTAATATTTAAACACCCTTTTCAATATTTGGCACAAGTACTTTTTGTACATACCTCACTCCGTTTTCATCGGCACTGTTTTACTTACGCACCCCCCCCCCACCTTCCAACTTCCCGTAAAGCTATCAATTAGAAACTTGGCAGAGGGGTACTTATTTGTGTCCTGAATATTCACAGCCAATTACAGACGATTCTGACCATTCCTTCTATTTATAATTAGCTTTTTGGGACGTTGGAGAGTGCGTAGGTTAAACAGTTCCGTAAAACCAAATGACTAACAAACTTCGGATTTATATTTTCTCTCAGCGCTTTCATTTTAGTTTTTTTTCACTAGTTTTTTCAACCACAACGGTATTTTGACATTATTTGAATATTATTAAATATAAGCGGAATTAATTACGACATGTGCAATTCCATACTGCTATTTCCGGGAAAAAATTATTGATAACTATGCAAACAGACATTACGCAGTACATAATGTGTTTAAAAAAAATACTAAATAAGCAAAAACAAAAATAAATCATTTCTTTTTTTGCAAATAATACGTGAAAAACAAATTTATAACGACTTTTTTTAAATACGCAAAGAATCCGTGTTCTTATAGGAAAATGAAGGGAGGTAATCAAATATCAGAATCGTGCTGATGTATCGCGATTATTTTTTTCTAATGAAATGCATCAATAAGCAGGGACGAATCGTGATTCATCGATTTTACGGTGAATCGTTGCAGCCCTACTGAATGTTATCCCAAATTATATTTTATATTCAATTGCCAGCCATGCCTGAATGTGAATGATAGACATTTGATTTCATATGTTTCATTAACTTCTAAGATTATGTGTTATGCTCCTTCTCTAAATAGTTCTCATGTTTGTAAGATAACTCCATTGCTGTTTCACATTTTGGTTTTAATTAAACAAATCTAATTCAATTAGGATTACAAATTCAATTTTGTTTGTTTTCTGATACTTTTCGTGATGCAATCTAAATAGATTTCAACAAACCATCAGAAAACGACAAAATAATGAAATTTTTATCTAATTTTAGTTAGATTGTAATTAAAGCATCTTGGAATCCAAAAAACAAGAGATGCCTGAATATAAAGATAGAATTATTATTGTTTACAACAAGAAACAATTTTTTATTCCTTCAGAATTGAGCTATATAGAAAATAACAAAATTTGGTCAACGATTTTTACATAAAGATTAGATTTATACATAATTTCACAATTAATTCAAAATGCACGAGTTTATTAAGATAGAAAGTTACAAATACTGACACCTTAACCCTAGGGGAAGGCGGTTTCTTAACAATGGCATTGGATTTATCTCCCTTCCTAGCATGTTATTCTTTTAAAGAAATCAAAATGTCTAAAAGTTACACTAATTGTTGATAACTTGAACCACTGATTAAAACACTAAGAACACAGTTAGCCTATAATGTTGTAGAAAATATATTTATACAGCGGTATCACAATACACTGTCATTATTTCTTTTATTTACAAGAGTTATTTCCCTTTGATCACCGTTTTCTGGAATTTATTCCCAGCATGTTTCTAGTCTGAAATTAAAAAACAGAATCTTAAAACAGAAACAATCCCAGTATGTATAAGCTGTTTCCCATGGGAAATAACATAAGGGGAAAACTGGGGATTGGGGATACTCTGGGTTTATGTTTGTTTACATTTTAACTCTCTATATTACAAAGGTAAGTAAAGTAAAGAAGGGACGTAACTCTGATCAGTAAAATACATTCAGACCCCGATATAATCATATGCCTATAGCTTGAAACAGTAAATTTTCTGACTGCAAAAACAATCTAGGAGATACGAAATGACAATAGCGATCTTGGTTCATTCAAATTGGATGGTTTCAACACAAGAAAGCACTCATCTCTAAAAATGAAATGAAATGTGCAGTGCTATACAGTATGCAATGAGGGAGGACATTCCTGGACAGCAGCATTAGCCTTCCCTTTTTGTACATTTCCAAAGTACTCAGCCTGTTTAACCCTTTTCCATCAGCTACTCCAACCTGCATCACTGACAGGGTGAGTCGCAGTAAATTATTTAAACATTAGAATACGTACCATAATACAGGCTCCCCATAATCCTTCTGACATAGTAGTTCCAAATTGTTGAACCTTAAACAAAGTCAAAACACGGTACAATGAGAATAGTATCCTAAAAGGTTCGAAATATCTGGAGTCGAGTGAATGGAGTTTTATGTCCTACTCTTCTGCACCTAATAGGCTTATGAAAATGGTTATCTTCATCAACAGAAGTTATATAGAAAGTTAGTTTAAGTCCCAAAAGAACAAGTGACATCTTTGGCTGTTGGTGGTTAACACATGTTCTAAGCACAATCCAAATTAAAATAAACGTGTTTGTTGCTAGGTCGTTAGGTACTGTTGGTAAGAATCCTCATATTTAGAAATAATAATGATAATGCCTTTACCAGTGCTTCCACAAACCAGTTCTGTGTCAGCTTCAACTACGTACTATCATGTTCATTTACTTACATTTCTAGCACAAGAACTAACTTCTGTTAAATTGTCAAGTCTGCGGTCTAAAAATTGCCAGGTCTCCAGCTGATCTTCAGAGTTATCTTGTATCATATAAATCTCTGTACTTTTATAGACGGCAGCCAGACTGGCTCTTTTAGTATACCAGTTAAACTAATTATTGATAAAACATTCTATTTAGCATTTATACCTGGGCCCTTATTCTTGAAAACTTAACTTAGGATGATTTTAGAGTTCCAGTCATCTGATTGGTCAATCACTAAGATCAGTCTAATCATCAGTTTGGGCAAGCTTTAAAATAAGCTTTATGATCAAACCTCGTTAATGTATTTCTTAAACTGAAAGCTTCGTTGATTTTATGTGAAACCATTCTCTAAGTCAAAGTGCCTAATACTGTAATTAGATACTGTAACTACCTTAGCCCTTAGCCTCCTCTGGCTAGGAACAACCGTCGTGAATGTGCTAAATTCCAACAGTTTATCCAGTCAATGAATTGTGAAGAGTAACTATATGTACCAGGGTGACTAACTCTCTGAGGCCCCATGCTTCATTTACCGATACTCAGGGTAAGGATAGGTGGCAAACTGACTTTATTGGATAACAACTGTCAAGGTTTAAGGTTCAAAATTGAATAGATCAGTAGAAGAGCCATATTGTGTAAAATCTCTTATGGAAAGTCTGAGAAGGTTCTCCCCTAAGAAAATTTTGAAAATAACAACTTACATCTGTGGATCTGTCACCAGCATAGTACCAAATATCATCCATTAATCTTGATAAATTCTGCCAGGATTCCACAGCATTCTGAGGTAAAGTCTGTATAGCCATAGCCTAATGATAGGGAAAATTCAAAGAAATCAGAACAAAATGGAGTTTTACATCCTAGTCTTCTGCACCACATAGGCTAATGAAGATGGTGGGAAAATTAAAAAAATTAAAACAAAAAACACACTGTTAGAGTCATACAAATCTAATTCTACTGCATCACATTGAAACTTTATTTATCATCTCTTTCTATATCCAAAGTAATAACCATCTAGAGACCAAATCACTTTTGAAGATTTCTCACCTGCGACCATTTTTCTTTATAGGGTAAAAGCATTCTCAACCTTGTTTCCACAGCATCACGTATAAAGGGTCTGGTTTTAATTCTTAAAAAAAAAGCAACGTAAGCTTAAAATGTGTCAAGTCAATCTCTTTTAAAAGGATTTATTTGCTTTAAATATATGCTTTACCAGGTGATAAAGCTCTATTTTATCTACCCATAACACTTTTCAGAAGTAAAATCTGACCTTGCGTTCACTTGTCATGAATAAAACTGGTACATTGACATTACCTTCAATAGATGAAGCAAGGGACTTTAGACTATTGTCTTTCTTAGGATGCTGCAATAACGTCCCTCCCAGTTTTCCCTGAATTACTTTTTAAGTTGAAATTATGACAATGTCACTTTATTATTTCCTTCAAGTAAGAAATAATAGGATATCACAGCTGAAATGCTTTACCCACACCAATGCCCTAAAATACATGTATCACCCTCATAGACGTCCTTTATCAGTACAAGAATAGACTTACTTTACTCCCTCTGCCTGTGTTTTCGAGACCTGTTCAGCCAACTGATCTGCTAACTGTTGATTACTGGTGGAATAAAAATAATGGACTAATTCTGCCCCACCTCTCTCAAACATACCGTGAGCTATAGATGGATACCCTTCTGCTTGTGCCCCTGTAAGTTAAATATTTTGAAAAGATTTAAAATTCTGGGTTCTATTCTCAGAAACTTAAAGATACAATCTATTGAGGACAAGAGATTTAGCTATTGATAGAAAAATAAAGAATTGGGATGGCTAAGTTGATTTATTGTACAACACAAAGCCTTGGTTTATTGTACAACACAAAGCCTTGGTTTATTGTACAACACATAGCCTTGGTTTATAGTACCACACAAAGCCTTGGTTTATAGTACCACACAAAGCCTTGGCTTATTGAACCACACAAAGCCTTAGTTTTTTAGTACCACAGAAAAAATTGGTTTATGTTACCACACAAAGCCATGGTTATTGTACAACACAATGCCTTGGTTTATTGTCTCACAAAAAAACCTTGGTTTATTGTACTACACAAAGCCTTGTTTTATTGTACCACAAAAAGCCATGGCTTATTGTACCACACAATGCCTTGGTTTATTGTCTCACAAAAAACCTTGGTTTATTGTACAACAAAAGCCTTGGTTTATTGTACCACAAAAAACCGTGGTTTAGTGTACTACAGAAAGCCTTGGTTTATTGTACCACACAATGCCTTGGTTTATGGTACCACACAAAGCCTTGGTTAATTGTACCATTTAAAAAGGCAGACTCAGTTAAAACATAATAATGTATGCTACCTGCAGAAAGTGATTTTTTGGTCCAACCATACTGGTGAACAAATGGTAGTGAAGATTTTAGAATTCTCTCTCTGATTTCATGTTCTTCTTCTTGTCTTGATTCTTCTTCGCGACGGGATTGTCTTTCCCTGAATTTAAAATGACAAGTTGATGTGTTGTTGAATTATTTACTACCCTCAACCTAACACCCTAGGTCAGACACCTCTACAACCCACAGGTTATAGGATCAAGACACTTACTACCCTAGGTTCTCATGGCATAAACCATACCATCCTAAAGGGTAAAAAATTTTACACTCAAAAGGTCATATACTCTTACCACATAGACCATAAACAGTGTTGTCACTAAATTTTAGAATAGATGACTAAAAAAAATTAATATGCGGCAAACATGAGTTAACCCTACTCGACGATGGAAATTTTTTGAAAAGTAGCCGGCAGCAGAAGAACAATAGCCGGCGATAATGGCCGGCTGCCGTCTCTTAACGACATCACTGCCATAAAACCATATTTAATATTGAATAGTTCCAACTCACTCTTTAGCAATATCATCCTGATAAATTGTCTCCCCTCGAGTAGCTCTCTCTGTGTTCTGATTATCACCAGTAGTTGTACTGTCTCCGCCACTGCTAACAGTAGTCAGACACTGTGATGTTGAAATAATACTTCTGATCTGTTGTCGAAATTTGTGGTTTACACCTAAAATGTTGGTTTTTTTATTATTTCCAGCAAAGGGGGGAAACTCTGTTTTGCACTATTATGCACATTTGTCTCAAAGGGATTTTAAAGAAATTTTCTTATGTGTATTTGTAAATGAAATGAATAGAAATTTACATTCTACTGCTCTGCACCTTATGGGATAAAGACAGGATGTGGATAAGGAACGATGAGAGCATCAATTTACACAATTCTGATTTTCATTCAAACTTCTGTGACCTCGCTTCACAATTTATTATTCTAATTATCCTGTAGATAGGACTTTTCCTTGCCATTGCAAAATGCTAACATAAGATCTACGTATGGCCATAGACAGATGGGATATATATATGAATTGACTGATGGACCAGGCAGCTGATGATATATATCTGGAATAAGATACAAGATATAACATCCTTAACGTATAACAAGTGCCTTTCAATGTATACAATATCTGAAACAGTCTAATAAACTAAATAATACTAAATCAAATAACAGTTATATGAGATTTATTGTGAAAGCAGCATTTACAACATCTATAATACTTAATAAGGCAAGGCTTGAATATAAGCATTAGCTATAGACTTTACATAAATAACAATAAAATAAGCCATAAGTTTATCCCCAAAATACCAGAAAACCCAATAAGCAATTTACAATTAAAACTGAATCAAGATTTACAATTGTACCCCCTGTTCAGGTTCAGCCAAATTGTTTAAATCCAATCATTTTGCTGCATTTAGAAATAATATAGTGTTTATAGTAGTAGTTGAGGTATTAGATAAAGGTTGTAATAGATTGACATTGTGAATATGTATAAGATGAAGTTTGTAATACCTTGAAATTGTGAAGATGTATAAGATGAAGTTTGTAATACTTGACATTGTGAAGATGTATAAGATGAAGTTTGTAATAGCTTGACATTGTGAAGATGTATAAGATGAAGTGTGTAATAACTGACATTGTGAAGATGATAGTAAGAAGTTTGCAATACCTTGACATTGTGAAGATGTAAAAATATGAAGTTTGTAATAGACTGACATTGTAAAAATGGACAACACCTTCTACATTCACTTGTATACATTTTAAATTTCTGACTAGAGTTTTTGTTGGTCTATTATTTCGGTCAATCTCTTCAACAAACTGTCCATTAAATCAAACGTGTTCAAGGCAGACTTGACAACAAAAGTTTCTTCCTTTTCAGACATTTGAGGTAAACTAGCTCCACCTACAGACACCTCAAACTCAGTTGTCTCCCTTTTGGTCTTCTGCTTCCCTTCTGTGATCTTTTTCAGCTCCAAATCATAATGAGCTTTAGACATATTGAGGCCGATACGTAGGGGTTCGAAAAACCTTGACTCCATTTCCTTCAAATTGTCCCAAATTCCTGTCTTATTTTCTCTCGGAGGATCGCGAATAACCAAATATCGGAATAAATTCAAAACTGTGATGATTCTATCAGAATGTTCCAGAAGATCAGTTGTCTCCCCTTCTGGAAGAATCACTGCAAGACGTAGCAATCGCTCCAAACGACGTCCGAGAAATAATTGATCTGGATTTTTTTCCAACAAGGCATCTTTAATATCGTCTTTGATCAGCTTGATAATGAAACCATTCACGCCAGAATGTTTACAGGTGTTCAAAATATTTTGATAAATCTGATATCGGCCATCAGACTGGAAAATCCTGATGAAAGACGCAAAAATCTTCACTGCGTCTTGGCGAATATCTTTAACAGAACAACGTACCATTACTTCAATCAAATTATTCACAATGTTACTATAGTGATCGTAATCCAATCGTATGTAAGAAATAGTGTCACATGATATCAATTTCAGAAACGATTCTAAAAGTTTTAAACCCTTAATAATCAAAAGGGATCTTGTACATTTCAACATTTCATTGATAAACGGTAGATTAAATTCAAAGACGTACAAGTTCGAATAAATGCACGGAAAACGTTCCACGCCAAGTTTCTTCGAGTGAATTAAATAAGACAAACAACACAAGCTGTGGACAGGAATAACTTCATTGAATCTAAGAGATGGTACTTTCGCTTTATTTTTGTTTTTCGATATTTCATCTTTCTGTCCCTTCAGTCTTTTTTCATTTTCTTCATTTTCAAGTTCCATAGCAGTTTTTCGAAAATCTTTGTCCAATTGAATCAACAAAGGTTCATTGTTCACGGCATATTCCATCATCTTTTGAAAATCAGTTTCTAAATGTGTAAAAAGTTCCATCAATTTTTCTACGATAACTCTACTCGTGTTCTTTACACTCATATCCTCAATGTTAAAGTCAAGGTCAAGATAAATGACTGGATGATCCAGAATTTTCAGTAAATGGATTTTTAAAACAATAATTTGAGCCTGGACGTTATCATTATTTAATGATGTTGAGGTTTTCAGCGAAACTTCTTCAATAAATGGACGTAAGAAATCTAAAAAGATGTCCAGAAGTTGGTTGATTCGTGCCACTTCTGGGCACATTACCAATAATTTTCGCTCTTGATTTTCCAGTGCATTATCTTCAGGTACAGGCAATGACATAATATAGCGAGTTAATGTTTCTAGAGCTAAGTCTAAAGAATGAAAACGTTTGTTTGGAAGTCGTAAAAGTGTTTTCTGTATGAACGATATCAACATAGTGAATTTAATATCGTTGTTATGGAATTCACATTGCTCTAGTAACGCCAGTAACATTTCCTTGGCGCTTCCCTCAGTAACAATGTACATCAAACACATTTCACACGCTTCCAGAAAAACAGTGTGATTCGTGGCGTTGAATTCAGTTAAATGTTGACAAACTTCCACACATATATCCCAATAAGCATTCAGATCGGTTAAATTCCTATCTATAATGTATTTTTTCAACCCTTTGCCGTCACGATTCTCTAAGAATTTCTTGACGTCAGCAAGATTATCTGTGTCTATGACTTTTGGTACAGTTTGTTCTACGTCTTCCATTGGTTTAGCCATATTTGGTAGGACTCAATCACAGAGATATAAAACTAATTGTCATGTGAATCTGTTTTTTTCTTTTTAGCTGTGATCCAGAATACAGAAGAGTTTTGATGCACGGTAATAACTTTGTTGGCTTAGCTTGTGGGTTTATTTCTCCAATATAACAATTGTCCAACTTTTATTCCAAGTTTGAAGAAGTTTGTTTGTTGAAAGTTGAGTTTCAGTAATTCAATTTTTATTCTGAAATGAGAAGAAACTATTTAAAATAAAAGCTGGCAGGAGATAGTCAAAATGTTCAAGTTTTTATTTCAGAACTAGATATCTAGAAGTGTTGGTACAGATTTTAAGAATATTTGAAGTAAACACTATTTCATTTATATCTCCTGCTAGCTTCATATCAAAATAGTCTCTTCTACTCCGCTAAAACAGGGCATTGTTCTTTGGGCAAGTTGATTTACATATATGAGAACGCGTATGACTCAGTAACAATACATTTTGAAGGCTTGACCTTGCCAAATTACTTTTCTATACCAGAAACTATCACGACCCTTTACATCATTCGACTGATTTAGTCTGGCATTGTAATTTAATGGACTATTAGGTTCAGGTCTGTTATTTCTATGACGTAAGAACCATGCGATATTTTTGGATGGCCGATTTAAAAAAAATCAATCAATTAACATAAATCATAAAATCAACTAGACCAAAGCATCTGCTTGTATTCCAGACTATCTTAATAAGCTTATATTTACTGATGAGATTTCAGCCAGGAAGGAGAATTCAAAAAGCAACCAAGAAAAGTAAAACCAAAAAGTACATAAAAGTTTAATTTTTATATAGGCCTAATATTTGGTGTCCTGTTATCTATAATAGTAAGTCTAAACTTATTTAGAGGGAGAGAGTCTACGCAAATGTAAAATTATCAAAGATGTTGTCAGTGCAGAACAAGAAGTAGAGGCACCGTTGCTATTACAACGGGAAGGAGAGAGAAGAAATACAACAACTATGTCGTGCGCACCAGTAGGTCTATCTCTAGCAGGCCCATTATCATACAAGTTTCATACCGACAATTCGACGGGAATGTTTGATTGGCGTCAGAACAAGCGTGTCAATCGAACCTTCTGTTTAGCTTATTATTCTTAATGAAAGTAATGATGATCAATCACAAACCTCTTGTTAAAATCAAAACCATTTTTATGCAATTTCTAGATGTCATGGGCGCAGCCATCTTGGATTATAACGTATCTAATCTAAGGGAGAAGACTCTCTTTACAATCAACATTCGAAACATTCGGCAATCCTTGGTAGTTTCCGTAATTCTGAACTGGTCTCTGAATCAATGGTGAATTTTGTTGTATATTCTTCGACGAGACTCTTTTTCTGTTTTTATTTCTACGTTCATTCACCATTCATTGACTGAATATTAAATTATGTGATAAATAATGGATTCGAAGCTATTCTGTTATTCCGCTAATATGTTTTTAAGAGAGTTTTGTTTTGAATATTCAGAATAAACCAATTGCCTCAAACGCTGTGTTATCTATGGAGACAACTGCCTTTAACGTTTTATAAAAAAAAACATTTGACCCGGTCAGCCTGCAGCTCACGCCAGAAGAGTCCTACAGTCAATTTGTGTCTTGTTTTGGTTTTGAATATATACAAATAACTAGGTGTTGACATTGATGGACTTCAGTGTATTTGTTGATCTGTGCGTGAAGTGATAAAGTTATAATAAGATTCAATGCACAATTCACAACATGACCAATAAAAAAGCCGAAGTCAACAAAATGATATATTTATTTATGGATTATTTTTGACAAATTCAGCTAGAGCGAGTAAACCCTGTAAAGTCTCTTGACCACTGGGTAGAATCTGATCAGCTGGGAGAAGGAAGCCGTATTCGCCTGTATCTCGTAGCTCCACCCCATACGAGTATTTTACACTGGCGTTACTGTAAGTCCAGTCGGCACTGCTTCCACTCGCCAAATCTGAAATAGAATGATAATTACCTGATCAGATTCAGAGATATATATAAATTAACAACGTCATCAAACAAGATGTCTGAGGCCAACAACCAAAAGCACGATCAGGCGCGTATCTAGAAAATGACCGAGGCAAAAAATGAAAGTTGTATTTCTGAATCAAGGCTTACAGTGCCGAAGCCCTCAATCCTGAAAATGGAAACCCCTGGAAACGTCACTATTGCTCTCTTACAAGGATAATCCAATGCCTTCCAAATATTACAAATATTTGTTGAACGACTCCATGATATCAACTTACAGATGGTGGTAGCGATTGGTCCGTAAACGTATTTAGTACCATGTACATCTGTAATGGCTTCTGTAGCAGCTTTAGACGAGGCCTCCTGAAAACAAAAATCAAACACTTGATGTGAATTAATGAAATCCTGAGCGCCAGCGGGGTTATCCTTGTCAAGTTATAAGAAAACTATTTAATGCCCACAAACTGGCTATATAGTTGCAGCTGAATTATTGATCTAAATCTCCGAATCTCTACGATAAGTTTCTAATAGGTCTCTCATATGTCATGCAAAGGGGTCTCTGGTTTCGCTAGTACATTAGACGCGAATTTTGGTGCAGCTGACGTTGTTGATGATTTGACGTGATCTGGTGCAGCTGACTATGATGATTAGTTGACTCGATTGGTAGTGCAGCTGATGATGATGATGATTTGACGAGATTGATGGTGCAGCTGACGATGATGATTATTTGACTCGATTGCTAGTGCAGCTGATGATGAATATTTGACGCATTTGATGGTGCAGCTGACGATGGTGATGATTTGATGCGATGTTTGGTGCAGCTGACGATGGTGATGATTAGACGCGATTGATCACACTAATGGCGAATGTGTTCCTTTAACTTAGATTATGCTGCGACTTTGGGAATAGTGATTATACCTGTTGATTATAGTCAGCGGGAAGAGCTTTAGTCCAACCAAACGGCGTCATCCACAACTGAGAATAACTATGGAAATCAATGAAAATTTTAAATGTTCCTTTTGGTTTTGATAAAATGAAGTCTGCTACGCCCTTTACGACCGGTTCTGAGAAAGCCTTAGGGCCACAATATGTGTCTGAGCAGGGATTATGACCGCCGGGGCCAGATTCTGAAAAAAGAAAAAATCACGTTAAAATGTACACTTATGGCGTTGCCCGTCCCCTTTAGCCAAAGAGGTGCCGAGTAGGACAAAAACAACATGGATAATAACTGGTTCAATCTACATGTTCTCCCTGTAATTGGTCCTGTAAGAGATTCTGGCACGAAGGGACAATGAACCTAGGTTGGATGTATAACTCATTTCCATTTATAGAGAACAGTAACAATTTCCTTGGATCAATATCAGAATATAAAGCGTCTGGTTCTTCGTGGATTTCAGGCAAACATAAGGGCGTAGATATCCAGAGCGGTAGCCTGAAAACTGTTTTCTTTAATTTAAAAATAATTGACGATCTACAAACCTCCATTGCACCAATGATTGTCCCAGTTTCTATTAGGATCAGATCCATAACATAAAATATGTTTTGTTCTTGTTTTTCTCCATAATCGTTCCTAAAATATTGAAGATGTCCATTGACATACAACACACACATTGACTCATGTAAGATAAACAGTTTATTATTAATATATTCCAACCTTCTGACGTTCACATCTAATACTTATAAAAATATTGCCACCGACTTTACGATAATTATGATTAAAATCATATGATCGAATACCTTATCCCAAGTGTAGGCATAACCATCAACATTGACCACGGGTACAATATACCAATCGAATGCTTCCAGAGCAGACGTTACTTCTTTATCTTTTCCATAGTTCTCCAGCATCTACAAAAATATTTTCAGGATTATTGGTAATGACTGTATTTGACAATGTAAATGAGTGGAGGGCCGACAGTAAAGTGGGTTGGGGCCCCTCCCCCAGGAATTTCTGTAACCTATGCTCTCCTTATTTTGAGTCTCATCTGAAAATCAATTGAATGTCAGTTAATGGATATTTTCAGATTAAAGACGAGTTAATAGACTTATTCCCTTCCTTTTATATTTCTTAATCGGATCTTGGAGAAAAGGATCCGAGTTGCATATCAACTCAATGTTTCGAATATCACTATGAGATCCTCGACTATAACGTCTCAACAGAGCTATCGCAAATACGAGTCACTCTGAATCCTTTATGTGCCCCAAGTCGAGGGAGGTTGGTGCCACCACTCTTGTGTTGCTGGTGACATCGAAAATAACGTAAGTTGACTAGAACGACGAAAACATTTTACAAGAACACTCTTTCTCTGGCCACAGGCAACTATCATTGTGCCTAGTTGAATACAATAGTTAGTAAGGTGGTAAGAACACGTCTATAAATAATACAATGTACTACACTATTCACACCTGAGAAGCCATGTAGATAACAGTAGCTGGTGAAATCCATTCTCTGGCATGAATACCACCTTCAATAAAGGCTGCTGGTCGTTGACCGGTTGAGTTAGTTGGTACAGAAATCTGAAAGGGAAAAACAATTACTAGTCGTAATTTGCTTAAATATAAGTGATCAGATATGGGTGACTCAAATTGTCTAGTTGATCATAGTCTTTCTCAGACCTGTGAAAAGTCTAATTTCGAAGTAAATATTATTCTCTCTAAATGCTCAAATTCATCTCAAATCATAGACAGTTCGTTGGCTTCTCGAGGACTCTTTTGTGGAACCTAACCCTAGTCCACCAGCTTCGACTTCACTTGATACGTTTTTTTCCCTTGATCGTAATATAAAAAAACTACAGTACAACCTATATTTACAGACCGCTCAATGGAATATTCAAAAACGGTCTCTTAATGATGGTGGTCTCTTTACTCACTACTGTTATTTCTTTTTGATATACTGTATTATAAGTCTCTAAAAATCTCATTACCTGAATAGCCTGCATTTCCCGACCCTCAAAAGATTTGGTAATTGTGATCATCTTGGAGATATTAGAATATTCCTTGGTGATGTCCTTGACCCATTGTTCAATCTGTAAGGACAAATCTGAATTATAATGTTTGCTTCTTGATTAGTTTTAAACAAGATAAAGGGATTAACTGTCCAATTACAAGATTGCATATCTGAATCCAATAGGTCATTCACTTTGTTAGCTGCAGAGGTAGAGGCGGCGCCAGTTGGGGTACAGGATGGGGTGGACTAGACAAATGGTTTGCACCCCCACTTAAGACATTCAAAAATATGATTTTAATACGTTTTATACCTACATATGTGTCAGAATGCACCAAAAATCAATTAATTTTTTTGGAAAATTTTCTTCGTACGCTCGATGAGAGGCTAGCGACTATGACGCCAGAGCTACGGTTCTTGAATTCAGCCTCGACAGTTGTCCTCCCCCCCCCGTAAAGTCAGATGCCTCCATGGTTAAATGTCAGTCTTCTTTATGAGCTGTGTAGAGCATTTTCATAGTAAATATAATTGCTCTGAACAGGTCTTACAATTTCTTGCTTTGAATAGATGAATCGCCTACACACAGTGTTCAAAAGACCTCAGCTCATTCCGAATTGTGAATTAAAATTAATTTCCTCCGACCAAGTATTACACCAATCCCTACCTCTTCTATCTTATGATATTTACTGTAATCAAAATCATCGTCGGCTCCTGGAACACCTTTATTAGATTCCAACTGGGCGTCAATATAGGCCTGTACATCGTTTATTAACGTTTCAGCATGCATCCCGACTTTACTAAACGTCTCCAGTACTGGTATAAGGCTTGCTGCAGATCCCGAGATATCCAATGGCCATTCTACTCCGGCTGATCTGTGCCAAACGTCGATCTGTAATGGAAAGCCTTTCATGATTCAAAACTTATTGTGTATCAGCTTCTATTTTTACCATTCTGATTTTCAGTCAGATCTGTTTTCTTGTGATTCCACTGCGACTAAATTACGTTTTTATCTCTAAAGCCTCTAGATATTATTAGCCGCGATAGTCAAATTAAAGTGATTTTAAAGAAGTTTTCTAAAATAGGTACGTTTAGAGCGGATACTCATCAATTTGCTCCATTTAAATTTTCAATCAAACATCCATGGTTCATGCAATTACACTAATGCTGAATGCGTGAAGACACCACTACTAGCGAAGAGTGTGATACAGGCACAGAGATTATACTCTGTCATACAGGCATATTTTGTGATATCGAGTGTATAATTTACTTCTATAAAGAAAGATCAGGTGGATAAAGCGAACCTGTTGTGGATCTGCTTGAAGTTTTTCAACCAGTTGGTATTGTCTCTGATTATGTGGAGTGAATCGTATAACTCGATGTCTGAAATGTTCAAATGAAAATATTACATATTCGTTGGTGATATATATTCAATGGGATTTGATGTTCTTTGATATTTCGGGTAACTTTTTTAAGACAACATACACAGGGGCGTAGCTACCAGGGGGGTGTGGGGGTGTCGACCCCCCCCCCCCACTTTACTGAACTCGTCGGTAAAACGCGGAATCGGTCGGTAAAAAGGGGGTCATGGATGGAACCGTCGGTAAAACGCGGAATCGATCGATTAAACCGATTAATATAATTAACCTAAAAAGTCGAAACATTGTGTTGGTTATGATCGGTCGATAAAGGACGGCAAGGTGGGACCGTCGGTAAAACCAATTAACCTAAAAAGTAAAAACCTTGTGTTGGTTATGATGTTATCAGTAAACTGTCAACATTAAAAGTATTTTTTTTTTTACTGAAACTACCGGAATCGGTCGGTATAAGTTGGTTATGACTGGAGTCTTCGGTAAAACCGATTGGTTAACCGATACCCTTGTTATTGGTAAGCTGTTCGTTATTTGAATTTGTCGGTAAAACGCGGAATTGGCCGATAGAATAAGGTCATAGATGGAGCCGTCGGTAAAACCGATTTGTTAACCGAAAGAGTGAAAACCTTGTGTCTGTTAAGATGTTATCGGTAAACCGTTCGTCTACATTAAAGTGATTTTTACTAAACTTGTCGGTAAAACGCGGAATCGGTCGATAATAGACGGTCATGGATGGGAAATGGAGCCTTCGGTAAAACCGATTGGCTGACCGAAAGTGTGGAAACCTTGTGTCAGTTATGATGTTATGGGAAAACTGTTCGTCTACATAAAAAGTGATTTTTACTGAACTTGTCGGTAAAACTCAGAATAGGTCGAAAAAGGCTATATAAAACATATGGTTGTCCGACGAAAATTAATAATTTTGACCGGTGGAAACGACTTCCAAAATCGCGTCAGATGTATTCTCCGGGTTTCCTTGTTTGTAAAATTTTCCGGGGGAGAACCCCCTAAACCCCCCGCCATGTCGGGAAAACGCAGAATAGGTCGAAAGAGGACATAGAAAAAATATAGTTTTCCGATGAAAATTGATAATTTGGACCAGTGGAAAAGACTTCCAAAATCGCGTCAGATGTATTCTCCGGGTTTCCTAGTATGTAAAATTTTCCGGGAAGGCCCCCCGGGGAAGGCATTTGGCCTGCAGGACTTGCCTTGGAAAAACCACCTTTCAGCCCCCCCCCCCTCTCAGGCATATTCTAGATACACCCCTGATTGATATGGTTTTCAAAGGTTTAGGATTTGCTATAACGATGGATTTCGTTCGTGTATAATGTATATACTTAATAGTGCGAGTAAGTTATTTTTGCCCCCGGAAGAACACGTGTTCGTCGGTAAAACTTAGACGTTACACCTCCCCCCCCCCCAGTCAAAATGGTCACGCTACGCCCCTGAATATACAAGTAAGTTTGTAATGTAAGTAAGTCATGCTTTTTACGTGTTTTTTTTAGTGTGTATTTCAATATTACTTAGTTTAATGGATTTATAACTTAGTTTTATAAATTATTACTTTGTATTATAAATCATAACTTAGTTTTAGAAATTATTATTTTGTATTATAAATCATAACTTAGTTTTATAAATTATAACTTAGTTTTATAAATTATTACTTTGTTCTATAAATTATAACTTAGTTTTATAAATTATTACTTTGTATTATGGATTATTACTTTGTTTTTTTGATAATTACTTAGTTTATTTTATTCATTTGATTATAGATAGATTTTGACGTCTGATACTAGGTAAGTCTACTGATGAACAAAGATTCATTTTGGCCAAGTTTCAGAAGTTCATTTTTTGATCATCCTAAGAATTAAAGTTCTTATGATCTATGCCAAACCTTTCCATATATAAAGTTAGTATTTATACATTTAAAGAAGGACAAAGTTATTTGAGACCTTTGTGAACCAGGCAGAGCAAGAATAAGCCCGGAAAGGGAGGGGATCTGTTGAGTTCCCTTTCATCTGTGGATCCAGGACTCGTGAATGGGGGTAGGAGGGGCGGCTTAAAGTAAATGTATTTGTTTAATCAATATTTTCAGATCACTGTCATAACATAGGTGTAAATATTAACATGGTGGGGACATGAATGAAAGAGGCATGCTTACCCGTTGTATTTGACATGTTCTGTTTGACTGTAGACAAATAACCCTATATAAATAACGATACAGGTGAGTAAAGGGCGATACGTCGCCATGATGAATGGTTGAGATATTAACACGGTTTGTTATCTATCATTTGATTATATCTTGTGAGTATCGGTCTTGTTATCAAGTCATCTGTCTACTAAGCCTTTTAACATGTGACCATTAAAGATGTATAGTCTCAGGGGCGTTTCTAAAATAGCTCCTCACCCCCCCCCCCCCCCTAGAAAAATATTTGTACCCCAACTTAATTTCTATTTTTCCAAAATCACCGTCTGTGGGAGTCTTACATGTACAAAGCTGACAAAATCTCAACCTTGACAAATATGTGTAAGATTCTATGTCGACTGCCAACACGAAAATCCATGTCGAAAGCCGTGAAATGTGGTCGACAAATGGTCGTAGAGTTGACCCAATTCTTGTACAAGAGACCACCTTCATTAAGAGACCGTTTTTTTTAAATATTCCCTCGAATGGTCTATAAATACAGGTTCTACTGTACATCCGTCTTGTCTCGATATGCTGGCGGTGAAAATATGTTTTTACCCCTCAATATTTCTCCGAAGGTACCAAATTAATTCCATTTTCAAAATTCTTCTGAATGATCAGCATTCAGATACTCAGTTGGAGGCTCTTGTCTATGCCTTTCCAGGGAAATGCAGCGTTTTATTTGATCACGCACAGAACTCATAATTTATAATGGTTTATATCTTTCTCATAAGTAGAAAGTTACCACATTTACTCCCAATACTAAGCAAGTAAGCAAGCAGAAAAACTCAAGTTTTTTTTATATTTTTAATTTATTTAAATACTACATTGTAAAAATATATATTGTTTTCATAATCAATATACAGTGAATAAAATATAGATTATCAGAACCAGCTGATATTCTTCATAATACAAATTAAATTACCAACTATTATAAAACAAACTTTTGTATTGCTTTTTATTATCCACTTTAGTTTGGATCTGATTTTAAAAAAATCGTGAAATTCTGCAAGATAAATTTATTGCTGAGCACCACAGGCAGACACATAATGATCAATCCTCTGTTGTTCTGACAAAATGATATGAAATTAAATTTAATGTCAAGACAAAAAATATTAAATATCTGTCTAGTTTTAAGGTTTTATTGGGGATAATATTTTAAGTATTTTTTTGATCCAATTCAATATGTATGAAGTCCCTCCAAACTGTATTTAAGATATTTTCTTAATCCATGATCTTTGAATGGCATTTAGTAACCGGATATGATATAAACAATCACACCATATATGGATATAACGATTACTTTAATAAAACATAACAGGCGACGTTTCAATAAGTATTCTACGATAAGAGAATACTTATTGAAACGTCGCCTGTTATGTTTTATTAATCCATATTAAGAGAAAGAAAATTACTCTTTTGTTCTGTGGCTTTTTTCCATGCCAATGATTGAGATTCTTGCTATAACTAAGAGGCCCTATTAGGGTTTTGTGTCGGAGGGTGTCTTGGTGGTGGATGCTTGGGGACTTCTATCACAGTGGGGCCCTGTGAGGGTTTGTATTCCTCTAGTACTGGCTTCCATTCTTCACCTTTTATGGCTGCCTGGAATTAAAAAATATCGGATCACTTAAACATATTTTTTCTTTTATTAACAGATTATGTTTTGTGAAAGCTGAGTTCACACTTTACTTCTGGGTACTTTTTAGTACCAAGTATTAATTTGTATTCAGACATCAATAATCTATACATGAAAGAAAGGACCCCAACCTATTTTTTACTCTGCTGTTTTTAATGGAATAATCAGTTCAGATCTCATGCTTGAAACTAGGATATTAGTGTGGTACAGGGAGGTCACAAAATATGGAATGGGTATGCATAGTCACTTCATAAATATTCATTAAGAGCAGACCCTCCTGAGTTTGTTTGAGGGACTACAAAGTAAAAAATAAAAAATAAAAAGACATTGTGGTTCATGTATTGATCCAGCCAGACGTGGGTCCTGGATCCTGGGTCCACAAAACTAATGTACTGGGTCAGATTAGCATTGGTGGCTTAGATATAATGTGATAGTGTACAGTGGAACCTTGTTTATTGTAGCCTATCAAATTTACCTTCCTGGACATTATTGAGAACACATCACGTGATAGACATGCATGTAATTTACACAGCCCAAAGCTTGAACGAAAATAAGTTTGAAAAGAAAGAAAGTTGTTATACTTACCACAAAATAAATAATACTGGTAATAAAGAAACACATTCCTCCTAGTAAAGTAGGTAGAATAAAACAACATGGTACAGTTAACCTGTAATAGAATAATAATTATACTCTAGAATATATATAATCAGAAGAGTAGGACGTAAAACTCCATTCATTTCATTTTCATTTTCTATCATATATACTGTTAAAATACTGCACACTGTAGTTTGGTATTTCATAATAGTCTGAGAAAAGATTCTAAAACTAAAACTAAAAAAATCTTTTAAGGCCAATATACTAATTCTCATAAAACTGAATACAGGAAATTTTTAGTCTTAATAGAGAGACTGATACTGGATTTATCAGCTTGTTGGTTGGTTGATAGAATCTTCACAATAGCTATGATAAACTCTTATATTAGAATTGGTGACCATGAAAATAAGTCTGTTGGGGCCAGGCCCCTGGTTTTTTTTGTATTCTGAGACTCTTCAGTAAGATATTTGTATGTCTGATTATTAAAGATTTAGTGATTTAGGTCTGTAGTTAATATTATTTATATATTACTGACTGTTTAGTTTGATAATAATTGTATACTTTGAAACATTTTGTATAAAAATAAATTTCTCTAAGGCTGTTGAGCTATTGTAGATCTAGTTATAAATAGCTTGATATTGTGAAGACGGATTGACAGAAGAAGAAACAATAAAGACAAGAAAAATAATACTTACAGAAGATAGAAGACAAATCTAACAAAGTAATTTCTGGTTATTAAACCACAACACTGGACAACTCTGGTCAGTGGTCTCTGAAATCTTAAATTAATAAATAGAATCAAAACGTTTTTCAGAACAAAAACACTGTTTCTTTAATTAGTCATAGAATGGAGATTTATTGAAATTCATGTTCAAAATAATAGACAAATATTACATTTATATTACAACTATATATTACAACTATATATTACAACTATATATTACAACTATATATTACAACTATATATTACAACTATATATTACAACTATATATTACAACTATATATTACAACTATATATTACAACTATATATTACAACTATATATTACAACTATATATTACAACTATATATTACAACTATATATTAATAATAATAAATTGAATAATGTTGGCATATTTTCTTGGAAGTCATCTCTTCCACATTTATTCTATTAATATCAATAATATGGACATTTATAAAGCGCTGGAGACATGCTCAGAGCACTTGTATACAATGAGTGATTATCTATTTGTCTACCAAATAACTTAAAAGTCAGTGAGTCTCTAGAAAGGATGAAGATTTCCACGTTCAAAATAACAGTCAGAAATTACACTAATTATACATGAGTATATTAAAAATTATATTAATATGGACATATAAAGTATATCTGGAGAAAGAAGTTTTATCAATAGATGGTTTTTAATTTTACAATGAATTGAGACACAATCTTACTTTCTTTCTACACACTTTCCATTCTGTCTTTTACTTCTGGGATATTCCAACAGTGCCACCAGTATTCCTGCTGCTCTTAGATTAAGATTAAGGAAAAAAAATTCATTTAGAACTTTCAATCAGAAAGAAAGAATTACTTGTATTGACAAGGATAATAATATAGGCTCTTAAATTCAATATATCTTTTAAATCCATTCTAACAATTGAACTTGGTCAATTCTTTTGGTATTGATCTTTCCCATCTACAGCTGGACTAAAGTAATGAGGATCCTTCATACCAGCTGGTCCTTGACACACCTCTGGCATTAATCTACCTCAGATAATCTGTACTCTTTCACAGCTGACTTGACTGGAAACTCATATTTAGGCAGAATTTTAGAAACAAAAATTATATTTGTAATAATATGAAGTTTTTCACTTTAATAAAAAACTTTGCTGGAACTTTTTTTTAATGACAATTTTCCTAAATAAACATGTAAATTAAAATTACAAAATAAATAAAAATCTATAATGTGAAAAGGATACATTCCATAGGCACCAAACTGCCAGTTGGGGAACTGTCCTGCCACAGCAATAATACCTCCCAGTAACACAACTACAATAAAGACAAAATCATTTACTATGAATTTTGATTGAATACTATTTCTTGGAATAAACATAGATTTTATATAATAAAACTTGGCCAAAAGAGTGAATATATTCTATATCTTTGGATCTACCCAGTATTCTAACTATACACAGCAGAAACCTCTTTAATCCAATAAATCCATGCTTATACATTTTTTTTTCAATAATTAAATTTTTTGGGGATTTATGGTACAGGTTTCTGAAAGGTCTTAGTTTGAAATGAAAATTATCCGTCTACATGATCAAAATTTATCTCAAGCCATCTGACATCTGTTGGTTTCAGGGCCAGGGGTTCTCTAGCAGTCCCTGTAACATAATGCTAGTTTGATAACATCATAAGCGATGTTATATTTGAGGTACATAAAGGGACTTTGATAATAGCCAACTTTTGTTTACTACCAATAACCATTATCTTACACTTCCCTATGCTTACCACTGTGGCATTTTATAGATCTCCCCTGAACATTTTGATTTAAATAACTTCATTGATAGACAAGTGAATCTGATAATGGTACAGTATCACCATATCATTGTAACATTTTAACGTATTACTGGCTTAAATCAGAAAATGCAAACTATGAGAGCACTATACAGTGCGCATTATCAATGGCATTGTACAGTATACGTACAGTAGTCAGTAGTTTATTTCATAATCAACATAACAAATAATAAGTACCTGCAGAGGATGCTATGGCTTGTTCATTAGCCCACATGGCCCATTCAATTTTACCCATCACTTTATAGCCTATTCAAGTCATTAGATTCAACAAAAATATAAAACTATTAAAAAACTTCTTGAAAAGTTTGTTTACGTTTTCTACTTCCGGTATGACTCTTTAGATTAGAAGGTTAGAAAAGGCACTGCAGTAAATTTCAACAGATTTGTAAAATAGAATTTGATTGGTTGTTCCCTTCTCAATATCCAATCATTTATAGTTTCTTATTCCGTTGCCAAGGGAAGATAACTCTTCATAGAATTCCTTCACGGCGAAAAATAAAAATAAAATTGTTCACCGGTAAAACTTTTATTTTATTTATAACTTTGAAACTTTATGAAAATTCGAGAGAAGCGTGTTACGTTCTAAAGATCATAATTAATCTGAGGCATTTGCAGAGTGATTATTCTTACTAAAAGCCTGAAATTTCGTTTTAGAAAATTTTTCCAGATCTTTCAATATGTTCGTCTCTTATAACTACTGTAACTGTAACTGTAACTGAAAGGATTGTACACGGTTAATATTAAATAGTCATAGGCAAGGATAGGCTACTATATTATGTGGGTTATTGTGATCTCAAAGGTCAAATTTCTGAACATTAGGGCCCATAAGGTGCAGAAGAGTAGGACGTAAAACTCCATTCATTTCATTTTTTCTGAACATTAGGCCTATCGCCATTGTGTTCACTTGTTTCAAAAACTATCAGACTTATTAATAATGGGATTGTAAAGTAGCTAAAGAAAAGTAAGAGGTTTTCTCATTTTTTACAGATATATAACACTGATAAGTATCAATTTGCACCATTAAAACTTTTCAATCAGATGTCCGTGTTTTTTTTCATTCCACTTGAACTAAGTGCTTGATGATTATCACATAAGGCAATTTAGTGATATCATCAAACACTTAGTTTTAGTGGAATTGCAGGAACCACAGACTGTTCATGGTCTGACTGATGACAGCAAACATAGTCTATTTATTCTTTTTATAATAACTTATAATATTAATAATATTACTATCAGCTTAACTATTTTATTTCAGACAAGAATGTTACTATGGCAACTAATAATTGCCGGCGTAGCAGTCCATCTTATCCTGTTTTATTCCATATTTGATATTTATTTTACCTCACCACTGGTTCATGGAATGACGCCACATAAATCCGAATTTCCCCCTCCTGCCAAACGACTGGTTCTGTTTGTTGCCGACGGTCTGAGAGCTGATAAATTCTATCAAGTGGATCAGGATGGAAAATTCATGGCTCCTTATTTGAGGTAACCTGTTATTTTTTATGTATATTTTTGAATAGTGACTTACATGTTATAATGTTAAAAATGAAAATTTAATTTACCTCACCACTTGTTAAAATGGAAAAAATTGACGGCCCACATCTTTCCGAATTTAGCCCCCCTCCAAAGGGTTTTTTTTATTTATCGAGAGCTGAAAATTTTGGTAAAAAAGGGTGGACAGGAGGGAAAAAATTATGCTCCTTATCATACCCCTTTTTTTTTAGTATATTTTGAATATCCCTTACTTTTTAAAATCGTGATAGAGTGAAAATTTCTAGGAATATAATAGAAACAAGAGGATCCTGGGGAGTATCTCATACTAGAGTTCCCACGGAAACACGACCGGGTCACGTAGCTTTAATAGCTGGTTTTTATGAAGATGTGAGTGCAGTGGCTAAAGGTTTTTTTTTTTCTAATTGAATAGTCTGTTTTTTTTTTCAACTTAAAAGTTTAAAAAAAATTTTGGGTTTTTAAAATTAAAAAGGGGTAAAAAACCAAAAAATTTAAAATTGTTATTTATGGGTCTCCTTTTATTTGGCCTAAAACCCAAGAAAATTGATATTGATTGTACAAAATTCCCCCCCCAAAACAAAAATGTTCTATTTTAATGCTCTAGTATGGAAAGAGAACCCAAAAGTTTCAGTATTAATGAGAGTAGTTACCTGGTTGGGGATTAAATGTTTTACCCATGTTAAAGGCCCAGTAAAAATTATTCAACCCAAATAGGGTAGTTTATCCCCCTTTGGTCCTTGGGGCATAGCCAAATTTTTCCCCCTGTTCTCTAAAGGTTAGAAAATCTTCAAAACATTCAACCCATAGGGCCTTAATGCCATCTCCCAAAATTGGGAAAAAAAAACATTGAATGAAAAGGAAAACATAGCACGAATTATGTTATCTATATAGTATAATATGATTATTATCAACAGGAGCCAGTGGAGACCATGTATATATCAATTGTTACTCAGCAGAATTAGAAGATTTTGGTACTTCTGATACTGACATGAGGAGATTAGATACCTGGGTTTTTGATAGAGTTAAGGTTAGTCTCTAATTAGTACTGGGCTAGTGTTTTATCATTCAGATGTCCTCAGCAGAAAGTCTATATAAAACAAGCCATATTGTTAACAGTCTATCTGTAAGGGCTGATTGGCTGTTTTTGCAGGCATACAATGCTAACATTCTGGTTATAAGTATAAAGTTTGTGGAGATGATCATTCTAAGACTAAATACTCATGCAATTCAATTCTTTTATTTTAAACACTTTTTGCAATTTTGGTTTTTGAATTTCTACTTTGATAACCTGCCTAGTCTTTATGCCAATAAACTGTTATAAATATATATATGTACATTGTCTATAGATAATTTCAGATTGATAATATTTTCCTGTTTTAGGAATTCTTTGAGGCTGCTAGAGAAGATAAGGAACTACAAGAGAAATTAAACCAAGATAAAGTTGTATTTTTCCTCCATTTACTTGGTCTAGATACAACAGGTCACACACAAAAACCATATTCACAGTAAGTTTTAAAAACTGTTAGAATCTGAATTTCTTTGAAGAAAAAAATATATCTAATAAATATTTAACACCAAAATATTTAAAAGGTTTATGTAAACTGTTCAGGTAAGTTATGCATTAAGCAGATTACTGCAAAGATAACAGAAAAATTAACGCTTAATTGTAGAGAAATAGGTCTCCGATAAGATACCTTGGTATAAGTATATGAGAATAATGCACCATGTGTTCTAAAACTAAGGTTTTATTTCATGCAATCTGTTTCAGATCATATCTAGATAATATAAAGTATGTTGATGCTGGTATAAAAGAGATTGAGGACCTGATAGAAACATATTATAACCATGATGGCCAGACAGCATATATCATGTCTTCAGATCATGGTATGACAGATTGGGGTAAGTTTTCTAGTCTCCTGTTTCTAATTTAGACATAAAGGTCTCTTATGTTTAATATCTGTCACTTTTCATTTTGAAATAGACATAATAAGGATGAAGTTCATTGTATATAAGAGTTATAAGAATAGTGTTCATTGTATATAAGAGTTATAAGAATAGTGTTCATTGTATATAAGAGTTATAAGAATAGTGTTATTGTATATAAGTTATAAGAATAGTGTCCATTGTATATAAGAGTTATAAGAATAGTGTTTATTGTATATAAGAGTTATGAGAATAGTGTTATTGTATATAAGTTATGAGAATAGTGTTCATTGTATATAAGAGTTATAAGAATAGTGTTCATTGTATATAAGAGTTATTAGAATAGTGTTCATTGTATATAAGAGTTATAAGAATAGTGTTCTTTGGGTATATAAGAGTTATTAGAATAGTGTTCATTGTATATAAGAGTTATAAGAATAGTGTTCATTGTATATAAGAGTTATAAGAATAGTGTTCATTGTATATAAGAGTTATGAGAATAGTGTTTATTGTATATAAGAGTTATAAGAATAGTGTTCATTGTATATAAGAGTTATTAGAATAGTGTTCATTGTATATAAGAGTTATAAGAATAGTGTTTATTGTATATAAGAGTTATTAGAATAGTGTTTATTGTATATAAGAGTTATTAGAATAGTGTTTATTGTATATAAGAGTTTTAAGAATAGTGTTCATTGGATATAAGAGTTATTAGAATAGTGTTTATTGTATATAAGAGTTATTAGAATAGTGTTCATTGTATATAAGAGTTATAAGAATAGTGTTCATTGTATATAAAGAGTTATAAGAATGGTGTTCATTGTATATAAGAGTTATAAGAATAGTGTTCATTGGATATAAGAGTTATTAGAATAGTGTTTATTGTATATAAGAGTTATTAGAATAGTGTTCATTGTATATAAGAGTTATAAGAATAGTGTTCATTGTATATAAAGAGTTATAAGAATAGTGTTCATTGTATATAAAGAGTTATAAGAATGGTGTTCATTGTATATAAGAGTTATAAGAATAGTGTTCATTGGATATAAGAGTTATAAGAATAGTGTTCATTGTATATAAGAGTTATAAGAATAGTGTTCATTGTATATAAGAGTTATAAGAATGATGTTCATTGTATATAAGAGTTATGAGAATAGTGTTATTGTATATAAGTTATAAGAATAGTGTTCATTGTATATAAGATATAAGAATAGTGTTCATTGTATATAAGATATAAGAATAGTGTTCATTGTATATAAGAGTTATAAGAATAGTGTTCATTGTATATAAGAGTTATGAGAATAGTGTTCATTGTATATAAGAGATATAAGAATAGTGTTCATTGTATATAAGAGTTATGAGAATAGTTTTCATTGTATATAAGAGTTATAAGAATAGTGTTCATTGGATCTAAGAGTTATTAGAATAGTGTTCATTGTATATAAGAGTTATGAGAATAGTTTTCATGTATATAAGAGTTATAAGAATAGTGTTCATTGTATATAAGAGTTATTAGAATAGTGTTTATTGTATATAAGAGTTATAAGAATAGTGTTCATTGTATATAAGAGTTATAAGAATAGTGTTCATTGTATATAAGAGTTATAAGAATAGTGTTCATTGTATATAAGAGTTATAAGAATAGTGTTCATTGTATATAAGAGTTATAAGAATAGTGTTCATTGTATATAAGAGTTATTAGAATAGTGTTCATTGTATATAAGAGTTATAAGAATAGTGTTCATTGTATATAAGAGTTTTAGAAAGGTGTATTTGTTTGGGAATCGATAACTTATATTTTATATTCTAGGCTCACATGGTGCTGGACATCCAAGTGAAACATTGACACCATTGGTTGCCTGGGGGGCAGGGGTACGTGGACCCCAGACAAAAGAGGGCTGTGGGCAGTTTCAGGATACATTCTGTCAAGGTAAGTATATTTCTATTCCACATTTTTGAAACTGGTAATATCCATTGAATATCAATGATAAAACTGAGTTTAATAAGATTTTAGTTAGCATTTAGAATTATATGAAACTAGTTATTATTTGTTATAGTATGCTGTCCTATAATGACTGGCTTGTAATAACTGTTTATGGCATGATTATTAGCCAGGATAGCTCATTTCCTTTCCTTTGATATTTTAGAATGGAAACTAAATCATTTAGAAAGGGAAGATGTAGAACAGGTATAGTTCTTATTTATTTTCATTCCTGGGTTATTTATGATTTTTATTTCAAATGTTGAAAATAAAGTTAGCACTCCTTTTATGTGTTAATACACAGCTAGTGAGAATCTAGACCCACTGAAAAGTGATTATGTACCTCTTTATTACTGTTAAGAATATACATTTTATCTGACTGACAAGATCAGTCGACCAATACATCTATCCATTCAATGCACTGACGGTCTCGCTTCAACTTTTACTAACTTCCGTTTCCTGGTGTAGACTTGTATTTCCATGTCATTCAAGATTCAAATACACATAATGACACCCACCAATTATCGTCTCTAAAAACCTTCCTTAGTTACCAGAGTTTGAATAACCTACAAAAATATGACAGTTTGATTTTGGTGTCTCAGAATTGTCAGAAATACCTATTCCTTACATTCCACAAAGATTTGTTAAATTTATTTTTGTTGTTGTTTATTTTACAGGCTGATATAACGCCACTGATGTCCTATCTTATTGGTGCTGCTTTTCCTTTAAATTCTGTAGTAAGTAGGTTATAGTTTAATTCCATTGTATTGAACTGTCATAAACACAGCTCTGTTGTTAGGGTGAGGTCCACGGGGGCTGGGGCCTGGCTTATGAGAATTTAGCCCCACAAATTTCGCCCCAAAGCCTCCTTCATTTAGCAGAGATTGATTAATTTATATCCAATACTTCCAATTAAACATTGTTATTTTCAGGGAATTCTCCCAGTAGACTATTTAAATTTAACAAAATGGCAGAAAGCTGAAGCGTTGTATTCTAACGCTAGACAAATCCTGGAACAATTTGATGTGAGTTATTTCCCTTTTTTAAAGTTTGTGTTTACCTTTTTAGGATGGGGAAAGGAATCAATGAATTTTTGTATATATTTTTATAATTTAAGGTTAAAATGGAACAAGTTAAAGAAAGTTCTTTCTCTGCCACATTCCAATATTTCAAGTGAGTGATTTATAGAACTCAGTCCGAGCAAGATCATTCAAAATACAAAAAATCTTGTCTGAAGAATGTTAAAACATAAGTATAAGTTGAATACTGTATATCCTTCTTAAGGCAAACTCTTGCCGCTACCATTTTCACAAAATACTTTTATCATTTTAGTATATTTGCCTATTGATTGGTAAAATCATTAAATTTAATTTCAGATTTCAATTTTTATTAACCAATCAGATTTCTGAAAATCTAGTTCTCTTAGTTATTCTTCATCTTGAAAAAAAGTTAATATAATATTCTCTTTTTTTTTCAGAGATCTTACTCCAACTAAAAAGGTAGGCATGTTTCTTATTTTTTTTCATATATTATAGCTGAATAAAAAAGGATGATCTATATGACATTTAAACTTACTAAGCAAATGGCATTTTAGATAATTTGGTTTATTACTTTTACACTTACTCTGGGACCTTATTCTCCAAGTCTTAACTTAGAATGATTTAAGTGTTCCAGGAATTTGATTGGTAAATCACTAAAATTGATTTTAAATTTTGTTTTATTATCCAATCAGATTACTGTATTTCTTAAAATCTGGGTTTTAGAGAATAAGACCCCTGATGATTAGTTGAGGGTTTTACCAATGGGTAGAAGTTGTGAACAAGAATTAAACAAGACTAACTTGTATAGAACGTTGTTAACTGTAGGATGACATGCTCGCAAGTGTTGAACCCATGGCTTTGGTATAAGTTTGTTTAATCTAGTCTTAGGGACACCTTTGTGTTGTCCATATTTTATATGTAGTCCAAAATACTGAACTATAACTGTCACTTTCAGAAGTTTCCACATAGTTGTAATCACCAGTGTTCTAAACGGGTAAATCAGTCTCCATCAAGCTCTTTCAGTATTAATCTTCCTTACTTCACTTAAAGGCACATCAAAGAACATGTCTGAACTCATCTGATAAATTCTTTTATTCTCAGGTGAATGCTTTAAGAAATTTAAAGACATTGATAAAGGCTGGTCAGTATGAACAGGCAGTAAGTTTGAGTTTTACAATATTTATACTTTATTTAACTACAGTGTCTGATGTTTGAAGCATTATTGCTTAAATTTGCTTAAATTGCTTAAACTTGACCAGTGTATATCGTGTGTTGTTTGGTTGTTAATAATTTTACTTGATAACTTTACCTGTATGTGTTATAGGCCTACTTACATTCTATGGTCTAAAACAGTAGCCACTTTGCTCCCTAGACTAGGGGGTAAAGGATGACTTGGTGTTAGGGAGCCATGGTATTTGTTGGAGGGAAATCACTATTTCTGGTGATAATGATAATTCAGGTGGTGAATGAACGTCCTGTGTATGTGAATTGTACTAATATATACCGACTATTAAATCAGCTATATGCTGTTGTGCTGTTGCTAATGCGAGCCGACCGGTAATTTACAGCGCCTTCTCCCAGACCCTCTGCCAGAAGTGTCAGTGTTCCACCAACAATTTCAAAGGGATAGTAAACAATCTGCAAAGAGAGGTAACCCCCCAAAAAGGTTGAGACATGCTGTTTTAAAAGAAGGAATTTATCCTTCATGTTATTTAATTACAGATATCAGAAGGTAAAGAGCTGATGAAGACTATATTACTAGGTTTAAATTATTATCAGACCTATAATAGATCTTTTCTAGGGTAAGTACAGAAACACTCTTATTACCTTCAAACAACGAATCATAGGCAACCAGACTTCGACTTAAATTACAGTCCAGTACTGAATGTGGAACCACAGAATGTGTATCTTTACAATGTCAATAACCAACACTAATATCTTGATTGCTAAAGTCACCTTTCTTGTAACCCATCTTTACAATATCAAGCTATCACGAACTCCATCTACACCTTGACTGCTTAAGCCACTTTTCTTGTCAAGCTATTACAATGTTCGTCTTATACCTTGACTGCTATAGTCACAGAAGTATGTTGATGAAGTGATTTGTTTAGATGATTATGTTAGTAAATACAGCCATCAGAGATCTCAACAGAAAGACTGTATACAATAAGTCATATTGACGGATTGGCTCTATTTCTTTGCGTGTAATTCAATCATACCTTAGCATTTTGAAGAAGCAGAACATGTTAATTAGCAAGTCAAGTTCTGAGATCTTCAGGTTCTGTTTAAATAAATTTAATTCTATATTGTAGGACAAGTATTGTATCAGGGTTTCTAGGATGGATGGCGTTTGTATTACAGTTAGTGTTACATAGACATTCTAGTCTACAACACCAGGTGAAACAGTCCCAGTCTAGTCTGTGTAATATTCTATTCTATATTATTGGTCTGGTTGTTATCACCTTGTTATACCGTAAGTATCTTCTTCTATCTCCAAGTTGTCGGTGGTGGTGTTCATTTGGTGCCTTTTGCTCAATAGTCGTTCATGGTATCAATCAATGTTAAGATTATTGAATGAGTTGAGCTTTGATTAAGATATTATTAAACTAAGATTAATGTAATTGGAGTAAGATTAAGATTATTAAACTTAGTATAGTGCTCATTACTACTCTATTATATGAATGTTCAAGAAACTAAGTAAGAACTGGGTTCGGAATGCAGTCTACTTGTGCCTAAGAGAATATAGATAGTAAAAATTGAATAACATGTAGAATCTGAGAGGGAATAAATGGTGTAACACAAATCTTTAATATAAAGGTACATAACAAAATTTACATGTATTGTCATCTGATGAAATAAAGATGGGTGGGGGGGGGGGAGGGGGGGGATAAGAGGTGAATATCAATGTGACCAGTTGATATATGTCTGATATATATATTTACCTCTATGTTTCAGTGATGCATGCACCATTTATGTATTATATATACTGTTTATTACCAGTGGTCTTGTGGAATAAAGCTTTTCCTGGGTAAGAAATAGAAATTTATTTAATTACTTGCAATTTTTCTTGAAAATTTTGGCAAAATGATTTCTCAGCTTTCTAATTAAGCTTTGAACTTTAGATTTGATTCACACTAGTTATTAGTTCTGTGGTCTGTATTTTTGTTCAAAAACATGACCCATTGGAACTATTCTGTTTTAAAAAAAAGTAGCTCCAATTGTCCATCTCTCCGTTGAAATGTAGACTCATATACCTGTTTTGTAAATCAAGCTGATGATCGGGAGACAGCATGCAAAAGTGGTAGAAACCCGACAAAATAGGCAGATTACACATGTATGCCTGATCATATATGTAATTGAGTTCATTTTCCCTATTTTACATCATTAACTCATTTGAAAAATGTTAAGACCTTTTCAGATTAGATTGGTAATAAAGGATTGATCATAGAACAGTTGTCTTGAATATTATTCTGTTTTAGATGTAAAAGTATAATAGAGAGCAGTAAAAGAATGTTAAATAAAACCAATATGGCTGAACTAGTCTTGTCTATTATTAGTACAGTCTTAGGACTACAGATATTAGTAAGTTAAATATTATATTGGTATGGTGATTTACTAGTGGGTTAGACTCCAGATTTCAATATCAACATTTACAGCACAATTATAATTGTGGTCTTGATTGTGGACTTATTGTCAATGGTGTAGAAAGGTGTTCTTTGGCAGTGACCCTTCCAAGGGCTTTAGTGTCCCTTTGCATTTTAGAGGACACTAGCAATAGTGGGGGGATCAGAGGGGCTTCCCCTTGAAAATTGTCTAATGCAGGAAGCCAGAGGTTAAATATAGCTCAATTTAGAAAGTGAAAGTAGACTGTCTTAAGTTATTTGTTTGTGTATTAGTGAACTTTGCTTCCTTTTTCGAGAGTCCACCTTGTTGATTATGTTTATATGGTATACTTATATTTTTATTTGTAACTATTGCAGGTTGTAGGGTTTTTCTATCGTGAATTATTGTCTTTAGTTCTACTTGGAATGGCCGTTTGGCCTCTTTCTCCTTCTAATAGAGCTAGCAAGGTAAGTAACTCTCATTTAATTATCTTAGATGGTGCTGTGTCAACAAAATCTGACCTAATCAAAGCAGATATGATACATCTTAATTTACCCATCTATTCCTTCTCTACCATTTTGAATTCTGTCCACACTCCTTTTTTTTAGGTTCAACCAAGGACCAGTGTAATGATCTGAAAGACATTTGATTGAAATTTCCTTGTTTTTTGATGTCATGGATTATTAATTTCAGTGTACGAAGATAGGCTGGAGTATAAGTTGTCTCTTATTGGCAATATTTCCTCTCTTACCATTGGTCGGTCAGAATTCAAACTATACCTTAGTGTAAGTTATTACATAAGGCCATACAAAGTAAATTGTCTGTTTTACAGGCCCCGCGCGCTCCGGTAATATACCCCGCGTTCCAAAACTATTTATTGACATTTTGGAATAATTAATAAATAATGCGCGCGCGTCTCCAAAATTGTGTGTAAAATAGAGTTATTTCCCCGTTCCCGAAAATATTTTTTACCATAATTATCTCCCTTGACGTTTAACGAAAAACCGGAAGTGGCTTAGAATGCGTTTTTCATCACCGATAAAAAGAAATTGATTCTGATACAATTTAACGTTCGAAAATACAATTATTTGCTGAAGGAAGCACAATAAAATTATGAAAATTATTCACACTTTCGTGAGGACAATCCAAACATTAAATTAATCTTAATCTTGATGATTTCTTTTATGGATAATAATGGTGGAACAAATTGGAACCCGTTACAATTACAAGTAACAGAATGCACCGGTTTTTTTTTCTGCTATTGATTTGAAAAAGTTAATATTTATGGAAAAATAGGAACGAATACAAGAAAATACGAATTTTATACGTTCGAATACGATCGATTTTCTCATTATTGGTATCACTCAACACATTCCGCTTTTCTCAAGTTAATACCGGAAGTACTCCGTTAGCACGAGTTCTCGAAAAATCGGCATTTGTAACATAGGCCTAGATAAAAATTATTAAAATAGGGGTTCGATCTAATCAAATTGTTTTGTTCTTGTCATGTGATGTGATGTATGACAATTTGTTCCAAAATTTCCAATAATAATAATTATTACCATACAATGGCATTTAAAATACAGTTTACAGATGGATAGAAATGGATTAGTAATGTAGTAGAATAACATTGACATAATATTATCAGCCCTGATGCACCCTAAGTGCATCATTGTCAGAGGTAGTAAATATGTTGGAATGATTACGTTTATGTGAAGTTGAAAGGTAAAAAAGTTCTGTTATTTCTATCAACTATTATCATTCAAATCCCCAAAACATCTGATAGTTGCATCTGAATGGTGATTTAAATCTATTTTTTAAATTTGTGGAAATAAATAATAAATAGCTTCGCTCGCTCCGATTTTTTCTGGTGCCAAATTTAAAAAAGCGCTTATAAATAATAAATAATAAATTCGCCCTCTCGCCCCATTTTTTAAAAAAAAAGGCCTGTAAAACAGACAATTTACTTTGCACGGCCTAATTTATCTTTATAACACTTTCAAGAAAAGCACATCATCTCTAAACAATTTCTAGTATGACATATTGGTCTAGTAGGAAATATATCCCTCTGATTTGCAGAAAATCTTCCTAGAAAAGAGGCAGATGTGTTCATCATCATAGAAACAGTGTTAGAAGCTAAGATCCTAGGATATCCTAGAAACAGTGTTAGAAGATAAGATACTAGGATATCCTAGAAACACTGTTAGAAGCTAAGATCCTAGGATATCCTAGAAACAGTGTTAGAAGATAAGATACTAGGATATCCTAGAAACAGTGTTAGAAGCTAAGATCCTAGGATATCCTAGAAACAGTGTTAGAAGATAAGACCCTAGGATATCCTAGAAACAGTGTTAGAAGCTAAGATCCTAGGATATCCTAGAAACAATGTTAGATGCTAAGATCCTAGGATATCCTAGAAACACTGTTAGAAGCTAAGATCCTAGGATATCCTAGAAACAATGTTAGAAGATAAGATCCTAGGATATCCTAGAAACAATGTTAGAAGTTAAGACCCTAGGAAATCCTAGAAACAGTGTTAGAAGATAAGACCCTAGGACACCTAGAAACAGTGTTAGAAGATAAGATCCTAGGATATCCTAGAAACAATGTTAGAAGCTAAGATCCTAGGATATCCTAGAAACAGTGTTAGAAGATAAGATCCTAGGATATCCTAGAAACAATGTTAGAAGCTAAGATCCTAGGATATCCTAGAAACAGTGTTAGAAGATAAGATCCTAGGATATCCTAGAAACAATGTTAGAAGTTAAGACCCTAGGATATCCTAGAAACAGTGTTAGAAGCTAAGATCCTAGGATATCCTAGAAACACTGTTAGAAGCTAAGATCCTAGGATATCCTAGAAACACTGTTAGAAGATAAGATCCTAGGATATCCTAGAAACAATGTTAGAAGATAAGATCCTAGGATATCCTAGAAACAATGTTAGAAGATAAGACCTAGGATATCCTAGAAACAGTGTTAGAAGCTAAGATCCTAGGATATCCTAGAAACAATGTTAGAAGATAAGATCCTAGGATATCCTAGCGATAAGATCGTTTTTAGAATACATGGCCAGATATCTTCAATGTTTGGGTATGAATTATGTTTTTCAGATGTTTTATATTTACCTGTGTTTATTTGTAGATTATGTTCAGGTATATTACAGTTCAGTATTGGTCTGATAATAACTAAAAGGTAATTAGAAGATGATATTGACCATTACTTTATGTCCTTGCCTCATCACCAAAACATTGAGTGTATTAATTTTAATTAATGATGTTGTTATTCATTGACGTCATTGTATTAAATAGATGGTCTCCAGTGTAATGAATCATGTCGGAAGTCGCACATGTTAATTAGCAAAATTTTGATTAAAATTGGCATATCTTGAAAACATATGTATATTATTAAACATTAATTCAATATTACAACCAACCATTGTCCTGATATACGACCATAAACCCCATACTGTAACATTTTATTGCTTAAAGATCTATCTATGGCTGTTAAATTGAATAAATGCTTGTTTATGATCAATAAATATCTGTTATTAAAAGGTTGATATTTCCTGTATCCTGTAAATTCTTCTACATAACCTTAACAGTAAATTATTTTGATGTCCTGAATTTATTATTTTCAGACAATATGATGTTCAAAAGGTTAACAGTATTAATTATGTTTTATTATTAGAGGTAAGTTTATTTCTATTCTTCTTGAAGTAGCTGGGAGCCATAGTGGCTCAGTGAATTAGATACTTGCTCACTAACCTGATGGTCCAGGGTTCAAGGTGAAAGGTCGAGGTGAAATTTCAGATTTGACAGCCTGGTTTCCCCTTATCTGTGATGCAGGTTTGAGGGACTGACTTGTTGTTGTCCAGTGTCTTCGGATGCAACAATAAACCCATGTCCTGTATGCAACAGGCTGTGGACCTTATACATCCCTTGGCAGTTGGAATTACAAAAAGAGTGAACTTTTGTTTCTGTTCTTGCAAAATGTCCCTCATTGCACACTGCATGACGTTGCCCGTCTTCATTAGCCCGTGAGTTGCAGAAGAGTAGGACTTAAAACTCCATTGATTTAATTCTATTTATTTTTCAGAGTATGTTAGTTATTTTATCAACATGTGTGGTGTTTGATACGAAAAATAGTATCAATGAAGGTCAAGGTCTACCAGTCACATGTCAAATATTTAGTTGGACGTTACTAGGTGAGTAAAAAATCATGGTTCATAATTTTCAGGTGCAGAAGAGTTGGATGTTAAACTTCATTTATTTCATTCTGATTTCATTGATATAGATGTCTTGGAATACTGAGAATTTATTTCATGAAGCTAGTTCATTTTATATTTCAGTCCTATGTCCTAGTCTACCTCTGCTATCATCATGTACCATACAAGAAAGATTATCCAGCCTGTGTTTATCATTTATAGCTTTATATCAACTCATGTCCATTACGTATCCTTAAATCATTTCAATTCTGTGAAATTTACCCAATTATATTTCACACATGTATTTTAATTGTAAGATAATCATACATTTGTACAGGTCAGGACAAAATAATAAGGAGATTTGTCTTGAAAAAATGGGGAAATTGGGTGAAAAATTTGGTTAAAAATTGGGTGAAAAATGGGGAGAAAAAATGGGTGAAAAATTGGGTTAAAAAATGGGTGAAAAATGGGGAGATTGGGTAAAAAATTGGGTGAAAAATGGGGAGATTGGGTAAAAAATTGGGTGAAAAATGGGGAGATTGGGTAAAAAATTGGGTGAAAAAAGGGGAAATTAGGTAAAAAATTGGGTTAAAAAATGGGGAAATTGGGTGAAAAATTGGGAGATTAGAGAAAAATCAGGAGGTTGGATGAAAAATTTGGAGATAGGGTGAAATATCAGGAGATTGGGGAAAGATTGGGTGAAAATATGGGATATTAATGAATTTTGAAAAATAGGTGGCAAGATTGGTCTTGTAAATTAAATAGTAAATACTGACATAATATTGAATTACCATTACAATGATTGTTCTAAGTGCTAGACATCACTGTAACTTCTGTTAAAATGGCATCATGACTTTCTGACCCTTTTGACTTTGTTGATGATTTTTTATTTGAAAAATTCTTTAACTGCACTCTCTAGCTATGAAGGTTTGTTTCTATCATCATTATGTATGTTGTTATATTATTGGTTGTGTATGGAGAATGAAAACTCACAAAATAAATCGCATAAAGTAAGTTCCATTATTTAAATCATTTTAAGGCTTGTGTTATATTAATGTAATTGTTGTTCCACTAGCTATTGCCTATATTATTGTGTATACGTGATTGTTGTGAATGTAGCAAGAACCTATAATGAACTGTTTGTTTGAACAATACCAGGGCCTTATTCTGGAAAATTTAATTAAGATAAATCCAGACATAAAGAAATACAGTAAACCTGGATAATAAAACTAAATTTTAAATCGATTTTAGTGATTGACCAATCAGATGACTGGGACACTTTGAGAATAAGTAAATCTGTTATCTATTGTAAACAGTATTTATAGACACAGTTTTATGGAGCATCCAGGGCTAAAGTTTTATGGAACATCCAGGGTTAAAGTTTTATGGAACATCCAGGGTTAAAGTTTTATGGAACATCCAGGGCTAAAGTTTTATGGAACATCCAGGGTTAAAGTTTTATGGAACATCCAGGGCCAATATTTTATGGAACATCCAGGGTTAAAGTTTTATGGAACATCCAGGGTTAAAGTTTTATGGAACATCCAGGGTTAAAGTTTTATGGAACATCCAGGGTTAAAGTTTTATGGAACATCCAGGGTTAAAGTTTTATGGAACATCCAGGGTTAAAGTTTTATGGAACATCAGTTTTATGGAACATCCAGGGTTAAAGTTTTATGGAACATCCAGGGTTAAAGTTTTATGGAACATCCAGGGTTAAAGTTTTATGGAACATCCAGGGTTAAAGTTTTATGGAACATCCAGGGTTAAAGTTTTATGGAACATCAGTTTTATGGAACATCCAGGGTTAAAGTTTTATGGAACATCCAGGGTTAAAGTTTTATGGAACATCCAGGGTTAAAGTTTTATGGAACATCCAGGGTTAAAGTTTTATGGAACATCCCAACGTGTATAATACACTGGCTTGCTGAAGAATTTTTAAAGGGATACTGTGTCTAAGAAATAAAGGGATACTGTGTCTAAGAAAGGTCAATATGAGTATATATTCATCAGGGAACTTACCTGGTGTCATAAAGTAACAAAATCCCTTAAAATCTTGAAAACTAGCAAAACTAAGTCATTTTTTAAAAATGCATAATCAACTTATTAAGCGTTTTTCAATTATCAAATGTATCTTAATGGATAATTGCTTAGTTTTTTGGATATTTAATTATGGTAAATTTATGGCAGCAGGTATATTTACTGATGAATAGAGCTCTTATTGACTATGTTAAAATTTTATGTTCATTCTGTAAGACCTATTATCCCTTTAACCCTATTTTAAAATGTAATTCAACTGAGAATAATTAACACACCACAACAATTTATCAAACTAAACTAATGAGTTTTAGATGTTTATAAAAAAAATAAAATTCAAACATGTACATTTTTTATTTTCAGAAATTGAGTGAGATTAGTTTTGATAATGAGATGTTACTAAGCAATAAAAATCATAACAACGTCAACAGATCCCTGGAGATTTCAGATTTACGCAGAACTTTCTTTTTTGTATCCTTTTCTACACTACCTGATATATTTATACTATTGCGATTAGTATTGTCTTCAAACAATTAGGTATAGTGGAATTGTTAAAACCACAGATGTCTGATTGAAAATTAGAATGGTGCAAAAAGATGCTGTCAGTGTCTCCAAATCATATGGAATTTTTTTAGAAAACCTCTGTACAATCTCTTTAATGATGCCATCAAACACTTAGTTTTAGTAGAATTACAGGAACCACAGATGTCTGATTAAAAATAGGAATGGTGCAAAAAGATGCTATAAGAGTCCCCAAATCATATGAATTTTTTTTTATAAAACCTCTCTTTAATGACGCCACTTAGTTTTAGTAGAATTACAGGAACAACAGATGTCTGATTGAAAATTACAATGGTTAAAATTGATACAGTTAGTACTTCTGATATACATAAAAACTGTAGAAAACCTTGTTACATTCTCTAGAAGAATTCTCTACATATATTAGAAAGAAATAAAACAAAACCTGAGATCTGTTGTGTAAATCCAATTTTATTTTATTTCCTTAACAGAATACAGATGTTTTTAACTTTAATAGGATTTTTTGGAACTGGAAATATTGCCAGTATTAACAGGTATGGTTGTGTAATTTGGTTGTCCTTGTGTATAAGGCTTAATTCTGACCAATGTAAGAGTCTATGTTTGTCTCCATGAGATGAATGTTAGATAGGACCATTATTATATTATCTCTAATGAAATATATACTATTTATTTTCTGTTCTATTTTCAGTTTCGATCCATCCTCTGTTTATTGTTTTTTAACTGTTTTTAATCCGTTTGTTATGGGATGTCTTATGATGGTTAAGGTAAGGAAATATTAAATACCATTATCAGCATTTGGTTGAATGGTGATTGTATTTACATAAGATAATATGTTGACTGGCCATAAATGTTGACTGCGTATGTACAACCTGAAGGTAGTGTGGCTGCTGCCGTGTTAACATCATCATCGTCTATATGTGTATTTGTCTTGGACCATTAACTTACTGGTAATACAGATTATACTAACAATCTTGAAAAAATAATGTACTTGGTAATACAGATTATACTAACAATCTTAACTTACTGGTAATACAGATTATAAACTTAATCTGTAATCTTTAACTTAATTATGACTCTAATAATGTACTTGAGGAACAATGCCCTATCAATATGTTGAATATTGGTCCACAATGGTCAAAGGATTATGTCGCATCTGTATCTTTAAGCTTAATTATGACTCTAATAGTAGAGAGGTAATATCATAAGCGGGTCAATTACAATATTTATTTAGCCCCAAACATCATGTGACTGGGGATATTGGACTTGAATTTGTATCTTTCAGAATTTAATACCTCTATTAATAGTAACGTGTGTGTTTAGAGGTGTACATGTTATAACAAGAGTCCCAACTAAAGCTCTATTTCTACTGGTTCTCATCATGTCAGATTTTATGGGTTTGGTAAGGTTCTTATTTTCTTCATTTAGTATATTAACATTCAGAATTTCTGTCAAAACAGTAAAACAATGTTCAAAGGAAGTTTGTACCAAATGAAGAGACTCTTGTGTAAATTCATGGCTCCCTTTGGTGAACAGATTTTCAAAATTTCATTTCCTTCTTCCTCCCTCGCCCCTCCCTCCAAAAGGAATTGGTACCTTGCCTTGAGAAGCAGGGTTTAAATTGGTCTGTCTGTATGAATAACTTGTCTAGCATTCCTCATCTGCATACAAAAAATTTAGTTCATTATGTATTGTAATCTGTTGAACAAAAGAACCAAACAACATAGGTAAAATAATAGAAGTAATATATCCATTTATCTTGTCTATATGTCTTACCTAGATTATTCTAGTTATACTCCTTTGTTTTTTCTTTTACAGCATTTTTTCTTCCTGGTTCAAGATACGGGGTCATGGTTAGATATCGGTACTAGTATTAGTCACTATATAATAGTAATGACTATGATCATATTTCTTATTTTATTATTTGGACTTTCACAGATTCTTATGACTTTTAAACTTAGATTACGTTAACACAGTGCCATGGTTGGAATCTCTATCATCGAAGATAGAAGTTTAAAAGTTTTTGGTCTGTCACAAATTTAACAATATTGACATGAATGAAACAAAAAAAGAAAGAAACAACTATATTTTACAAGGATAACAACTTAAGGTGACAGCGATCCTTTCTACCAGCTGGTCCTTAGCCAAACCTCATGGCATTGATTTTTCTGGGATTATCTGTATTTACAGCTGGGTGGGCTGGAATGTAGTTTTACATCCAACTCTTCTGCACTTATTGGGCCAATGAGCAAAGCAATGCAGGGTGCAATGAGGGAAATTTTTGGCAGGACAGCAGTGCTAAAGGTTCATGTCTAGAGATATAATATAACTGTTCTTCATTCTTATTTTCATTTTTAACAAATTATTGTTATTATCACATTGTTCGATGTAATGGTTACTCTCATTCAGTAACACAAGTTCAATCTTTCATTACAGCTATAATTGTTAAATTTATCTGCTATATTTTATATAAAAGTTTTATGAATGGTTTACTGTCCTCTTTATTGTTGTATATTACAGTCCCTTAATTATTCTTTTGATAAACTTTTCACTTTTTTTACCAGTTGTTTTGTTAATTCATTGTTAATTGTCACCCCAATCAAGTTTACAGTTAAACAAACATATTGGTGCATATTTATTGAGGATTCAACAAAGATCAGATCATTGTTTTATACCCATGTTGTAATGTGGTCATATATTGTTGTTACCCCTTTCAATCTATGCATCAGTCCACATTTGTCTTCTGAACATAATAGAGACTACACTTTTTATCTGATTTGAATGAAATTTAGTGTATCATGTATATTGATGAGATCTTGGACTCATTGGTTTGGTTTTTAATTAGAAATACAAACAACTAATTGAATGACATGATAATGTTTTATTTAACAATTGAAAATGATTATAATTCAATAATATATAACAGATCTATACTTAATATATATACTTTTAAGACCGAAAGCCCAGAAAAATAGTTTGTACCCCAATTTGCAACCTTAACTAATTTCTGTGAAATTTGACTTTAATACCGTAAAACCTAGGATATTGGTTATTAGCCATGGATAGAATCTATAGTATTTGGCAATGTGTATTTGGCAATATGGTTTAAATGTTTAGCACGGAACTATATAAGATATATATGATATTCAAGTTCATTTTCATTTAATGTAATAATCACTACACAGAGTTTTCTCCCTTTCATGGTTAAAAGGGGAAGTAACACTTTGATCAATAACTTTTTATCCATTATAACACTGATTTCAAAGTTTAATACAGCTCATTTATCAGTTTAAAAATGAGTATCTTTTTTAAGCCTGGTGAGACTAATAAAGATGGATGTATCTTAATATAAAAGAATACTACGTCATAAAATGAAAATTAAAGTTGGCCAATAAGAGTATTATTATATTCATCAGTAGAGATACCTGCTGCCATAAATACATAACAGCATCTTTATTTAATCTGATAAATCCAATAAACTTAGTAATTATCCATAAAAATGCAATAACTGTTGAGAATACTGAATAAATTGATTTACCGTTTTTCAAAAATTATTTGGTTATATATAAATTCTGTAAGCCAGGTAAGTTCACTGATGAATATACACTCATATTGATCATATTTGACTGGAAAACCGATATCATTTCTCAAAAAGTTATGTTTTCAAGAGAAGGGCACGTTGATGATATAAGTAGTATATATAATAATGAGCAAAAATCATAAAAAACTAATATATACTCTTGGTCCTTACAAACTAAACCTTAATATATGATATATATTATATACATGTACAGTATATACATATAATCATAGTTATATCAGACAGGTGTGTATAAATAGAACAATTAGACAAATCTTAGTGAAACGTCACTGCGTTACTTTGATAGTTTGTTAACTTTCAACAGTTTTCAAATACCCAAATCTACACGATGATTCTTCATATTTATCACCCAATAATGTATTCTACAATAGATAGTAGCATATATGGCCAAATTAAAGCCCTGTTAACAATATATTTTACATAATAAATATTCCATCCACAGTTCAAAGCATGTGGATACCATAGTTACCTGGTTATAAGGAACCAGATAAACAAGGTTCCACTGTACAAATATATGTAACATTGTGGTATGATAAGCCACTAGGATGAAATTTAAACAAATCTGAAAATCAATTAAAAGATAACTAATGAGGGATGTTAATTAATGAAATCCTTGCCAGTCACTGACATCTGAGTCTTCATCCCACTCTACTCTGGTGCAGTGTATACCATTCTTTAAAGCTGGAGTGCCCTTTCCTTTACCTGAAATATATACACAGAGCAGAAAATGAGTTGGTGAATAGAAATAAATACAATCAAAGTTTTAAGAGTGAAGAAGTTTCTGTTTACATGACGACAAAATAAGCAAAGGTAAAGAAGCAGGAGATATATAGATATACTATTTCTAACATTTATTAACTCAATGTTTCACATACTCACACAGGCAGTGTTATCAAATATTATAAAGAACCACAAGATATATAGATATACTATTTCTGATATTTATTAACTCAATGTTTCACTTGCTCATACAGACAGTGTTATTAAATATTATATAGAATCACTAGATATATAGATATACTATTTCTGATATTTATTAACTCAATGTTTCACATGCTCATACAGGCAGTGTTATCAAATATTATATAGAATCACTAGATATATAGATATACTATTTCTGATATTTATTAACTCAATGTTTCACATCTCAAAGGAGTGTTATAAATATTATAAAGAACCCAAGATACATGATATACAGACAGTGTTATTAATAAGCATCATGTCATATAGATATATAAAGAACACTAGATATATAGATATACCATTTCTAATATTTATTAACTCAACGTTTCACATGCTCATACAGACAGTGTTATTAAATATTATATAGAATCACTAGATATATAGATATACTATTTCTGATATTTATTAACTCAATGTTTCACTTGCTCATACAGACAGTGTTATTAAATATTATATAGAATCACTAGATATATAGATATACCATTTCTGATATTTATTAACTCAATGTTTCACATGCTCATACAGCAGTGTTATCAAATATTATATAGAACCACTAGATATATAGATATACTATTTCTGATATTTATTAACTCAATGTTTCACTTGCTCATACAGACAGTGTTATTAAATATTATATAGAATCACTAGATATATAGATATACTATTTCTGATATTTATTAACTCAATGTTTCACTTGCTCATACAGACAGTGTTATTAAATATTATATAGAATCACTAGATATATAGATATACTATTTCTGATATTTATTAACTCAATGTTTCACTTGCTCATACAGACAGTGTTATTAAATATTATATAGAATCACTAGATATATTGATATACTATTTCTGATATTTATTAACTCAATGTTTCACATGCTCATACAGACAGTGTTATTAAATATTATATAGAATCACTAGATATATAGATATACCATTTCTGATATTTATTAACTCAATGTTTCACATGCTCATACAGACAGTGTTATTAAATATTATATAGAATCACTAGATATATAGATATACCATTTCTGATATTTATTAACTCAATGTTTCACATGCTCATACAGACAGTGTTATTAAATATTATATAGAATCCCTAGATATATAGATATACTATTTCTGATATTTATTAACTCAATGTTTCACTTGCTCATACAGACAGTGTTATTAAATATTATATAGAATCACTAGATATATAGATATACTATTTCTGATATTTATTAACTCAATGTTTCACTTGCTCATACAGACAGTGTTATTAAATATTATATAGAATCACAAGATATATAGATATACTATTTCTGATATTTATTAACTCAATGTTTCACATGCTCATACAGACAGTGTTATTAAATATTATATAGAATCACTAGATACATAGATATCCCTATTTCTGATATTTATTAACTCAATGTTTCCCCCATGTTTTTTTTCCCAATACAAAAACAGCGTTTATCAAAATTAATTAAAAAATTAAAAAAAATTTTCACAAGATATATAGATATACTATTTCTGATATTTATTAACTCAATGTTTCACATGCTCATACAGGTAGCGTTATCAAGAGAAATAAAAAATATAACAAGGCTAATAATATATACAGTAAATAGATGAGTAACAATCTAAGGAATATAGTGAAGAAGTTCCTTAAATATTAAATCTAGGTTCAGTAACAGGAATAAAGGTCACTTCCGCATTTCTTTTCTGTTTAAAGATTATTAAAACCATTCTTCACCAGTAATAGTGCTATAATAGCAATATGATCCAGACTGAATATGTTTCTTTAGCACTGGCCATGACAGATAGACAGATAGTAAATAGTAAGGTGGAGGTAAAAGTAATAAGTATTTAGTTCCAAGTTCTAAAATACATACATCCCCTACTTCAAGAATGAAGGCCAAACATGTGAAGTAAATAAAGCCGAATACCACTCAACATATATCTTGAAAGAAATACTGAGTCTTTGATTGAAAGTTGATTAAGCATTTTTCAAAAATTACTAAGTTTTGTAAGGTAAGGTAAGTTAACTGATATATAAATACCGGTACATATACTTATATTGACCAGTCTTTGGAACTTATTTTAATGTTCTTATTAAGAAGCAGTATCACTTTAATATTATTAATTGTTTTTCAAGTATGCCTAAAATATTTTATAGATATTTTGAAAATCTCCAGTAATAATTTACAACTAGAATAATGATATCAAGTCTTAGATTTTCACATTCAAGTCAGACATGATAAAGCTATCAAACTAAACATGGAAAGCCAAAAGAGAAAAGGCATGTTCACTATATATTTTTAATATTACTAATTGTTATTGAAGTATATAAATGTAGGAATTGAGGTCTCTAGTTATTACTATAATAGTGATAGAGTAGTCTAGAGTGGGCTATAATCAATGTTAGAGTTTCTTTGAAGCACATCAGAGATTTACTAAATTTGATAAATTTACTGTTTCTATTATTTTAAAAACATTTATTTGAACTAAAAGAGTAAAAAATACTGAACTAATTAGAATTTATTGGTAATGTCATGTCGTTTTAATGACACTAAAAATCTTGCCTAAAGAAACATAGAACATAATTTAACATTGCACAATAATTGTGTGAAAAAGCAGCTGTTTTGGCAAAATGCCTACATTAGATAATTAGGTGCAAAGGAGTAAGAAAACTGTTTGGAATGGAATTTAAAGGGACTTTAAAGAGGTTTTCTTAAAATTGTGTGTATATCTGACCCACTGATAGCATCAATATGCACCACTTCAATTTTCAATCAGATGCCTGTGCTTCCTGCAATTCCACTAAAATCAAGTTCTATAAAGTCAATAATTTTGCGATAAGTGATGTTACAAAACACATTAAGTTTAAGTAGACTTGGAGGAACCACAAACATCTGATTCAAAATAGGAACGGTGCTAATTGATGTAACAGTGTCCCTGATATGCATACAGTTTAATAATCCCCGTTAGAACATCTTGTCTACCAGAATTCAATGGCCTATTGGTGCACCTATTTCCTATAGGTGTATACATACAGAATTTTATTGGTATTTTAAAAATAAAATAGTATATGTGGAATATCAGTAACTGTATAAAATATCATAAACATTTATTCCTACAATATAGCCGTAGGTGGTATGGAATACAGCGGAATCAAATGATACGTAAATTACTGTCTGGTCAACCATTAAGGTTTCCGAATAACATTTAGTTTATCATTTCACTTGTAATTGAACGGAGATAACATACCTAACAATTGGCAACAACAACCTGACATTTTACTCTATTAGTTGTACATTTCTATGTAGGAATGAAGGTGTTTCAGGCAAAAATCTTCCATTACTGTTTGAAAATCAAGGGCAATAACTTTTAATCAAATTCATCCTTGAGTAATGAATTTTTTTTCGAACAGGTTTCATCAAATCATTCAAACACTTTCACCGTATTTTAGCTCGACCAGTACTTAAAATCAAATTTTTCAGAAACTTCATAACAGTTAATACCAACTTGACCGTGATGTCACATGATTTTCATAACCAGCCAATCACCAAGCTTACATGAGCCATTCCTACTACTTTCACTTTCTCAAAACAAGTACTATTGATATGAACCACAACCAAAAAAAGCGCTGACCAATTTGTTCGGGAGGCTGACAGTTTTTTCAGATTTTGAATAGGGTATATCCATTGGTAATTACAAAAACTAATACCAAATTTCATCAAAGTCTGTCAAGAAACCAGCTCTATCATGTCCTCAGAATGTAAGAACAAGGGCAATAAATCATTAATTTTTATTTTGATTGTTCTGATTTTCAATATGGTTCATCTTCAGGTTATTACAAACAGTCACACCAAGTTTCATAAAAAATCTGTTGAGCAACCAATTCTATATTGTATCTACAAACAAAATAACAGTTTGGATATAAACTTACAATAGCTACTGAATAAAACATGAACATGATCAACCCAATATATTCATTGATAAAAATCTTGTTTTAGTGGTGATGAACTTTCTACACAGCCCAAAGCAATTTTGAAATTACCATTTATTTGGAGTATGGAATAAGAATGAATCCCAACAGAATACAATTAATTTGGTGTATGGAATTTAGCTGTGGGGGGTATAAGTTATAGCGGAATGGAAACAGTTATTGATGGGAAACCAAACCATTATAAATATATATAGGATTTAAGAACTCTATTATACAAATTATTACATCTCATATCCACTCATAATTAGTTGTCTAATTATTGTATCACTGTCTGAATGAAGCTATATCTCATTACAATAAATATAAATAGTGTTCATTATAATCTTTATGACATTTAGAAGTAGATAAAACATCAAATAAACAATAACACCATTATGTATATACTTCTTCTCTTTAATTTTTTAGCAACATTTTATCTAATGCACATTATACAGGAATCTTTATCAATAATGATTATTATATATTAGTAAATTGCAAGACTGAATTGAAACATCGCTAAAAGAAAAGAAAGAAAGAAACAACTATATTTTACAAGGATAACAACTTCGGTTCAGTCTGCCTTGACAGGGATCATTTCCACCAGCTGGTCCTTGGCCAAACCTCTTGGCATTTATCTTTCCCGGATTATCAGTACCCATTTACAGCTGGGTGGACTGGAATTATGAGTGAAGATGACTTATTCAAGGTCATCGAACTTTCACACACCGTTCATGATTAGAACTCACGTCCGACATTTTCAACTTATCCAATCAAATGAAGTCATGAGAGAAGTAGTATATCCATAATAGTGTTATTATTTATCTAATGTGTTTTTTATGACTAGTAGAAACACGACTAACTAAAGGTCACAGACCTCCCAATGTCATACAAGATCAGATGAGTAAGAAGGTATATACTATAAATAGGTTTGCAAACCTTCAGAACCTAAGATAATTTAAAAAAAAAACAATAAAAAAATACTCACCTAAAACTCGGGCATGTAAAACTAAGGTGAGGATTTTTTCTTTATTGATTTTACTTTTTAACAAAATAGACTCAGTCAGTAATTTTTCTCTGTGGGCGTTAAAATTTAACAATATTTCATGGCCGGTACCTGAAATAGAAATTTTATTCCATTTGTTTAATTTGTGGTTAAATGAGAGTAGAATAGTCTAGACCAAACAGTGTATTTTTAAGTGCTTTTACAATTATTGCTCATGGTTTAACCTGAGGTACTCTGTAGGTGGAAGTTATTGAAAAATCAGCATTTTTAAATTATTGTAACATAAATTTTTTTTTATAGTAAAATCGATGTTTGATGATTGCATTGCTTTGTTATTGTGATGTGATTTATGACAATATGTTCAAACTATGATAATTATTGACATACATTCCTGGCATTGAAGTACAGTTTACAGATGGATACTAGTTGAATAGTAGTGTAGTATAGTCTTGTCATCAACAAAACATTGAAGTACAGTTTACAGTTGGATACTAGTTGAATAGTAGTGTAGTATAGTCTTGTCATCAACAAAACATTGAAATACACTTTACAGTTGGATACTAGTTGAATAGTAGTGTAGTATAGTCTTGTCATCAACAAAACATTGAAGTACAGTTTACAGTTGGATACTAGTTGAATAGTAGTGTAGTATAGTCTTGTCATCAACAAAACATTGAAATACAGTTTACAGTTGGATACTAGTTGAATAGTAGTGTAGCATAGTCTTGTCATCAACAAAACATTGAAATACAGTTTACAGTTGGATACTAGTTGAATAGTAGCGGATGTGTAGCATAGTCTTATAATCAACAAAACATCCCTTAAGAAATGTCCGATTGGGGAAAAAATAAATCAACATCCCTGGATCCCCAAGAATTTTTCTACAAAAGCTACCAGATTTGATTTGAACCCTATTCAGGGGAAGTTATCATTAATATTCTCTGTTGTACCAGGTATATGTCACAGTACAGTACAAATTGTATTACGAGACCACATCACTGTAGTTACATATTACAGATGGACTCTTTAATAAGTGTAGGTTAAAAAGCTCAAGATATCCATCATATGGATACTGTATACTAAATGTCATCTCAACATTTCACATTTTCTCTGTATAACACTGTCTGTATGAGCATGTGAAACGTCGAATAAATAAATGTTAGAAATAGTACCAGTATATCCATTCATCTAGTGCTTCTTTAACTATGTCTATGTCCATGACATGTTTTATTATTCAATTCTCTTGAAAGCCTGATTATCAGAAATAGTATATCTATATATCTATAGTATATCTATATATCTATAGTATATCTATATATCTATAGTATATCTATAGTATATCTATAGTTATTATTATCTTAGTATATCTATAGTATATCTATATATCTATAGTATATCTATATATCTATAGTATATCTATATATCTATAGTATATCTATATATCTATAGTATATCTATAGTATATCTATAAATCTATAGTATATCTATAGTATATCTATATATCTATAGTATATCTATATATCTATAGTATATCTAGTGCTTCTTTATACTATACAAGTCAGATGGTTGATATAGAAATGTGAAATAAATATAAAATACTGAGGTGTATGAATTATTTGATCCTTGATGTTGTATGATTTCTATGATAAACTAACATTAGAATAACCAGTCCCAAGTTCAACCAAAATCCCAGATCAATAAAATCTTTCTACAGAATGTCAAAGAACCTAAATTTCTATAGAATTCTCAGAGTTAATCATTTCAAACTAAATATAGTTTCTACAGATAAAAATACAGCACATAGCAATTTATTTACAATCACCCAGTCTATTTTAAGATTCTTACAAATTGAATACTGGGAAGTGGTTTCTATGCAGTCAATAATTACTAGAACTTGGCTTTTTGGAAGAAAGTTATTTCAATCCAAGCAGAAGAGACAATATCAAAAATATATCTTGTAACTTACAGGCAGTCTCAAACGTAGGTCAAATAAAGTTAGTCATTGTAATCCATAAGAATTGGTGTATTTTATCCAATACATTGCTTGTCAACAGGGATCTATATGGGGGTCCATAAGTGAATGAAAAGTCTAAGGGGGGAGGGGAGGAATTTGAGAATGACTGAAAAAGTAGAGAATATACTTTGTACTATAACTATCAATAGAGATAAACACTGACCCCCTTCCTCCGAATGAATTCCCCATTCAACCACCAAGGAGCTCATTCAAAATCTTGTTTGTTAGCTTTCATATTCTTTGCCAGGCATGGAAAAGGAGATTTATGCTGAGAATGCAGCAGATGCACTGAAAATTCCTGTGGGAAATAGCCTCCCAGACCCTCCTGCAGTGTCATCATGCCTGCAGAGCTAGCTCGCCTTCCAGGATCACTAAACCGCCAAAAGTCATGGAGGGGGGGGGGAAGTTACCATACATTTCGCCAGAGTGAGAATCTCATAACAAATTCAGAAGCACTGATCCAACACCTTTACTAAAAGCCTTTTCAAAAAGTCTTTTTAGAAGAAATTGACAACAAACCTAAAAAGTCAAGTTGATTGTGGTCTGTAGTATATTGTATTACAATGTATGATATTATATTGATTTATCAGATATTCCTGACAATAATTGATAATATGATTGTAATTCCATATACTGACAGTTCAAATTGATTAGGCTTTCTAGAACATCACAATAATTAAGTTATCATGGATTATATCTGTGTTTATAATTGATAAAGAATACTATGACAAGCTTATTCTGTCAGTACAATCAATCCTGAAACATACAACTTGTTCTTTTTTAATCAATCAATGGAATACATCATCACATAATATAGTTATACAAAATGTAGAAATCTTTGAACGAATGAATTTAAATAATTCAAAAAAACTGGACTGATTGGCTGTTTGGCTGTTTGTTCACTAATATTCCATCAAATAAAATTACTGCGATAACAAACATTTATTATAACATGAAAGGTAGCTACTTAAGTCAAGGTAATAAACACAGTTAGTAATAGCTTGACATTGTGAAGATGTATAAGCTGAAGGTTGTAATAGCTTGACATTGTAAAGGTGTATAAGATGTAGTTTGTAATAGCTTGACATTGTGAAGATGTATAAGCTGAAGGTTGTAATAGCTTGACATTGTAAAGGTGTATAAGATGTAGTTTGTAATAGCTTGACATTGTAAAGATGTATAAGATGAAGTTTGTAATAGCTTGACACTGTGACTATGTATAAGAAGAAGTTTGTAATAGCTTGACACTGTGACGATGTATAAGATGAAGTTTGTAATAGCTTGACACTGTGACGATGTATAAGATGAAGTTTGTAATAGCTTGACATTGTAAAGATGTATAAGATGAAGTTTGTAATAGCTTGACATTGTGAAGATGTATAAGATGAAGTTTGTAATAGCTTGACATTGTGAAGATGTATAAGATGAAGTTTTTAATAGCTTGACATTGTATAAGATGAAGTTTGTAATAGCTTGACACTGTGACGATGTATAAGATGAAGTTTGTAATAGCTTGACATTGTGACTATGTATAAGATGAAGTTTGTAATAGCTTGACACTGTGACGATGTATAAGATGAAGTTTGTAATAGCTTGACATTGTGAAGATGTATAAGATGAAGTTGGTAATAGCTTGACACTGTGACTATGTATAAGATGAAGTTTGTAATAGCTTGACATTGTGAAGATGTATAAGATGAAGTTTGTAATAGATTGACACTGTGACTATGTATAAGATGAAGTTTGTAATAGCTTGACACTGTGACGATGTATAAGATGAAGTTTGTAATAGCTTGACATTGTGAAGATGTATAAGACGAAGTTTGTAATAGATTGACACTGTGACTATGTATAAGATGAAGTTTGTAATAGCTTGACACTGTGACGATGTATAAGATGAAGTTTGTAATAGCTTGACATTGTGAAGATGTATAAGACAAAGTTTGTAATAGCTTGACATTGTATAAGAAGAAGTTTGTAATAGCTTGACATTGTTAAGATGTATAAGATGAAGTTTGTAATAGCTTGACATTGTAAAGATGTATAAGATGAAGTTTGTAATAGCTTGACATTGTAAAGATGTATAAGATGATGTTTATAATAGCTTGACATTGTGAAGATGTATAAGATGAAATTGTTAATAGCTTGACATTGTGAAGATGTATAAGATGAAGTTTGTAATAGCTTGACATTGTGAAGATGTATAAGATAAAGTTTGTAATAGCTTGACATTGTGAAGATGTATAAGAGGTAGTTTGTATTAGCTTGACATTGTAAAGATGTATAAGATAAAGTTTGTAATAGCTTGACATTGTGAAGATGTATAAGTATGAAGTTTGTAATAGCTTGACATTGTGAAGATGTATAAGTATGAAGTTTGTAATAGCTTGACATTGTAAAGATGTATAAGTATGAAGTTTGTAATAGCTTGACATTGTGAAGATGTATAAGTATGAAGTTTGTAATAGCTTGACATTGTGAAGATGTATAAGTATGAAGTTTGGAATAACTTGACGTTGTAAAGATGTATATGATGAAGTTTGTAATAGCTTGACATAGTGAAGATGTATAAGTATGAAGTTTGTAATAGCTTGACGTTGTAAAGATGTATAAGATGAAGTTTGTAATAGCTTGACATTGTGAAGATGTATAAGTATCAAGTTTGTAATAACTTGACATTGTGAAGATGTATAAGATGAAGTTTGTAATAACTTGACATTGTGAAGATGTATAAGTTGTAGTTTGTAATAGCTTGACATTGTGAAGATGTATAAGTTGTAGTTTGTAATAGATTGACATTGTGAAGATAACGTTTGTTAAAGCTTGACATTGTGAAGATATATAAGTTGAAGTTTGTAATAACTTGACATTGTGAAGATGTATAAGATGAGGTTTGTAATAACTTGACATTGTGAAGATGTATAAGTTGAAGTTTGTAATAGCTTGACATTGTGAAGATAGATAAGATAAAGATTGTAATTACTTGACATTGTCATTAAAACATCCAGCTTTTAACTTTACATCATTTGACCTTTTCCCTGCATCTTCTGCTAGAAATCTAATACAACTTGTACTGAGTACTTCAAGATTTGGAAATCTAAAATAGAAATCTCCAAGAGAACACCCATTAAATACCAGCAGGGAAACAGCTTGAACACTGTTTCTTTTCCTCTATAAAACCAGATTACATCAATTTAACATGAAACTAACTTCCCATGATTTCTACTCGTGAAAAACAAAATAAATACGTTTTTAATAAATTGTTGTAAAATTGGTGGTTGAATCACTAAGTATCTATACAAAATAAAAATACTTGAAAACAATTCAATAGAAAATAGTAGACTGCAGTACAGGCATATAGCTGATAACATTCATCCCTTAGAGACAAACAAACTTTATTTCATCTAGGTCAGAATAAGGTTTAACACAAGAACATGGTCCTGTCTAACATTCAGTCCATAGATACAAACATAGACTTTTTATTATACACGGGTCAGAATTAAGTCCAATACACCAGGACATGGTCCTGTTTAACATTCAGCCCATGGAGGCAAACATAGACTCTGTATTTTTTATGGGTCAGAATTAGGTCTCATACACAAGGACATGGTCCTGTTCAACATTCAGCCCATAGTGACATAGACTCTTTATTCTACAAGGGTCAGAATTAGGTCCCATACAACAGAACATGGTCCTGTCTAACATTCAGCTCTGTGAACTGGGTAAGAAATTATTTAAATAAAGATTCCACTTGACTGATAACCTTAGTCTAACATGATTTTTATTTAATATGTTTTCTAAGAAAATTGGCAACAAGTCTTATATTACGTGTTAAAGCAGTAGGTCTGTAAATTTCAAATTATAAATTACAAGATATGTTCGTGTTTAACTCTTGTAAAAAGAAACCAAAAGTGGAAATATAATCAGAAAGAAGACTGCATAATTGACTCTTTCATCTGAATTCCGTCTGAATTTCATCTCAGCAGTCTTCTTAAACATGTTCCTGGTATTACGTTAGCATTTATAATAGTATATCAGTTAAATTGGTTGATATACCATATACCACATGTTGTAAACTTTATATATCTGGTTTTAAGATAAACAGGAATCTTAATTAGTGTGATAAACAACAGGTATTTTACAGGTAGAATATTACAAGGTAACATATATTACTAAGTTTATAGAGAGAGGGGGATGGGGTATATGAGATAGACAGGTATTTTACAGGTAGAATATTACAAGGTTACATATATTACTAAGTTTGTAGAGAGAGGGATGGGGTATATTAGATAGACAGGTATTTTACAGGTAGAATATTACCTGTCAATAACAAGGTAACATATATTACCAAGTTTGTAGAGAGATGTGTGGGGTATATTAGATAGGTATTTTACAGGTAGAATATTACAAGGTTACATATATTACTAAGTTTGTAGAGGGAGGGGGATGGGGTTTATGAGATAGACAGGTATTTTACAGGTAGAATATTACCTGTCAGTAACAAGGTAACATATATTACTAAGTTTGTAGAGAGAGGGGTGGGGTATATTAGATAGACAGGTATTTTACAGGTAGAATATTACCTGTCAGTAACAAGGTAACATATATTACTAAGTTTATAGAGAGAGGGGTGGGGTATATTAGATAGGTATTTTACAGGTAGAATATTACCTGTCAGTAACAAGGTAACATATATAACTAAGTTTATAGAGAGAGGGGGGTGGGGTATATTAGATAGACAGGTATTTTATAGGTAGAATAGTCTACCTAATGTTTTAGCAATAAATAGTCTTCACAAAACTATGTTTTAAGGTGTGAAAATTCATTATTGTTGTTTTAATACCCAAGAGACTTGGTGTGTTAAAAGTGTTAAAAACAAGAAGTGTTAAAACATACCAATATAATATATTATATAACTCTAAGGATATCATCAATTTGATTTATTATTTTGTTTCTAATAAAAACATTATATTATGACATCTGTAGAATCCTATATAATTATTTATCACCTTACTTCAGTTTGATCTTCAAAAATTGTCAACAGTTTCGCAAAGGTATTGTATAACACATATATTTTATATAAAACAAAGGTTTTCAATTGAAGGGAAGGTCTCTGTTTTAACACATCAGTCACAACATTCAGTCAAAGGGGTTACTTGAAGAGTGGCAAAATTCAATTCAATATTTCGTGAGCTTGCTTCAATAAAATAACTTTTCCTTTCATTCTGTGCAGGTAATGTTTGAGAGAAGTCATGAATTACAACTTTATAAAAAGTAACATCGTCAATATATACTATTTAATTTAGACAGCTGGTATCAGCCATGTATCCATGTTTTCAAACTTTGTGAATTTAAGTGCTATGAAAAAAGAGCAAATTTCCTAGGGTGTTTTTCCTAACCTGTACACATGTATGTCCAATATTACCTTTTCTTGCCTTTGCCAGGCTAAATAAATATTCACTTGAAGAAGTATACAACTTTCAAACCTCAATACTTCTCTCTAATGCTTGTGGTTAAATAACCAGATAAGTAAAATTCTGAAACTGGTGCCAGTGCAGATAGTTATATATAAAACCCCAATTTAATGAAGTTTAGTGTAAGAAATTCAATTTGAATATGTTGTAAAAGTCAATATTAATCCACTCAAGTCAATACTAGGTCCTCTAGTATCATGATCATATTGTTGTAATAAAATTTTTTACTAGAGACTCCTCTATAGAGTCAACTTGTAGTTTAATCTCAGATAGATTTTACTGTTCAATAATTCACTTTATCACACAATACTTCAGTTTACGAGTTCAGAAACTGATTTTCGGTGCCAGATGAAATATTTCCCGCCAAGGCTCGGGTATTAGTTAATCCTTCAACTCATTTTATAAATTTCATATTACATAAACACTCGTTAAAGATTCTGGAATTTAATAATCTCCTGACTTTACAATATATTTGATGATATAGTTGTATATTTCTTTTGAATGGGTTTATTAAAAAGATTAACCGAACTCTTAATTAATCAGTTTCATGTAATTTTGGTGTAAAGGTTTTATATTGGCTCGATATTCTTAGTTGAAACCTTCAGAATAATAGGAGACATATTTCTCTACAATAACATATTTGATTTGTTTAAATCTGACAGTAGTTGTCTTATACCTAACAAAAACATTAACAAATTTAAGAGTTTTTTAATGTTTATGCAATCTTTTACATTATGACATTTAAAAATGAAGTTTTTGGGGGGATTTTATAACTTGTAACTTTCAGATACATTCAGGAACATTTTGTACTATATATAGGTGTAATTGGTATAGGTATATTGCTTCCTCTTTCATATGCAAATATAGATGTTTTATTTTTGTGTTTTTTATTTAAATGACTTCATTTGTCTTCCTTCTTCAGTATTTTTGATTAATGACATAATAATAACAGTAGTAACTGTCTTTGAAAATAATCATACAGGATGAGAAATGATGACACTTTGGTTGGGTCATACTAATTTAAATGTTATGTTCTAAAAATTAATGTTTGCTTCCAGCTAACTGATATCCAAGACTAGGAAGTTGTTGTTAGATAACAAGTTAACTTATATCACAGACTAGGTAGTTGATATCAGAGACTAGGTAGATGTTGGTAGATAACAAGTAAGCTGATATCACAGACTAGGTAGTTGATATCAGAGACTAGGTAGATGTTGGTAGATAACAAGTTAACTGAATTTATCACAGACTAGGTAGTTGATATCACAGACTAGGTAGATGTTGGTAGATAACAAGTTAGCTGATATCACAGACTAGGTAGATGTTGGTAGATAACAAGTTAGCTGATATCACAGACTAGGTAGTTGATATCACAGACTAGGTAGATGTTGGTAGATAACAAGTTAGCTGATATCACAGACTAGGTAGATGTTGGTAGATAACAAGTTAGCTGATATCACAGACTTGAAAATAGGTATGTTGGTAGATAACTAACTTAGCTGATATCACAGACTAGGTAGTTTATATCACAGACTAGGTAGATGTTGGTAGATAAAAAGTTAGCTGATATCACAGACTAGGTAGTTATATCACAGACTAGGTAGTGTTGGTGATAACTTAATTTAGCTATAATTGGAGAAAATAATTATCTGATATCACAGACTAGGTAGATGTTGGTAGATAACAAGTTAGCTGATATTAACAGACTAGGTAGATGTTGGTAGATAACAGTTACTTTTTCCAGATAGTAGATAGATTTTGAAATACATTGTTAACCATATTATAACTAAGATGTTTATGTGTAAAATTTTCAGAGCACACTAAGTATTAGTTTAATGTTTGTAGATTTTTCTTATAAAAATTTCCTAGGCAATTCCAGACTAAAATTAATGTTTACAATGTCAGTGGTTTTTCTAAAAATACTCTTTAGTATAACATAAGACTTATTTGACAATTAGTTGTCTATAATGGAACATACTCTTACAGATCAAGAACTCTATTACTGAATAGAATTTGTATGGTAAATCATGATCTATTAAGCGAAACGATTTTTAGAAACCTCTTACAGTCCATTAGAGACTATTTCGAACCCAGAATTGTCTGAGTTTATCTAGAGATTTATTGTAAAACAAGAATGATATTGACAACTTTTCAATAAGACTTTTCAAGAACACGAGTTTTTCTAATTTTTTATCAAGACATGAAATCTTTAATTTGAACATTTCCTGCAATTCCACTAAAATTATGTGTCTTACAATGTCAATTTTCTAAAAATCTCTTTATATAACATAGAGCTTTTTGCATTAGTGACGTCATAAACACATAGTTTTACAGGAATTGCAAGAACCACTGATGGAATTGGTATGGTGGAAATTGATCCTAGTAATGGCCCGAAACAGATTTTTAGAAAACCTCTTTACAGTCCCATTAGAGCCTATTTTACCATCGATACCCACAAATTCTGAGGTACTAGAAGAATTCAATTTTAGCAGTAATAACCATCAGAATAAGAATTGAGCAACATTTTACAGAGGAGAGCAGAGATAACAAGAAACACAGAGGTAAATAAGTTACTTATTTTTATATCAAAGCACATAAAATAATACTGTGTTAAAATGATCTTTACCTTTGTTATTAAAGAAGTGTATTATACCATAACATATTCCCTTGTGGTTTTGTTGTGCTTCATTCAAATCTGTTGAAACGTTTTGTGCTTTGTTATCAAATTGTGTTGAAACGTTTTGTGCTTTGTTATCAAATTGTGTTGAAACGTTTTGTGCTTTGTTATCAAATTGTGTTGAAATGTTTTGTGCTTTGTTATCAAATTGTGTTGAAACGTTTTGTGCTTTGTTATCAAATTGTGTTGAAACATTTTGTGCTTTGTTATCAAATTGTGTTGAAACGTTTTGTGCTTTGTTATCAAATTGTGTTGAAACGTTTTGTGCTTTGTTATCAAATTGTGTTGAAACTTTTGTGCTTTGTTATCAAATTGTGTTGAAACGTTTTGGTACTAAAGAAGTGTATAATAATATTTGCCCTTGTGTTTCCCTGTTATATCCATGAAATATTTGAAGAATAAGATGAAAAGGCAATTATTCTTGGCATCACTTCTGATAATGTTAGTATTAACCTTCTATCTGATCATACTAGATCAAGGTAAATACAACCTTACACTTGATATCTCTTTCTCAGAGCTAGATATCGACTTCCAGAGATAATATTATGGATAACATTATCCAGGCTGTTCCAATAAATAAATCAGACATGATAACTGATGCATATACACTGATAACTGGAATAATTATTGGTTCTATAATTCTATGTTGATTGGAAATATAGAAAGTATGTTTATTAATAACAAAATCTTTATTTAACATGGGTCAGATCTAGGTTCAATACACAAGAACCTGTCTAATATTCAGCCCTTGGCAAAAAAAATAAACTCTTTATTTTACATGGGTCAGAATTAGGACCAATACACAAGAACATGGTCCTGTCTCACATTCAGCCCATAGAGACAAACATAGTCTTTTTATTTGATATGGTTCAGAATTAGCTAACACAACTGTTAGTACTAGTCATTGAACAGTTGTTGTACTGGTCAGTCAAGCTGATACAGATGATACGGCAAACATCAACAGTTTTTTAAGCTTTATTTCAGACATGACTGGCAAATTTAGGTTGCATTAACATCCCTGCAGTAATAAGCAATGACAATAACATTCTTGATTTGAATGATGATTAAATATCAATGTAAGAAGTTTCTGAAGACACCAACTGCTTAATGACCAGAGACAATAACATGACAGAATAATCCTCTGACAGACACCATGAAGCAACTAATTACTATGGTTTTACTGAGGTGTAAGTGCTGCAGGTCAGAAAACCTACACAAAATTCTAGTCAAATTAACAGTCTAGATTTATGACTTACAAATAGACTAAATCAACCGTCAAGATAATGTCCTAACATAATGCCAACATTGAAGTAAGCGAAGCATTTTGGAGATTAAAGCTGGTATTACTTGCAAATCTAAGCTTCATCAACATCCCTGCATATATTAATAAGAAGAATGATTATCTGTTTAGCATGTGTGTATTAAATCATTATAATATTATAAATCATGATTGGAATGAAGATTAATCATGTGGAGATCAATAAAATTAATAAATCTGATTATTTCCATTACAGTAGGATTAACATTAACAACAGAAATTAATCTTCACTTCATGCATATACTACACTGTTTTTTTTATCAGAATAATTTGAAGCTGGTTATCATTTGAAAATTTGAAATTGCATATATTAGAGACTTTGTTGATCATAACAATTTTCACAATTATAAAAAAAGAGCCAAGTTCGGATTCAATCTCCCAGTGAGACATTGTCAAACTTCATTCTGACAGTGTGAGACCATTACTATCTTTTAATCAAATCAATTATTAAAATTTAAAATAAAATAAAGACTGTTTGAGATTCTGTCTCCATGTTGATTCTTGGTCAAAACTCATAGCATTGAAATCTCTCAGACTATGACAAGAACCCATAACCATCATTAAATTGCAAAGCTATTCCTGACCATAAGACGTGAAGTTGAAAGGAGGGGACAGTTTAAATTGAATTTTCTTGAACAAAATTCTTAAATTCCTTATATTACTGAACTTGTCAATATAGAAACCTAAAAAATGGCAGAAATTGCATTTATTGGTTATCATATTTGTTTAACAATTCAATGAAGCCTGAGTAGTTATTATCTTTGTCATACCAACTTGTTTCAAAATGCCAATTTAATCAAAATAACTGAATGAGATTCAAACCCTTAGGCTCTGGAATCCTAAAAGTTGATAAATAGAATCGCTATAAGATTAGATCAGTATAATGAAGAGAAGCAATATAAATATCTAACAACAGTCTGAAATACCTGGTAGGTGAAAATAAATATCACTGATTGATGATAATTAATTAATTGGTTAATTAAGTGAACTCCCGGTTGACCATCCCGGTTGACCATCCCGGTTGACCTAGATAACACTTCAAGATCAACACAAACAGGAAGCTTTAGTGAAATTCCAGGAAATAAAAATGAAATGAATGGAGTTTTACGTTCTACTCTTCTGCACCTTTCCGGCTAATGAAGACGCCATGCAGTGTGCAATGAGGGAAATTTTGCCAGGACAGCGGTATTAGCCTATTCTTTTTATGATTTCCAACTGTTGAGGGATCTTTAACGTGCAGTCTGTATCACACGAGCCCTTTGCTTTATTGTTCCGTTCAAGCGACTAGACGTTCTTTCCATGTCAGAATGTGGTAACATCACAAACAGACAGTTTTAGTGGAATTCCAGGAAGATTCATTCTAAATACAAAGGACTTTGTTCACATCAAAATCAATTCTTTTGTAAAATGATCAATCATCTGTGACCCTTGACCCCTTACCCTTAACTGAAAATGCACAAAATTCAATATCTGAAGACTGGCATTGTTGAAAAACAGGAAATAGGATGTCAGCAGTAACATGAAGAATCAATATATCATCTTTAGACATTCCAATCTTCATCTTTCTCTATTGTTCAAAACTGACTGTCTGGAATAGTCATAGTTAAGAAATACTCTCCTATAGAAGCACTAGTTATAGCTTCACAGTGAGATTAACTATCTGTTTTTCTTAAGCTTCAGCAAAATTATTAAACTAGGAAGAAGTCCAGTTATAATTGAAGTCATTGAGATTTAATAACACTTTGATAAAAAAGATCAGCTTTAAAAATAAAGGTCATAGTTTTCCATTGTTGAGGGATGATTGAGGTTTGAATAGTCTTAGAGAGTAGTAGTAATTCTCGGAAATTGCATAATTCCTTCATCAAAAATACCTCAAGCTAGAAATATAGCTTTATATGTATCTATATATCACAGCTAAAAGAAATGACAAATTGTCATTTTTATCTTTCAAACACAACAATTCTAGACACTCGATTTCTAGGCTCAAATTTCAACATTGAGCTGTTAACACTATTACTGATTAGGTTAACTATAATATTTCTGTTTCTGGGACTGAGTATGTAGACAAATATAGCTCATTAATACCTTGTTTGAAAAACAGTTCTCCACAGAAAGACTAAACAATTTGGCTGTATGTGTAATTGTAATAGCTTGACATTGTGAAGATGTATAAGATAAAGTTTTTAATAGCTTGACATTATGAAGATGCATAAGATGAAGTTTGTAATTGTCTGACATTGTGAAGATGTATAAGATGAAGGTTGTAATAGCTTGACATTGTGAAGATGTATAAGATGAAGTTTGTAATAGCTTGACATTGTAAAGATGTATAAGATGAAGTTTATAATAGCTTGACATTGTAAAGATGTATAAGATGAAGTTTGTAATAACTTGACATTGTAAAGATGTATAAGATGAAGTTTGTAATAACTTGACATTGTGAAGATGTATAAGATGAAGTTTGTAATAACTTGACATTGTGGAGATGTATAAGATGAAGTTTGTAATAACTTGACATTGTGAAGATGTATAAGATGAAGTTTGTAATAACTTGACATTGTGAAGATGTATAAGATGAAGTTTGTAAAAAGCTTGACATTGTGAAGATGTATAAGATGAAGTTTGTAATAACTTGACATTGTGAAGATGTATAAGATGAAGTTTGTAATAACTTGACATTGTAAAGATGTATAAGATGAAGTTTGTAATAACTTGACATTGTGGAGATGTATAAGATGAAGTTTGTAATAACTTGACATTGTAAAGATGTATAAGATGAAGTTTGTAATAACTTGACATTGTGGAGATGTATAAGATGAAGTTTGTAATAACTTGACATTGTGGAGATGTATAAGATGAAGTTAGACTCACCATCGTCTGTAGGCCGGACATTTTCTATTTTAACATGTAAATTCTGTAAAGGATCATAATGGACATCTTCTCCTAAATTATCTTTGATACAAAACTTCACTTCATACAGATGTTTAAACTGGAGAAAGCCCAGATGTACGTCTAGTTGATTGTCTCCCCCTGACTTGACGATTATTTCTAAATCATGTTCCTGAACTTGCTCAGCTGGAAAATGAACATGGCCATCAGAATCTGCTGGATGATGTCCTTCTGAAACAGAAAATCAGATCGTGTTACCAATGTATTGCCAAACTGTTCAGATCAATCCTATTAAGGTTGATTTTTGTTCAGAAATTTTCTGAAAGATGACCCTAAAATTGAAGATCTTAGAATAAAAATCAAATCTAAGTCACTGACCACACCACCAATTAACTTTTGACCTAATCGATTCAAATTTTTTCCCTCTCCAGCATTGGGATTTTGTGACGCAAACAAAAGCTGTACCAGTATTCCAAAAAACATAGGACAAAGAACAATGAAACTAAATGCTCTAATTAAGATTTTGAACATTTTTACAGATGAGATTAGCTAAAAGGTTCCTGTTATGGTACAATTGGTCAAACAAATGGTGAACCTGTGTTTTTAAATAATAAATATTAACTTACTATGGTGATGTTTTTTATGTAAAACTCCAATACTGTTGGTACATTCCTTGCTCTCTTTACTTGCCATCTTGTATTTTATCTCAAGAGATTCCTCCTGGATTCAAAATATCTATTTTCACTTGATCCTTTCTCAATCCTCTTAGATGGAAAAATTGTCTAACACTTTTTTCGATCTTATAGACTTAGTCTCCTTTTGTTTTTGTCACTTAACTTTTCACTATTTTGTTCACTTTTAGAGTAAAGCAGTCATCAAAAACTTGCTGGGTCACAAGGTATCAAAAGTAAATTTTAACGTTGATCTATAATAAACACATGGATATATCAGTAATCATCTAATTAGCCTTTTATTAACTACAAACCTGGAATATATAAAATACCTCAATATCACTGATTGGTATAATATATTGCTGTTATTATATTGGATGTCTATAAAACACTTGGAAATATCAGAAAAGTATATCAATACAACTCTACTAGTCCTTGTTAATAACACACAAACCTGGAATATATAAAATACCTCAATATCACTGATTGGTATAATATATTGCTGTTATTATACTGGATGTCTATAAAACACTTGGAAATATCAGAAAAGTATATCAATACAACTCTACTAGTCCTTGTTACTAAAGCTCAAACCTGGAATATATAAAATACCTCAATATCACTGATTGGTATAATATACTGCTGTTATTATACTGGATGTCTATAAAACACTTGGAAATATCAGAAAAGTATATCAATACAACTCTACTAGTCCTTGTTAATAACACACAAACCTGGAATATATAAAATACCTCAATATCACTGATTGGTATAATATATTGCTGTTATTATATTGGATGTCTATAAAACACTTGGAAATATCAGAAAAGTATATCAATACAACTCTACTAGTCCTTGTTAATAACACACAAACCTGGAATATATAAAATACCTCAATATCACTGATTGGTATAATATATTGCTGTATATACTGCTATACTGCAGTTGAAATATCAGAAAGATATAAAAATATCCAATACCATGAATGTCAGTTATACTATAATAATCTGACAAGAATGGATTTCAATATTAATATTATCTTGTCACAATATCTCCTGTTGTCCAATGAATTACAGAAGAAATGACAATATCACCATCAATGACAGTCACAATATAGTCCTGCTGTGGACAATTGAGTGAAAATTCCACATTTCATGAACACACAAAGAAAGTGATTCTTATTTCACTGAGGTCAAAAAAAGGTTACAAATAAAAAAATTCCTTTAAGATCATTATTCAAAAAAAAAAAAAATAAAAATTCACATTATAACATTTAAGAAATAGTAAGAAGTATTCTTATTATTGGAAACACTGATATCATCTATTTGCATAATTAAAAAATTAGAAAATCTCTTTACAATCCCTTTATTTCTTTAAGAAGACTAAATAATATATTTGGTCCCTAACATTGCTATAATATGGTGAAGAAGGCAAACATTTGATACACATGTACTTGTGTAATTTTAGTATTTAAGACGAATTGTATATTGAGATATTATGTACTTTCGATTTTTTTTCTCTTTTTTTCTTTCTTTTTTTTTTTTTTTTTTTTTTTTTCCAATATATTGCCCCATGGGATGAATGTGAGACAGGACCATGTCCTTGTGTATTGGGCCTAATTCTGACCCATGTAAAATAAAGAGTTCATTATTATTATTAAGAATAGAATTTTCAACCGACTTATCTAGTGGATGATCAGGCAATGCCATGCAGTGTGCAATAAAGCATAATTTTAAGGATATTGGCTTTAGCCTACTCTTGTCAAGGGATCTTTAATGTGCACAATCTGTAGAACTGACTAGACACTTTTTTAAGTCAGTCCCTCAGACGTTCATCAAAACAATACTATCACTACAATTTAATCATTACACTCTGATAGGTTTCATTTCAAAAAGCTACCTTTATCAAAAATTCATATAATCTACCTTTCTTATATTTATATAACATTTTTAATAAAAATAATATGAAGATAAATCCATGTTTGAAATAAATAAGATAAGAATCAATCTTTCAAAAGTATGACAAGCACAAAAAATACAGAACATTTTCAGACGTACAAAAATATTTTCTTGCCAATGCACATCCTCAGTAAAATCTCCTGAGTACCTTGGTTTCCACAAGATTATCTTGTCGTCACGGAAATGGTTTGTCTGTGATTGATTACCACAGAGTTATGGTCATTTTATATACTGGTATTCACTTGAAACATGTGTTAATTAAAACTCACATAAATAGTGTCTCTGTAGCAGTTGGTGAAATTCTTTAGTCTGCGTAATATATCAGGGACAAAATTGTCCACAAGTTGTAATAATTCTCACTAGGTTTTCTATACAAGAGATTGTAATAATTCTCACTAGGTTTTCTATATAAGATGTTGTAATAATTCTCACTAGGTTTTCTATATAAGATGTTGTAATAATTCTCACTGGGTTTTCTATACAAGAGATTGTAATAATTCTCACTAGGTTTTCTATATAAGATGTAATAATAATTCTCTCTAGGTTTTCTATATACGACATAGTAATAATTCTCACTAGGTTTTCTATATAAGAAGTTGTAATAATTCTCACTAGGTTTTCTATATAAGATGTTGTAATAATTCTCACTGGGTTTTCTATATAAGATGCAATAATAATTCTCACTAGGTTTTCTATATAAGAAGTTGTAATAATTCTCCCCAGGTTTTCTATATAAGACATTGTAATAATTATCTCTAGGTTTTCTATATAAGATGTTGTAATACTTCTCACTGGGTTTTCTATATAAGATGTTGTAATAATTCTCTCTAGGTTTTCTATATAAGAAGTTGTAATAATTCTCACTAGGTTTTCTATATAAGAAGTTGTAATAATTCTCACTAGGTTTTCTATATAAGATGTTGTAATAATTCTCTCTAGGTTTTCTATATAAGAAGTTGTAATAATTCTCACTAGGGTTTTCTATATAAGATGTTGTAATAATTCTCACTAGGTTTTCTATATAAGATGCAATAATAATTCTCACTAGGTTTTCTATATAAGAAGTTGTAATAATTCTCACCCAGGTTTTCTATATAAGACATTGTAATAATTATCTCTAGGTTTTCTATTTAAGACATTGTAATGATTCTCACTAGGTTTTCTATATAAGATGTTGTAATGATTCTCACTAGGTTTTCAATATAAGAAGTTGTAATACTTCTCACTGGGTTTTCTATATAAGATGTTGTAATAATTCTCTCTAGGTTTTCTATATAAGAAGTTGTAATAATTCTCACTAGGTTTTCTGTATAAGAAGTTGTAATAATTCTCACTAGGTTTTCTATGTAAGATGCAATAATAATTCTCACTAGGTTTTCTATATAAGAAGTTGTAATAATTCTCCCCAGGTTTTCTATATAAGACATTGTAATAATTATCTCTAGGTTTTCTATTTAAGACATTGTAATGATTCTCACTAGGTTTTCTATATAAGATGTTGTAATGATTCTCACTGGGTTTTCTATATAAGATGTTGTAATAATTCTCACTAGGTTTTCTATATAAGATGTTGTAATAATTATCTCTAGGTTTTCTATTTAAGACATTGTAATGATTCTCACTAGGTTTTCTATATAAGATGTTGTAATGATTCTCACTAGGTTTTCTATATAAGAAGTTGTAATAAATCTCACTAGGTTTTCTATATATATAAGACATTGTAATGATTCTCACTAGGTTTTCTATATATATAAGACATTGTTATAGGGACGGGCGATATTGAAATTTTGTATATCACGATATTTTTATTTTAATATTACGATATGACGATATATTGTGACGATTATATCGTGAACTATTTAAGCAATATAATCATGATGTCTATAAATATTTTCACACTTATTATGAGGGACATGTGAATTATATATTTTTGGTGACAGGGAATGGGATTATTTGATATTATCATATATCCTCACAGGAATTAAAAGCAAAGGAGGAATTTGGTGAGAAACTGGTACAAAAATCCATTGTCAATTCCATTTACAAAAGCGAAATTTTGCATGCCGGAAAAAGTGTTGACACACGGTAACACGTGCCTTTAGAAACAGGGTAAAATTCTTTAATCATAATTATTTAATTTTTCTGATTTATCGGGTTTTTTTCTTATACTAGTTCTCACTAGGTTTTCTATATAAGACATTGTAATAATTCTGCCCAAGTCTTGTCAATATATAATGGCTTCTAATCTAATCCATTACCAAGCTGACAATAGAAACAACCCCTGTACATTGTTCTCAATTCTAACTGTCAGTTACTGAATGCAACTCACCAACTCTTGTCTTCCTACTGGTTTCTACTTTCATCTTTTCTGGCTCTTTGTCTATCATATTCAAGTGTTGACAAAGAAAGTTCCTGATCAAATTGCCGGAAACTCAATCCAGCCAACCAAACCTTGGTTTCCTCTGAATGATTTATCGTTCTCAATCCAGTGACAGTTACTCAATTCACATTAGTTTCTTTCGTCCTTTTCCATAGCTCTAGGCTCTTTTCTCTAGCTCTTCACTCTACCCCTTCCTAGCTTACTCCAAACCTTCATAGCCTTTTATCCCAGCCCTTCATAGCTCTTTACTCCAGCTCTTAATAGTGTTTTACCCTACTCTCCATAGCTCTTTACCAGCTTTTTAACTCTTTTCCCTAGCTTTTCATTGCTCTTTACCCATCTCTTCATAGCTCTTTCTCTTCCTCTTCATAGCTCTTTCTCTCTCCTTTTACTAGCCCAGTACCCTTCATAGCTCTTTTCCTAGCTCTTCCCTAGTTCGTCATAGCTCTTTACCCAAGCTCTTTATTGCTCTTTTCCCTAGCTCTTAATAGCTCTTCTTCTTTTCCCTAGTTCTTCATAGCTCTTTGCCCCTAGCCCAAAAACTCTCAAATTATTGTTCAGACATTATTACTAAAGGCCTGTAATACAATTCTAGTGTTTCTACAAATCGACAGAAATCTCTGGCACATTGTGCTTACAGTAGTAGTCACTGCCATAAAGTTCTGATTTTAAATAATGACTTTGATTTTGGTTAATTATTTCCACTATAAATAATAATTCTAAGATGGCAGACAGACCAGAATGTTTTATACTGTCCAACTACTGACAATAATATCTCTACCTAGTATCTTATATTACAACATTTCTTCTTCTCGACTTCTTTTACCAATAAATAATATCCACTTGCTATGCTTCTATTTAACAAGTCCTTGTCTCCACTGTAAGAATGACTTATATCCAGCTTTCAGGTCATTCATTAGCTCCCTTGATAGACTGCTCTATAGTTATGTATTGTCATTTAATTGGACTGTATAGACTTAATATAGATAATGAGCTGTCTCAGGTCTTGTGTTATTTATCAATCAGAGTTGATCAAATTTACTTTTATTTCTGTTACCATGTTTTTGATTTGAATATACTTACTCTGGAGCTGTAAGTAAACATTAAGGTGTTTTAATTATAAGTGAAAAGATTTATAAATTTATTCATTTTACTCCCATGTATTTACTTTACATTTACATAGCATTTTTAATGAGTTCTGGATTTCTAAAAAAATAACAGCAAGATTATTATCATTAGTTTAACTTTTAAAAAAAAAAAATGCATTTCTTATTTCTAAAGATTGTGGTTAAGATTTCATTTATTTAGCACCTAACTTTGTCCACCTACATTAAAATAACCAACAGCTCTATTAAAGGGATAATAGGTCTTAGAATCAACATAAAATTTGAAAATTATGAAATTGGTCAGTAAGACCTTTATTCATCAGTAAATATACCTGCTACCATAAATAACATAAAAAATAAATAAATGTCCAAAAAACTAAGTAATTATCCATAAAGATGCATTTGATTATTGAAATAAGCTTAATAAATTGATTAAGCGTTTTTCAAAATTGACTTAGATTTGCGAGTTTTCAAGATTTTAAAATATTATGTTACTTTATGACACAAGGTAAGTTCCCTGGTGAATATATACTCATATTGACCATTCTTGAGAACTAAAATTTGATGTTCATGCTAAGACCTATTATCCCTTTAAGGGGTTGACAACCCTAAACCTATGTACAAAAAATAGACAATTTCAACCACTTCTTTTCCACCTATCTGAAATATTTAAATATCAATGGAAAGAGGGGACTTTCAGCTATCCAAAAATATAAAATTTATTTCTTTATAACATTTCAACTTTAAGAAATAGGATATGAAAGATGAACGAAAAAAACGTCAATTATTCCCTTAAAATTAGCATATCTACTAGATTATTTAAAATAGAAGGTTGAAATTTTGCTAAACGCAAGTCTACATGTATCTCTACAAAATTACGTTGGCTTTTTGGAAAATTTTGTTTTGTTTTGAAGATATTGATAGAAATCAAAATTTTGCGAGTGCATTTACGAAAAATTTAATTTTTAAAAAACTATTCATTTTATAAAAAAAAGCCAACGTAAAGTTATAGAGGACATCGTAAGCTTTAGCTGAAGCCAAAGTTTGTAAAAATCGGATAAATTGTAAGCGAGATATGCTTTTGGAAAAATGGCAGTTTTTTTCAACATTTTGCAAACACATGTAAACCTTACGTAATTAACGATCATGTTGTTAAAAGATTGTCTTTCATGCTGTAGAAATCTTTAAGCACATTTTAGGCATCGATATGCACCGATATCCACATAATTGGAGTGCTAAAACAATGGATTAGCACATGTCAAAACCCTTCCACCCACCAATCATAAAATTTTCTTTGTTTACATGTGACGTAATGATTTATGGGACATCACGTGACTTCTGGATTCCCCCCGATACACAAACTCTTACTTCGCGTGCCGATATTAACAATAACTGACCGGCAAACGTAGAGAATGTTTATTTAGCCGATGACGTTGTAATCACAAATGTCAACTGACAACGTAATTTGTACGTCTACATTGAGGAATACCCGGTTTTGTTCTATAAATAGATTATTTTCACGGACGGATATCAGACGAACTACTGAAGCGATTGAGCTAAAATTTTTACTAGATGAGTTTCTTTTAATGCCAAATAGAATGGATATAAACTTAATACGTTTCTTGATTGAAATACACCTCGAACGATAAGGTTGTCAATCCCTTTAAAACCAATCTCTACTGTAGATTTATATTACAATTATCATATCTTAAGTAACATGTAATTTAAACAAATATAATATCACAGAACTTAGTGAGGCAAATATTCACTTTTTCACCATCCTTTATACTTGACATGTTATATGATAAATTATAAATAGATTTTTGTATAAAAGACCAAGGTTAGTTATTTCAAGGGTAGATTTGGGTCTTGAATATATGTAAATAGTCTTCAGAAATACTAGAAATGCACAGAAATTGTGTAATCCCTGCAAATATTCGACAAACTAAAATTTCTCATTTTACTTCTATTACTGGTATGTGTTTTCTATAAGCTCATATCACACTTTCTATTTCTATGTCTTTTCTATACAAGATACTTTCTATGTCTAGTTACCATTAAACTGTCAAACGTCAATCAATCTGGTCAAACGACCTCAAACTGTGAACACTATTACTGATTATTTCACCAGTTTCTAACAAGCTATCCTGCTCTTTTAACCTGGAAGTTTGTACAGATTCCGTGGGTATAAATATCTCATAAGAGTCAGAAAGCAGACACTGAGTTTTTACCACAAAATGTAAATGGAATCAAACATATATACACTGAGCTTAAAGTAACAGAACTTAAACCATTGCAGACACCACTTTAAAAGCTTTGTGGGTTTAAAGAATGATATATTTTTATTACAAGGTGAGAGTTCTACTTTTTATTTGTAAGTCCCCAGCCACAATATTAGGAGTAAAAGCTCTACATATCTTTCAAATATAAACCAAATATGGGATCTTGGGGTCCAAATAATTTATTTATTTGCATCGCAGTTTTTTTGCTCTATTGAACAAAATTGGATAGCAATTTAGAATTTTGTGTTTCTGTGATGTGAAATGTATGTACGCACCTCGTCCGGACAACAAGTTGACAAAACAGATACACCTTAATTTTTAGTGTTAATTCTAAGATAGTGTCTCTACCATACTTAGGCCTGCAGGTACAGCTTATTTCAAACCCTGGTCCTATATCAGAACATTTCAACCATGTCAAGTTATTATGAACTTTTTCTTATACCTTGACTGCTATAGTCACCTTTCTTGTATTATGGAATGCATCAATTTGATTGGATTGTACACTCGCTAATTCAACCAATCAGATTCTACTTCAGAACGTTTGTGAACAATAAAAACAAATTGATGGATTCTGTTTCACACCATTAGTGATTGTAGAAATCAAGTAAAAGGTACAAAATTAATAAGAGCTGTTAGATCTATTATAATTTCAGAATCGAACAACAGTGCTGATAAACTTCAGTCTACACATCATATGGTTATGATTAACATTTATCATTATTCAACTAATTAGGAAGTCACAGCCAATTAATTCTGTCGTTAGTGTTAATTAACAACAAGGTCCCTAAGGTCAAACCAGGGTCAACCTATATATTAACACAATAATAAAATGACAGCAAATTAGAATAAACCAATTAAGAGTAATAATTTACATCTTAAATGAACTGAATTGTGTTAATTGCAATTAGTCTAGGAATAATTAAAGGGATTGTAAAAAGGTTTTCTACCCAAAACTTATGTTTATTTGGGGCACTGATTGGATCAATTTGAACCATTCCAATTTTGAATCTGACGTCTATGATTCCTGCAATTCCACTAAAAATAAGTTGTTGACAACGTCATTAATCACAAAATCTACTAAAAGGACTTTGCATTACTGACGTCATCAAACACTTAGTTTGAGTGGAATTGCAGGAACTACAGATGTTTGATTGAAAATTGGAATGATGCAAAATGACCCTTGAAATTTAGAAAACTTCTTTCCATTTTTTTTAGATCCTCATCAAGATTAAGAATAGGCCACTGTAAATACACAATTTACTCCATTGCACACTGTAGCAGATAAGTGATGGTGATGTTTTGCGACACCAGGATGTTAAGAGGTTGTGTATCAATAATGAAAGACACCTATCATGACATAAAAACAGTGGTTATTTCATTTACAAATTTGTGAATGGAATCATTGACTGAGAATTGTAGTAGGCTATAATTATACAACAGTGGATTGTCAACTATATTACCAACTATTACAGTTAAAAACTTATCAATTAATCTATCACATAGAAACTATGACTAAAAAGTAATCCTTCAATGGCATATTAGAACCACAAATATAGATAAATAACAACAATTATTATGGATGGATACTTCTAGAATATTTATTAATACAACGTTTCAATGTGGTTCTCACACCGTCAACGAAAAATGTCGAAAATACTAAATATTCTAGAAGTATCCATCCATAATAAATAAAAAATTTTAGTTAGTACCTTGGTTAGAATTTGCTGGCAATATTTAACCATTCCTAGCCTGATTAGTGATACCCAGCACTATAGTAGATCAACAGGTGCTACTTCATTAATTCTTAAAACATAAAACCTACCTCTCATGTCTCAACATCCTAACATCTCTAATAAAACTGACACTGTCAGTCCACTTAGGTCATTTTACAATTTACATATTTTCCACTTGACTGACTTGAACTAAAAAACTTGGTTTTTAACATTCCTTCACACTTAAAGGGATTGTAAAGCAGTTTTTTAAAGCTTTTTTATGTGTATTCGTTTGCAAAAATGAAATGAAATGAATGAGTTTTACGTCCTTCTCTTCTGTACCTAATGAGCTAATGAAGACAGGCAACACCATGCAGTGTGCAATGAGTAAATTTTGCCAGGACAGCAGACTGAGCCTACAGTACTCTTTTTGGGACTTCAAACTGTCGAGGGATCTCTAAGACTGATATATTTGAAGGTACTTTGAGACAGTGGCGTCATTAAACACTTCGTTTTAGTGGATTTGCAACATTCTAAGATTTTTGATCGATAAAAAATAATTGTGCAAATTGAAGCTATCAGTGTCTTCAACTCTTCAACAAACATACACAGTTTAAAAAACTTGTTGACTATCCCTTTAATAAAATAGTTACAGTATATCTAAATTTTCTCTAATAGCAGGCCAGGCTTGTTAAAACTAGTTCAAATAGTATCAAAATAGCTCTTGGTGCACAAACAAATAACCAAAAGTATCAAACAGGTTTGTCCAGGACTGAAGACAGAAAATATATTTAGAAAATTGTGAAGGTTGATAAAGTGGAATATGTATTAGGCTTCCTTCTTTATAATCCCTGTTTAGATGTAACTGTGTATGTTATTGTCCAACTGTGTTACTGTTCATCCTAATAACACAGTATTATTAAAAGTCATGCATATCAATTGATATTACTCTCTCATGGACTGTTTATCCTAATAATACACTTCATAACACAGTGTTAAAAGTCATGCATATAAACTGATGTTATTCTCCATGTACTGTTTATCCTAGTAATACACTTCATAACACAGTGTTAAAAGTCATGCATATAAACTGATGTTATTCTCCATTTACTGTTTATCCTAATAATACACTTCATAACACAGTGTTAAAAGTCATGCATATAAACTGATGTTATTCTCCATGTACTGTTTATCCTAATAATACACTTCATAACACAGTGTTAAAAGTCATGCATATAAACTGATGTTATTCTCCATGTACTGTTTATCCTAGTAACACACTTCATAACACAGTGTTAAAAGTCATGCATATTAACTGATGTTATTCTCCATGTACTGTTTATCCTATAATACACTTCATAACACAGTGTTAAAAGTCATGCATATAAACTGATATTATTCTCCATGTACTGTTTATCCTAGTAACACACTTCATAACACAGTGTAAAAAGTCATGCATATTAACTGATGTTATTCTTCATGTACTGTTTATCCTTATAATACACTTCATAACACAGTGTTAAAAGTCATGCATATAAACTGATGTTATTCTCCATGTACTGTTTATCCTAGTAATACACTTCATAACACAGTGTTAAAAGTCATGCATATTAACTGATGTTATTCTCCATGTACTGTTTATCCTAATTATACTTCATAACACAGTGTAAAAAGTCATGCATATAAACTGATGTTATTCTCCATATACTGTTTATCCTAGTAATCACACTTCATAACACAGTGTTAAAAGTCATGCATATCAATTGGTATTACTCTCCCATGTACTGTTTATCCTAGTAACACACTAAATAACACAGTGTTAAAAGTCATGCATATAAACTGATGTTATTCTCCATGTACTGTTTATCCTAATAATACACTTCATAACACAGTGTTAAAAGTCATGCATATTAACCAATGTAAACCTCCTCTATTATAGTATGTTATTTTATTCTGAAATCCATCCTTATTTACTGTAGAATATGATCATAACTAAACCTATTACAATAAACAAACAGGGTACTACCAAGTATAAAATCTCAATATTTGGAATGCAAGTGCTATATTTAGAGAACATGCCTGACACCTGCAAAGAAGAATGCTGTGAAGAATGTTAATATGATGATAAGAGATTTAAGTATTTTGTTTTAAGATAACTTGATCTGCTACTTTGAATTATCAATATCATATTATACTTATCTTACAGAACAAGGTAATAACTGATATCAAACATAATAATCCCAAGATATCAATTATATACACTAGCATCTCATTAGGATCATGGTTATTGCTCATTTAAAGATCTGAAAGAAGGTAAATGCAAGAAGTGCTGGTTAACACAATATCTTGTACCGGTATCTTTTTGTTATTGTATATATCTTGTATCTATTTGTATGTGTATCAAGGACACTGATAGCATCCATTTCACTGGCTGACACAATATCTTGTATCTATTTGTATGTGTATCAGGGACATTGATAGCATTGATTTCACTATTTCAATATCCAGTCCAACATCTGCTGTTCCTGCAATTCCATTAGAACTAAGTGATTCCTGACATCACAATCACTAAATCTGATAACATGAAAGGCCTTTTGGATAGTGATATCATCAAACAATTAATTCAAGTGAATTGCAATGGGCACAGATGTCTGATTGAAAATTGGAATGTAACAAACTGATTCTATCAATGTCTCTGATTCACAAATAAAAAGCTTCTGATGCATTCCTTTTAATTTTAAAACCAATATTTACTTCACCAATGTCATGACATCATGCCTGTATTTACCAAAGTGCTGCAAAGTTATCTTTAATGTTTTTATATAAGCTTGTTAACTTTGACTTGATTTGGCACTTGGCTTGTTTGGTTTTGCCTTGAAGGTATCTTTTATAATCTACAAGCACTGACATAACCAATATTGAAAATCACAGAAATTGACCATCAGTGCCAAGTTGAATTATCATGTCATCTTTCTTCATTAAGAATGGTCTGATGGGTACAGAACTGATCAAACAAAACAGATCATTGCTAAAAGGTTTGACTAAGATAAAAACACAATCCTCTGAGAAACAGTGTTTATGAAATGTGAGAGATAGAGGTAAAAAAAAATGACTATTGTCTCTTCGTTTAACTTTTCGGCTAACTGCATTTTCATTTAATTGTTTGTTTTTCGACCAATTTTGCTTGTTTTTCTTCTGATTTCAAGAAACCTGAGGAAGGGAATTATACAAGAGAAAATAATGTGGTCTGGCTATTTGTGTATTTCTATCTTTGCATCTTGATCATGATTTAATTGATATTGCCCTAAGACAAATTTTAGGTCATGTTCCACTGCGGCACGAATACATAAAAAAAGGAAAAGAGAGCTAATGTTAGAAAAATTCTGAATTCATAAAAACGGTGAAACAATTTCTTAATTCAATAGGCATGTATGTTTTTAGTATGAAATTTTGTTAATTGTATAGAGATTAATTTCGCCCTAACTTAAGTGGAGATTCATAGCAATAACCATATCTATATAATAAAATTCTTTCTACGGCTTTTTTAAAAGAAATATGAGAAATTTTATTGGAAATAAAGATGACGTCAATAACATCAATGTCATTTGACATTCAATTATTCTTAAATTTCATGTTGACTAAAAGTCATAACGATGCCACAATAAAAAGATTAATTTCTATGGTAACAATAGAATATCACTGAACATTTGATTCACCAACTACCAGTTACCTAACCTAGATCCCATCGCCTTTGAACATAGACCAAAGAGTAGGACATAAACACCATGTACCACCATTATATCATTTCATTTGAACATAAGCCACTTTACAAAAAAATGCAAATTATTGTCAAATATTACGAAAAATTATTTGGCTGTAAAAGGGTTAAGAAGCACACAAGTCAAGTGTTAATGTGATAAAATAATCTTACAACACTAGTTCCCAACTTCTATTCATTTGAAGAAGAAAAAATATCAGTTTTCAGTTTAGTTAAAAATAAACAGAAACTGGAAAAAGAGTTTCTGGCAATTCACCATTTGTTTGATGAGTGTCTTCTTTGTAAATAAACAACCGAACAGGGTGAATGGTTATGAAAACAGGTACACACAAATTACACACTGACTAAGCTTTTAATCCGTGTAGGGCTACAAAACGGAGATTTTACCGCGTTATTTTTATTGAATGTCATCCGTAAGTTTATAAAAATACAAATAGGCATAAATAAAGCAGATTAAAAAAAGAATACTGTCAACCATTCGTAAGCCCTTGACATTAAACATGTTAGGAACAAAAGGCAACAAAAAAGACACTTACCCGCAAAGTAAACCAGGAACTTCTAAAAGGTTGAATATGATCAATAAATCAACTATTTCAGTCGTTTTGTTTCTCTACACAACCAGTTCTCGTGATACGAAGGTGAAAATGGTGGTCTGATGAATGGGAGATAACTCTATCTTCGATCACTTTTCAGACTGCAAATAAATTGTGAGCCTGTTGATCACATTCTTAATACAATTTGGCGGTCCAAATAGCTTTGAACCTTCACTTCCAAGTGAGGTGCATATGTCACGGATATCACTTGTTGTATAAGACACGTGCTTGCGTAAACGTGTGTATTTCTGGTACCGTTATGTAGACCTAATTGATTGCATTAAATAAATCAAATACATACTTGTGTATTTTTAATCTAATATATCGAAATATCTGTTTTTTGCCTTGACATTCATTTTAATGACCTGATGGACTGAATGTCATTGTCCTTGTGTATTGGATCTTATTCTGACCTATGTAAAATAAAGAGTTTATGTTTGTCTCCAAGGGCTGAATGTCCTTGTCCGTGTGTATAGGACCTACTATGTTTGTTAAAAAGGGCTGAATGTTATAGACAGGACCAGGTCCTTGTGTAAAGGACCGAATACTGACACATGTAAAATAAAGAGTCCATGTTTGTCCCGATGAGCTGAATGTCCGTGTTTATTGGACCTTTATTCTGACCTATGTAAAGAGTTTATATTAGAGTAATATTTCTGGTAACTGAGTGGAAACTTTTATTCATCTATTTACTTGGTACTTTTATATCATAGTCTACGGGTGCTCAATATTTTCATTATTTCTTTATATACGTTTCCTGTAACCCCTGTGATGTCGGAAAATATTCAATTTTCAGGATGTTTGATCGATTGCATTGTCCCCTATCTCTCTATAAATCTTCTCTATTTCCATGTTTTCTCTGAGGTTTTCTCTGTTTCCCATGTCGGAGAAACATCTTGACTGAATAGATTAAATCATAATTGTCTAAAAGTATTAAAGCTAGACTACGTAAAGCCACATTATGCCCCTTCAATTTCCAAATGAGTCTGTTAAGGATGATTTATCCAAGGAGTGATAATCGTCAGAGTTGGAATTTAGTACTGTGGTGACAATCAAATGTTTTTAATTTTTTGTTAACCAAATTAAGTTCAATTGTCATTGATCAAGATTCACACACTATCTGTCATCAGTAGGCATTTTATATTATTGGGCATCGGGGACAGGACTGAATCATAATTCTTGTTTTCACGAAGCTGACATTCCTTAAGCAGGTGACGAACAAGGGTGTAGTTTGGACTCGATTTCCTCCCTTTAACCTAAGGGGGTCAGGAGTGGGAAAGTGGGTGTTTTATGTCAATAGTTCTAATTGGATTTTTTAAAATTTGTCGTCAGGTCGCTATTTCTTCAGTTGACTCGTTCCATGGTATGATTGACATACGTCATGTAATTCCTTATATTAAAAGTTCATTAGCTGCTTCCTATATTTTCGCAAAATGTTATTCGGATTGCATTTTTTGTCAGCTCCTCCGTCCTGCATTCATTGGGAAAGACAGTTGATAAATCTGATGTTTATCTGTCCTTTCACGTAAGTGTACAGGCTTCAAACCGCTGGTCCAAAAAAGAAACAAACCAATAAATGATGTTTGTAATAACTCATTTAGTTAAATGAAATCCAATGGAGTTTAGAATGAATAATGCTTTTTCCCCTTTTCAATGATGGACTATTCTATTCCGCGCGCCACTTTTGCCGCTAGAAAAAGCCTGATATAGAGCCTTGATCGTTATTTAGGGCATTGTATTATTATTATAGAGAGATTTTTTAAAAGGAAATAATCAATATACATTTGTAATGGCTGCCAGGTAATCTAGGAGGTTCACAAGGTCTATCAGTAATAAATAATACTAAGAGGAACATTACATATAAAACAACCTTCGTTAACAGCCTTTTTAACACTTTAAACTCAAACATGGCCAGATTCATTTTAATTTATATAGAGTTTGGTTCACTGTACAAGAATTAAAAGATAGCTTGCCAGGCAAGGTAATATACGCCCACTGGCAGCATTGAATTTGAACAAAACTTGACATTACAGTAACAATCACCTGAATGAAATATTCAACCTTCAGTCATGCATATATAACCTTGCCTGGCAAGCTATCTTTTTGAAGAAACTTGTACAACCTAAGAACTCTTGCCAATTTTTATAACTGTTCTCATTAGTGGTTTTAAAGATCCTCTGTATTGAAACAATGGACAACAGTGTCAAGAACTGTGTAATGAGCCATGCTCTTATATTGTGAAATTATGCTATTTCAAGAGACTAACATAAGTTTATGTTTTTGTGTAACATTTTTAACCAAAACTTGTCCTAAATGCAAAATATCTAACTATCAATGTGTGTGATTTGGGAATATTTTTTATTTATGGATCTCCTGGTTATGATGACAACTGTCTTTAACAGGTCTATTTGGTACCTAAGATGTATGCGAGTAAATTGTATGTATGCAAATGTACTCATTTTATTTCAATAGGATTTCCTACCGAGATTTGAAATTGCTTTATATAGACAGCAGAAATTGCTTTATATAGACAGCAGAAATTGCTTTATATAGACAGCAGAAATTGCTTTATATAGACAGCAGAAATTGCTTTATATAGACAGCAGAAATTGCTTTATATAGACAGCAGAAATTTCAATTATTGTTGAATGAAAACAACACATTTCATATCTTTTTAATTCTAAAATATACACAATAATAATAATTCATTCGAGCTACTAAATAGATGATTCTTTCTTCCTTTTATGTTTTTGTCATTTCATCTCAAACTTTCTATAACTTTCTTCTGGTCTCCAACCTACAAATAGAAAACAAAACAAGTGTTTATCATTATAAAATATACCATCAATACCCTACTGCTGGTATTGGAGCTCCACTGTGTTCACAAGTATCAATTTGGCATTTTTGGGGGATATTCGATCTATATACCACATTTGTAATTGAAT